>CM062625.1:51736566-52121566 GCA_025617555.3 Puccinia polysora | reverse complement strand
ACAACTGATGAAACATCAGTTGAAAACTACCCCACAAAATTAAAATTAAAATTAATAATAATAACTATAAATAAACCAAAAAGATAATAAAAATACTAAAAAAAATCAGAAGAAAAAAGGGAAAAACCAGGAAAAAGAAAGAAAAAAAAAACACAAAAAAATGAAAAAAATGAAAAAAAATGAAAAGGAAAGAAGACAAACAAACAAGAAAAAATTAAAAAAAAGAAAAAGAAAAAAAATTGGATAATTGGAAAAAAAAATAAAGATACAATGAAGATAAATCAAAATAAAATAAAATAAAAAAGCAAGAAAGAAGAAAAAAAAGAGAAAAAAGAGAAAAAAAAAAGAAAAAAACAAGGAAAAAAAAGAAAAAAAAGAAAAAGGAAAAAAGGAAAAAAAAGGAAAAAAAAGGAAAAAAAGAAAAAAGAAAACAAAAAAGAAAAAAAAAAAGAAAGAAAAAAGAAAGAAAGAAAAAGAAAGAAAAAGAAAAAAAGAAAAAAAAAGAAAAAAAAAGAAAAAAAAGAAAAAAAAAGAAAAAAAAGAAAAGGGAAAAGAAAAAGAAAAAAGAAAAAAGAAAAAAGAAAAAGAAAAAAGAAAAAAAATAAAAAAAATAAAAAAAAATAAAAAAAATAACAAAAAGAAAAAAAATAACAAAAAGAAAAAAAATAAAAAAAAGAAAAAAAAGAAAAAAAAAAGAAAAAAAAAGAAAAAAAAGAAAAAAAAGAAAAAAACAAACAAAAAAAGAAAAAAAAGAAAAAAAAGAAAAAAAAGAAAAAAAAAGAAAAAAAAGAAAAAAAAGAAAAAAAAGAAAAAAAAGAAAAAAAAAGAAAAAAAAGAAAAAAAAGAAAAAAAAGAAAAAAAAGAAAAAAAAAGAAAAAAAAGAAAAAAAAGAAAAAAAGAAAAAAAAAGAAAAAAAAGAAAAAAAGAAAAAAAGAAAAAAAAAGAAAAAAAAGAAAAAAAAGAAAAAAAAGAAAAAAAAAAGCAAAAAGAGAAAAAAAAGGAAAAAAAGGAAAAAATGAACGATAGGTTAAAAGGGAAAGAAAAAAAACAGAAAACAAAAAAGAAAATAAAGAAAAAAAAAGAAAAAAAAGCAAAAAAGAAAAAAGAGAAAAAAAAGGAAAAAAAGCAAAAAAATGAACAATAGGTTAAAAGGGAAAGAAAAAAACCAGAAAACAAAAAAGAAAAAAAAGAAAAAAAAAGGAAAAAAGGGAAAAAAAAAGAAAGAAAAGAAAAAAACAAAAAAAAGCAAAAAAAAGGAAAAAAAAAGAATAAAAAGAAAAAAGAAAAAAAAGAAAGGAAAAAAAGGGATGTAAAAAATTGAAAAAATAAATAAAAAGAAAAATATAATATAATAAACTAAAATAAAAGGGAAAAAAAGAAAACAAAAGAAAAAAAGAAAAAAAGAAAAAAAAAACAAGAAAAAAAAAGAAAAAAAATTAAAATTAAAAGAGAAAAAAAAATGAAAAAAATGAAAGAAAATCAAAAAAATGGAGAAAAAACAAAAGAAAAGAAAAGAAAAGAAAAGAAAAGAAAAAAAAGAGAAAAGAAAAGAAAAGAAAAGAAAAGAAAAGAAAAGAAAAGAAAAGAAAAGAAAAGAAAAGAAAAGAAAAGAAAAGAAAAGAAAAGAAAAGAAAAGAAAAGAAAAGAAAAGAAAAGAAAAGAAAAGAAAAGAAAAGAAAAGAAAAGAAAAGAAAAGAAAAGAAAAGAAAAGAAAAGAAAAGAAAAGAAAAGAAAAGAAAAGAAAAGAAAAGAAAAGAAAAGAAAAGAAAAGAAAAGAAAAGAAAAGAAAAGAAAAAAAAAAAAAGAAAAGAGAAGAAAAGAAAAGAAAAGAAAAGAAAAGAAAAGAAAAGAAAAAAAATGAAAAATGAAAAAAAATGAAAAAAATGAGAAAAATGAAAAAAAGAAATGAAAAAGAAAATAAAAGAAAACAAAAGAAAGAAAACAAAAGA
This sequence comes from Puccinia polysora, assembly GCA_025617555.3. Lineage (NCBI taxonomy): Eukaryota > Fungi > Basidiomycota > Pucciniomycetes > Pucciniales > Pucciniaceae > Puccinia > Puccinia polysora. Next base: position 52,119,617 of record CM062625.1, on the reverse strand, counting down.
AAAAAAAATAGAAAACAAAATGAAATTAAGAAAAAAAAGGAAGAAAAAAAGGGAAAAAAAAGGATGTGTAAAATTCACAACCTTGGGTGGCCCATGTTGAGAACAGTTTTGTTCAAGACTAAAATGGGTTGCGAATTTATCACACCCCTTGCAGAAATTCAATCAAAGATTTTTTTCAATACATGATTTAGGCAAAAGATACATTGGTGTGTATCACAATTTTCAGAAAACTGAATGACTGATTTCAGGATTATCCATCATGTTTTTCAAAATTTTATTTTTGTCACTTAAACACAAAAAAGAAAGTTTAACTTCTCAAAAGGATAAATATGATGCATGCTGTCTATGTGAACAAAAATATTACAGAAATAAATGAATATTCAATAATAAATTTTATAAATGAACCACAAACATTTCAATTTGTATTGGAGTTGGCTGAAAAAAATACAAGTCTCTGAATTTTCAGTTTGTGGGATGAATGGAATTTAAAACCTCTTTATCATATATTCAATCATTTTTGAATCAGATATGATCTTTAGTTCTCTATGTGCAACTGAAAAATATTTTCTTTTTAGGCTTTAATCCTTGAGGATTCCATATATGGATACCTCTCCATGCCTTCAGGCTGGCTCAGGCATTGCAAGATGAAGATTTGACTTGATTGGAACTTAAAATTTCTAAATTTTCATTCAAGATAAAAAGTCATTAAAAGATTTTTTTAAAAGCAATCTCAAAGGGAAAAAAAGATTTATTGGGTTTAGAAATCAAATGAGTTCCTCAAATCACAAACGCACTGCCTATAGATTTGACTGTTGCTGCTTTCTGGGAAATATGATATTTTTTCTCAACCTGGAAAAAAATACTTCTTTTGAGAAGGACAATTTTAGGGAAAATATTCCTTGAAATTCCTATGTTTGGGTCACCCAATTTTTGATTCAATCTATGAACAGGAAATACTGAAAGAAGCAACGAATTTAGGAACTCTTGTTTGTTTGTATTTTGGGGTATCACTCTCAACAGATCCATTCCTGTTTTAATTCATCAATCTTAAACATTTACTCATTGACAGGAAGTCAATTCAGTATAAATAAGTTACCCTTGTAGACCAAATCCTTTTTGAATCATGGCAAAACACAATCCAATAAATTATTATTAGTGGCCAGGAAACTTTAGAAAAAAATGTTTATGATCTTTTCCAAAGCATGATTTTCACTGCTATGGATAATAATATTTTCAGGAAGCATTTATTTTTCTGAATTATTTAATAATATTCAGGAAATATTAAACAGAAATTAAGAGAGCCTGGTTGTTGGGATCACCTCAACAAAGAAATAATTGAGGTTAGATGGAAGACGTCCAATTATCTCAAAGAAAGAAGGGCTTTCTAAAAGAATTTCAAGAATTTTTTGATGTGTAGATCTTTCACAAAAATGTAGAATTTGGCTGGAACCTGCACTGGGAAAGATCAATTTTATACCAAAATTTTGATTAAAATCCAAGGATCCTTAAGCTATGTGGTAAAAAAAACTACAGGGATTTGCTATCAATAAAATTTTCTTGATCCAAAATTATAAAATAAATGATTCAATTGAAGAATAGGTGTGATAAAAACTCAAGGGATTCCATAAATGATGAGTGGTATTCTTACATTCAGGATAATCATGGCAGGTATTACACCAACAGAAAATTCAATAGATATTAGGTCTGTTAATCTGATCCAAGAAAGATAAACTGATATAGAAAGAATTCCCATCAATGAAGAAGTAATTTGTTCAAGATGCTTCAAATGCATCAAGTATCAGGTGAATAATTTGTTTCTTTTTTTGATTCATAATAGGAATTATTCTTTTCTTTCTTGCTTTGAACCCAAGGATATTTTTGAATTAATATTTTAAATTGAATTCTCCACTCATTATATAATTTCAAACAAATATTTTCAAACTCAAAAGTACTCTATCAAGTTATTTCCAATGAATCCTTTTTCAGACTTAGAAAAGGATCAATCATTTTCACTACCTCAGAAATTTCTTTTGAAAAATCTATGAATATTATGTTTTTAATTTTAGTATTCACATTAAATCTCAAATTTATCTTTGAAACTTTTGCAATTCCATTTATAATTGAACTTGTAACTCAAACCTTACTTTATCAATTTTCTAATCCATTTCTTTTCATCTTCAACCAATAATTCACAAATTTCTTTTATTTTGAATCATAATTTACTTTTACATATAAATAAATCAAGACCAGTATTTACTATTCCCAATTGGCTCAGGCTAAAAGAATTCCTCCAAAAGTACTAGAAAAGCACCTTTTATTGAAAAAAGCACAATTTTTGCAGATTTTTTGTTTTGCTAAAATTCTTCCAAAAGGCATGATTTACCACTTATACCACACCATTCACTGGTTTGGGAGAAAATTTCAATGTGGGGGTGGGGTGTCTGGATCTTCCAAAATTCCAGCTAGGGCCTGTAATTACTGGCCATAAAGACCATGGAGCCACAGGTTTTTGATGGCCTGCATGGCATAGACAGCCCAGGTCAAAACCCCATGGTGGGTGGTTGAATGGTTTGTTCAAAACCTATTATAGCACATTTAAGCTTGTACCAGTGTTGGCTGGGGTAGTTGATTTCTCCCCCTCCCCACCATTTATTTTTTTCTTATTTTTTTTCTTATTTTTTTTCTTATTTTTTTTCTTATTTTTTTTCTTATTTTTTTTCTTATTTTTTTTCTTATTTTTTTTCTTATTTTTTTTCTTATTTTTTTTCTTATTTTTTTTCTTATTTTTTTTCTTATTTTTTTTCTTATTTTTTTTCTTATTTTTTTTCTTATTTTTTTTCTTATTTTTTTTTTCTTATTTTTTTCCTTATTTTTTTTCTTATTTTTTTTCTTATTTTTTTTCTTATTTTTTTTCTTATTTTTTTTCTTATTTTTTTCTTATTTTTTTTCTTATTTTTTTTCTTATTTTTTTTTATTTTTTTTTATTTTTTTTTCTTAATTTTTTTCTTATTTTTTTTCTGGTTTTTTTTCTTATTTTTTTTCTTATTTTTTTTTCTTATTTTTTTTCTTATTTTTTTTCTTATTTTTTTCTTATTTTTTTCTTATTTTTTTTTTCAATTTTTTTTGTTACTTTTCTTTTTATTTTGATTGCTTGTAATTTTGTTGTAATTTTGTTATTTTTTTGTTATTTTTTTCTTAATTTTTTGTTATTTTTTGTTATTTTTTTTGTAACTTTTTTGTAACTTTTATTTTTATTTTTATTTTTATTTTTATTTTTGTTTTTGTTTTTGGTTTTTTATTTTATTTTTATTTTTATTTTTATTTTTATTTTTATTTTTATTTTTATTTTTATTTTTATTTTTATTTTTATTTTTATTTTTATTTTTATTTTTATTTTTATTTTTATTTTTATTTTCATTTTTATTTTTATTTTTATTTTTATTTTTATTTTTATTTTTATTTTTATTTTTATTTTTATTTTTATTTTTATTTTTATTTTTATTTTTATTTTTATTTTAATTTTAATTTTAATTTTAATTTTTATTTTTATTTTTATTTTTATTTTTATTTTTATTTTTATTTTTATTTTTATTTTTATTTTTATTTTTATTTTTATTTTTATTTTTATTTTTATTTTTATTTTTATTTTTATTTTTATTTTTATTTTTATTTTTATTTTTATTTTTATTTTTATTTTTATTTTTATTTTTATTTTTATTTTTATTTTTATTTTTATTTTTATTTTTATTTTTATTTTTATTTTTATTTTTATTTTTATTTTTATTTTTATTTTTATTTTTATTTTTATTTTTATTTTTATTTTTATTTTTATTTTTATTTTTATTTTTATTTTTATTTTTATTTTTATTTTTATTTTTTTTTATTTTTACTTTTCTTTTTACTTTTATTTTTATTTTTAGTTTTATTTTTATTTTTATTTTTAGCGCATTTTTTTTATTTTTAGGGCATTATTTTTCTCACGCATCCAACCCTTTATTTCACACATTTTGATGTTGGTGCGCGGTCACAACCCCTTTGGTATTTCATGCAAAGATCAACATCCAAGAATTCATTTTTTTTTGAATTCTGAGTGCCCAGGCAACATCCAAGAATTCATTTTTTTTGAATTCTGAGTGCCCCGTGGAAGGGTTTCTTAAACCCCTAACCAAATCTTTGGTAATTTTGGAGCCATTAGAACCCCTTCAAAAATGCAATCAAAAAGTGACAACATTCCATAAAAACAAATTTTTGCATGGGTTTTTGGATCCTTATTTTTGCTATTTTAGTTGGTTTTTTTGGTTATTTCAGCTTCCAGAAATTTTGACCCCCATTCAAAGAGTATTCAAATATTTATTACTTTTTTTTTGATTTATCCTTTCACCTTAAAAAGTTCCTTCAAAAAACACAAAAAATAAAAAAATCTAATTTCTCCTTGGACATTTGAATCCTTTTATTTTCCTTTTTATTTCTTTTTTTTGGGTAATTCAAGCTATGAAAAAGTTTTAAAAAAATTGAACAAGAATTCCAATATTTTTTTAGATATTGGGATGTATTATTTTACCTTAAAAAATTCCTTCAAAAAAGCACAACATTCAAAAAATTCACTTTTCTCATTTGACTTTTGGATCCTTATGTTTGCCATTTTGATTTTTTTTTTTAGTTTTTTGAGCTTTGATAATTTTAAAAAAACTATTCAAGAGCTTTTCAATTTTTTTTTCAGGATTTTTGGATTTCATTTTTGGCCTTTCAAAATTCCATCAAAAAACCCAAAAATGTGAATAATTCACTCTTCTTTGAGCCCTTCACATGCATATATTCAATATGACTAAAAATTATTTCCTGGGACCACCACCCATCTTGGAGCGCCCTAATTATCTTATAAACCACCCCCTTGACCTGTTCCACCTCCCATCACCCCACACCATACCCTCCCACTACCATACCATACCACACCACACACATGATACCACACCATACCATACCACACCATACCACACCACACCACACCACACCACACCACACCACACCACACCACACCACACCACACCACACCACACCACACCACACCACACCACACCACACCACACCATACCACACCACACCACACCACACCACACCAAACCACACCACACCACACCACACCACACCACACCACACCACACCACACCACACCACACCACACCACACCACACCACACCACACCACACCACACCACACCACACCACATAAAGCCACACCACACCACATAAAACCATACCACACCACACCACACCCTTTCACATCACACCAGCAACCACTCATCAAAACAACTTAACACTCCAGATACTTCCAAACAAGAACATCTCTTTTTCAAATGACTCAAGAAAACATCCACCCACTTTTCAAAACTGTTTCAACTTTTTCACCAGGCTTATCCTCTTTTATCTGATATAATCAAACTATTGATTCAAATCCTCTTGCTCCTTATTCATCTACTCAAACTCTTGATTCCACTCCTCTGGCCACTCTTCCTAAGCTATCATATAATCAAAAGCGGGAGCTTTGTCAGCCTCCTGGATGCCAAGACCCTTGCTATCCTTTAGCTACCAGCGGTGATAGAGTAAATAATAAATATATTATTTAATAAATGCAGCAAAAATCCATAGAATACTTGGATTAAGCTTATTGCAAGTTTAAATGGTTTGGTTATTGGTTTTTGAATCAATATGAATAAATTGATTATTAGATATTTATAGAGGGGCCAAATTATATTGGGGATCTTTAACACCTCTCTTCAGGGATTTCAGTGTGAAAACACGTAGTCCTGGTTACTTTGGGATCTTTAGTTTAAAGAATATTTTACCCAAAGATAATATGTATACAAAATATACAATGGAGTGGCAGGGCATTTTAGCCAAGCTACCACGACAGAGAAAGGATAATAACACTTACTGGTATGTTATTAAATCCTTTGGGTATCTTTTTTGAGACGTGTACTGATGGGTTTAAACCTGTATACTGGGGTTATAAGGTTGTTCAGCAGTTTTAATTGATAAAAAGAGGTTTGAGGACGGATATTACTGATCAGACATTGCCATAAATCACTTACTTATCTCTTATAAGTACTTGATTACCTTGGAACGGCGTCTCGATATGAATATTACTGGGTCTCTGCGCATCAATATCCTCAAAAGAGCTCTTTATTTATAGCTTTTGGAGTCTCAATATGGTCCTTCTGAGGGTTGTAGTTGCTCAAAGGGAGGGACACTAAGGCTAGCAGGGTAACCAGGGGTAGCCTGTCATGTGTTCTTGGTGCTGTAGCACGGGTAGCATCTAATTCCACAGGGTATGGCAATTATTCTACCTTATAATAGACATTAGGACGTGTGAATAACACTAATCTGTCCTATTTATGTATTATTTAATTAATTATCCTTAGTAAATATTCCCAGTAGTTTTATAATTATATAAATAGAAATTTCTACGGACATCTTGATGTCAGGTAAGTTCCCATTATGTATTAAATAAATGGAGTAAAAGTCATAATACTGATTTTACTCTTTATTTTTGAGTTCCTGTTGATTTACTAACATAATTCACTTAAAACTATAAGTCATGTGAATTCATGTAATTTTTTTACATTATTAGTTTCCTTAGTATGTCACAAAGATTTTTATATCTAGAAATTCTCATAAAAGTATATTAAAGTATTTTAATATATTTTTAGAATTTGTCATTGTCTCATTTTCGACATTTTTGGTCCTTTGCAATATATTAAGTAAAAAATATGTGTAAGGATTATTTATGTATTTTTATATAATATTATGTATTTTTAGACAGTCTACTATCCATGGGAACATTTATTACGTATGTAGAAAGTTCCCATGTATGTTGTAGCATGTTTACGCAGTACCTGAGCCTCTCAGGCCGCCTGTCACTCTGTCAACCCGTAGTCCCGCGGCTGCGTACTTGTCAGAGGCCCAGGGCTGCGTACACAACCTCGACGGAGTGCCAAGGCTGTATCCCAGCCGCGCGCGGGTGCATTGGCTGCCGCGGCTGCGTGCAGGAATTGTGACAAAACACATTTCCGCCCGTAACTCCTAAAATATACACAAAACCTCAATTCTGACTGAATTTTAGGTGTGAAAACTATACTTGACAATGTGTGTGAAAATCTAATTGGCCAAAAAGCTCAATAACGGAGCCGTAGTATTTTGGTTTTTCTTTCCTTAATTATTTAAAAATGTAAGGAGTTGGATTTCAAGGGTGGGGTCAGTGAGTGACCCTACCTAATTTTGGGTGGAGGATCCATTTCTTTAATAATATTTATGATGTTCCTACTCCTTCTTAGGTTAATTGTATTATTATTATTTTTATGTTATTTTTGTTAATTTTGCAGCTTGCTCTGCAATAGTAGCAATCTGACATGTTTGTTGAGGCTATCCAATAATGGGCAAAGTCCCATGGATATGCCATATCTACCAGAGTATAAAATTGCTAGAATCAGTCCTAAACTTACCAATGTGATAAATCTGGGAAATATGAACCCAGAAAGGATACGTCCAAATTAAAAAAAGAAAGAAAGACCAATTGTCCATCAAGGTTATCTGGCAATTTTCCAAAAAATATTGGGTTTTTGGGTGGTGAAGGTTATATGTCCAGAGCAAAACCATCCACGTTCCATTGATCCTTCCACTCATCCCATCCACGGAAGAATCCAAGCACAAAAAAATATCCCAAATCAAAACAATTCACTTGATTGCAAGGCTCCTGTCAAAGCACTCATAGTGGAACTCAGGAATCCTTCTTTTTACTGCAAAATGATTCAGGTTAATGGTCAAATTATTCATTATTTATTTCACACCCTGATTCCATGAAACTTCTTAAACTTTTTCCTACTCTCATTATAATGCACTGTGCATATAAAAACAAAAAAATTTGGAATGCCCCTTCTTCATATTCTAGGGATAAACAATTCTGCTAGAAGATTCTTGGTTGTATTCTGTTTCTATCTCAAGAGAAAAAACAGAACTATGATTGGGCCCTGACTCAACTTCTGAAAATATTCAAAGATAAAGAGCCTAGTGTGATGTTGAAAGACAAGTAACAAGCACTTATTAGCTCAATTGAATCAGTTTTCCCTTCCTCTCATCATCTTCTCTGTGTCTGGCACATTTTGAAGAATATTCAAACTGATTGCAGGAAGCAGTTTAAATCTCAAGATGAATGGAAGCTATTCCAGAAACAATGGCATCATTTGGTCTATTCAAAATCTGAAACAATCTATCAAAAAAACTTGAAATGTCTTTCTCTGGTCTAAAATCCTCCCACTTCTGCCTACCTTCTTGAAAACTGGATTCCTCAAAAAATAAAATTTTTCTCCTATTTGGAAAACAAATACTTTCACTTTTGAAACACAAGTAAATCAAGAATAGAAGGTTCTCACTCCTACATTAAAAGATTCATCAATTTTTCTATTGGCTCTTTCTATGATGTAGTTCAAATAATATACAGTTCCATCACCATCCAAAACCATGAGAGAGCCATTGAAGCCTCTCAGCAAAAATTCAAGCATCTCATTGGTTTTCCTCAATTTTTGGATCATCTTTCTGGAAAGATCAGCCAATTTTACCTCAAAATAATTTATTCATCTTATCAAGTCGCAGATTCTTCCACCCATTTCAACAAATGTGATTACTCTTCTTACATGGGTATACAATAGGGGGTATCAAAGTTAACCAAACCCGCCATTTTTCAATGGCGGGTTTCAACCCAAATACGCCATTTCAAACCCGCCATTAAAAATCAAAAAACCCACTTATTTCAGATCAGACGTGTCAAAGTTAACCTGAAATAGGTGGGTTTTTTCAAATAAAGTATTAAAATGCTTCCACCACCTGTCCGCGTCATACACCCCTGTCTTCCAACCTCCTTCTACCTCCGACCTCATCGGAAAATTTTTTACCCCCACCCTCATCATAAAATTGATTGACCACTCTCATCACTTTATCGCTCTCATCACTTGATCACTCTCATCCACTTCATTGCTCTCAAAACTTCATCACTCTCATCACTTAACTGCTCTCATCACTTGATCACTCTCATCCAATTTATTGCTCTCAAAACTTCACCACTCTCATCAATTTATTGCTCTCATCACTTGCGTAGCCCAAACTCTTTCAAATGGCCCCTCAGCAAACCTCCCCCCACAAGTCCAACACACCCAAGAGAACATCGCCAAGGAACTCCACAACAAACAATACTCCCCCATCAGCTTCCAAGGGCTCAAGTCAGCTCAAGAGAGCTGATCACATCATCCTGGTAAACTGGCTGAAAATTCCCTCCAACTACAATGCCTGCTTTGGATCCAACAACAAAACACGTGTTGGCCAACCTCAATCCTCTAAGGTCAATGGTTATCTCCTGATGGCCAATGAACTCAAGAACAAAACAAAAGGTAGGCTGGATCTGTCATCCAAACAGATGAGGGAGTGGTTCAAAAACTATTGAGCCAAGTACAAAAAGGCCCACTCCATGTCTATCTCCACTGGCTTTGGTATCACCGACTTGGACAAAGCCAAAGGAATCAACTCGGTGGTTGATAAGTTGGACTCCATTTGTCCTTTTTATATTCAAATGGATGAAATCTTTGGAAAGAAGGCCAACATCACCCCCCTAGCTGCTTTCAATGCCCAACAATCTGATTCCGTTGATGCCGAGGACTTGGCTGGGGATGATCAGCCTACCAACGGGGACCTTGATGAAACCTTGGCCTTGGAGTGGCCCCCATCTGATGATGAGGAGGATATTCAAACACAATTGGCTCCAATCACTTCTACTTTGGTATTGATTGATCAGTCAATCCCGACCTTGGACCCCTCACTTCCTTCTTTTGATTGCTCTCTTCCTGGGGCAGAACAACTGGAGAACTTTCCCAATGAGGAGGATGTTATTCCTGGATCACCGTTGCCATCAACATCTGCTCAAGTAAGGAACTAAATTGTTTTTGATTCTGTCTGGTTGCTCCTGACTGATTTACATTGTAAAAAAACAGGCTCATCCATTTTTGATTGGCCAAAACCTCAAGCCAATGGGGCCTCCCACATTGCCTTCAAATACTAGTGAGGACTTTCAGACTCAAACCTCCTCTGCCAAGGGTAAGCAAAAGGCCTCCAATTCCATCAATGTCAACCCCAAAAGTCATCAAAAGAGGAGAAACACTTCCAGTTTTTCGGGCTTTGAAGAAATCATGGAGAAGCAAGATTCATGTAAGTTGATTGATTCAATATCCTTGCTTTCAAAATCATGCTCATTGCCATTCCCCTCCAAAAAACAGTGAAATCAAAAATTGAATCAGATAAACTTCAGTTTGAAAAGAAAAAGTGGGATTGCCAACTGGCCATGGATTGTCAAAAACAGCAAGCCGAGACTTTGGCTAATCAACAAAAATTGGATGCTGAGTGGAGGTTGAAACAAGCTGAGCTAGAGTTTCAAAAAGAGGAAAAGGAGAAGGATTGGCAGCAAGTGCAACTGGAAAAGGAGAGGGAACAACGGGCAAACAAAAAAAAGGATAAGGTATCAGTAGCTTTGGCTTGCATTGGCAGTGGTAGATCAGTAGAGGAAATACAGCAGATAACTCAAATGCTGGGCTTGTAAATATATTTGCATGGATGAAAGAAAAAAAAATTATTTTTTACTACAACAACGTTTGAGAGCATTCTTAACCCCACCAATATACAAATCTTTTTTGTTTTTATTGATATTTTTTTCTCTAGAGTAAATTTGGCCGTTTTTCATGTCCCTACAAGTGCTCTGAGTTTTTTATTAATTTGGAGTAACATGGCCATTCTGGTATGGGTCGCTGTGTCCCTAGCTGGAAAGGTACAGTGCTTGTACTTGTTAGCCACCCAAACCATTTTGACTATACCTTTTTGCTTGAAATAAATTCCAAAGCCAAGGTCAGGAAAAACAAATTGACCGTACAAAACTTGATATTCATCCATATCTTCAATAAGTCAACCATTGATTTTTTGGTTGGGACCACAAGTAAAAAGGAATAGCCAGAGATGTCGCCTTTGTCAATATGAGGAGAATTGTTAAAAGAATCCAAGGTGAAAGTGAGGCGTGGGGAGCAATCAAAAGGTGTAGGCTTGGAACCAAATTTCAACAAAGAGAAAGAGGGGATGTTGCTGTCCTTCATGGTATCACGGTTTGATTCAAAGGCAAGTTTGGCCAAATTACAAAACATTTTTCCTAAAATTTGGGATACTTTGTTGGCCTTCAAGTTGAGGACAGCGTACTCTTGAGGAGAAGATCTAATGGATGATTTCTTCACATAACGTCCGAATAACTCCAAAGGGTTCATCAATTTTTGCCAACCAATCGCCCACATTTTTCCACCCCAAGATCTTGAGGGACCAACCGGGTTGACAAATTTTTTTGAACAGTGAAGGAATGTTGTCACAAAGTTGATATCTTTCTTATCTTGCTCAGATAGTCAATCGAAAGGCACAAATTCAATGACGGCAACGAGAGCATGGTGATCAGATTGGTCAAGAACAATAACTTTTCCATGCTGGAAAAAGTGGAAAGCCCCAATTGTCTGTTTTGCTTGCTTAAATTCTTCCTGGGTGGGTTTTTGAGGGTTGTTTTTCTTTTCAGCCATGATAGCAGGGTACAGATCCAAAGGGCATAGCTTTTGTCTATACCAGGCAAATCTTTCCTTGATCAAGTCGTCAGTCACTTCCAAAGAAATTTCCAAATCCCTCATTTGAGCCCTCCTTTTACTACGATTCCTCTGCTTGCCACCTCTCTTTATGTTTTTCATACCATCTCCTTCCATCTTTCTCCCTCCCAGGCACTTGCTGCACCCGAGGTGAGGATCAAGGTCAAATTTGAATGGATGTATAACATTTTGAGTTCAGTAGGCAGTGAAGGAATTGATATCAAAAAAGGGGTTGGACAAAAAAAAAGACCGGTCAAACAAATAGAAAAAAAAAATGTCAGCAACGTTCTCATTATCAAAACGGTGGGATTAAAAAAATAAAAAAGAGATGAAAATCAATGATTCCTCTGCTTGCAACCTCTCTTTATGTTTTTCATAACATCTCCTTCCATCTTTCTCCCTCCCAGGCACTTGCTGCACCTGAGGTGAGGATCAAGGTGAAATTTGAATGGATGTTTAACATTTTGAGTTTGGTAGCTAGTGAAGGAATCAATAGATATCAAAAGAATAGAATTAGCTGGGGAGGAGTGGTAATGATGAGGAGCCGCAGCCAGCATCATACTAGGCAAACCAGACTGTCCCAGGACGTAGCTTGGTTGGCGTAAGACTTGAGAGAATGTGTTCTGGCCAAGCTCAAAAACCTAAAAAAAAAAGAAACAAAAACAAAGAAAAAACAATGGGGAAGTCAGTTCCTGCACCCTACAAAAACCCTGCATCAATCGGCCAATCAATCGCGAATCGATTGCTCAATCAATTGCCAATCAATTTGCAATTGATCAATCGAGCGATTGATTCGCAATTGATCACTTGATTGGGCAATTGATTGCCAATCTATCAAGCAATTGATTTGCGAATTGATTGCTCGATTGATTGGCAATCAATTGGCAATTGATCGCTCAATCAATGAGAGGAGGAATTGGAGGAGGGGAGGGGCTCACCATGATAGATTGACCAATGGATCCAGGGGGGGACTAAAGGTTGAATGATCAAAGGATCAGCAACTGGTGAGGGGAAGGAAGAGGAAGAGGGTGGAGGGGGCTTACCAGGATTAGGAGGAGTGGATTCAGTGAGTGAGGTGAGATGAGGTGGTGGTGGTGAGTAAGGTGGTGGTGATGAGTGAGGTGGTTTGGTGAGGAGGAGGCAGGGTTTGACCGGTGAGTGAGTGGGGTGGATCCAGGGGGGGACTAAAGGTTGAATGATCAAAGGATCAGCAACTGGTGAGGGGAAGGAAGAGGAAGAGGGTGGAGGGGGCTTACCAGGATTAGGAGGAGGGGATTCAGTGAGTGAGGTGAGATGAGGTGGTGGTGGTGAGTAAGGTGGTGGTGATGAGCGAGGTGGTTTGGTGAGGAGGAGGCAGGGTTTGACCGGTGAGTGAGTGGGGTGAGGTTGAAGGGGTTGAGTGGTGAGGGGGAGGGGGTTGGCATTTGGTGAGTGGAAGGGTTTGAGGTGGAGGTGTTTTTGGATTCAAGTCCACTAAAAAAAATAAAAAAAAAACTCAGCCTATGAATCTTGGGTGAACAACCAAAACCAAAAAAATACGGTGAAGGGAATTTTTACCAATTTCAAAATCAAAGATTACTCATCAAAGCAAGCAAGGGTGAGAGGAAGAATCCGCTCTCTCATAGAAGAAGATGAGGGACCAGATGAGACAGGGATGACTTGAGGCCAATCAGGAATATCATCTTGGAATATTTTGTCCCATTCATCTTTGATGTTGGCCAAAAGGTTGTGAAGGATTAAACAAGTGATAATCCAGTTGATGAGGAACCTCATATCTTTGGAACATTGGAGCTGGTTTCACATCTCCCGTAAGCTGGCCCATCTTCCTTTCATAATTCCTATGGCATGCTCAATCCAAACTTGTGATTGGGCAAGATGATAGTTAAAATTGGTTTTTCCTTGATCATTGGACAAAAAATTCCGGTATGCTGGAACTACATATTTCCCACTAGCATAAGCCCAATAAGCCAGAAGGTATTGATCTTGGTCAAAGTAGATCTCTGGTTGTTGGGCAATCCGCATCTGATTGAAAACATATGAATCATGACAAGAACCTGGAAGGCCAGCATGGAGGGAGATGAACTTCTTGTTGTTATTGCAAACAAGTTGTAGTGCCACGGAGTGTCTAAACAAAGAGATGGAACATATTTGGTCAGTGTGTGATTCAAAGTTTTATCATAGCGATTGGAAAAGAAATGAATCAATTGCCTTTTTTTACGATCAAAAAAGTGGTTGCCATCTAGGTTGGGTTTTTGACTCAAGGGGATGGTGGTTTCATCAACAAAACCAATGAAACCAGGAAAGCCTTCTGTCTCCATTACTTGAGATATCTCCTTGCGTTCTTCTTTGGTTGGCCATGAAAGGACCAAGCAACGGAAAGATAGGATAGCAATTATGACTCTTTTGGTGTATAAGTCAATGCTTCCGTAACTGACTGAGAATAGATTTTCCAATCGATGGATTGCTGCTCCATTTCCATTTGACCCCAATCTACAAAGAGAAACGGCAAGTTGGATGGCTGGATCGCATTGAGGGTTGCGAGAATTGTTCTGGAAGATGTGGTGGTCTTCAATCATTGCCAAAAGTTTCATGAAAGAAGGCAACAAAGTTTGGAACAGTTGCTGGAAGCTTAAGTCAGGGATGAGATAAAGCTTTTGCCTTTCATACATAGGGTTATGGAGAGTGTGTATTCTTGTAACCATGTATTGCTTTTCCAAAACAGAATTCAAAGCTAACCAAGTTGATTCCAAATTGGAGTCTGAATCAGAGTCTGAATGGGAGTCAAACAGTAGCAAAAGTTCAGTCAGCTTTTTTGCGTTTTCAACTTGCTGGCGGGATGTTTGATTGGACATGTTGAGAAAGGTGGTCAGTGATGTGGGGTGATAAGATGATTATGGGATTTGTGTGAAAATGGGTATGTGAAGGTATGTGAAAAACAATAGAGATGTGTGTGATGCAATGGAGATGGGACCGGTATGGATTTGCTGATGTGGATGGGTGTTTTTGATGTGATGGATGGTGGATGGAAGATGATGCATAAATGGCGGGTTTAATGGCGTTTTTGATGATTGAAATCCGCCATTCTCATGAAACACGCCATTTTGAAATACACCAGTTAGGGGGTATGTTTATTTCAGAAACCCGCCATTAAAAAGGGCGGGTTTCGTCAAAAAAAATGGCGGGTTTCTAATGGCGGGTTTGCTAACTTTGATACGCCCTAATGTGTTGAAAAAGTCAAATTGGCCATCAGAAAGTGTGAAATCTTCCAAATTGATGATTCTCATAATCAATTGCATGTCAAAGCTCCCATCTCAGTAATTTTTTCTCTTTTTTTTTTGGTGGGGATTCAAGATCAAATGAAAAACTTCCTGATTGATTTTGGTTTTCCTTTCTCCAGTTAACTGTGAACCCTGAATCAACTGAAGATTCAGAAAAACTTGAAGTTCCAACCAACAAAAGTAATGAATACCTATATTTCACTAAAATTTTTGAAGCATTCAGCAAGTTGCCACCTGGAGAAAAACTATATTATCTGGATGAAAGCATCAAGCTGTAAAGTGGAAGATATCAACTTACCCCGATTGAAGAGCCAAATTACACTCAAAGATACAAAGTTAGAGGAAGAACCAAAGGAGAAGCCAATAAGTTCAAGAAGATCTTTCAGTTTTCAAGCAGAAAAGATCTATCTGTTTTTGAATGTTTGGAAGAACCCAAGAGGAGAGGAAGGCCAAAGAAGAAATCCATAGCAAATTTGAGTGTCAGTCACCAATTTTTTGGACAAAAAAAATATATCAACATTGATAATTAATTTTTTTTCTTATGTTTTCAGGTTTCAAGAAGTTGCAAGGCTATCCAAGGGAAGGTGAAGGGAAAAAAAGGAGGAGGAATCAGTGGAAGAGGTAATTTTATGACCATGCTTTTTTTCTGTAATGGGTTGTTTTTCTTTTTGATGAGTCCTTCTCACTTTTTGAACATAGAGTAAATTGCTTATTGAAGAAGAATATTCAGAAGATAAAGAGGTGCCAGATTTGGATGAAGAGGAAGATCCAGAAGATGAAGAGCTGACAGATGTGGATTTAATTAAGATGGTGAGCTTCCATTTGATTTTATTTTTGGCTACTTTGTTTTATATTATTTTTCTTTAATTTTTTCATTCAAACCTTTATCAGAGGTCTGGAACCATTGTGAATAAGCAAATTGCTTCTCCTGCATACAATCCTGGGTGAAGAATCAAGAGGCTGAAGGTATCCAATGAAGGTGGTGATGCTGCTATCCATTCTCCTTGGGGGAAGGTATCAGCAGCCCCAAAAAGCAGTGTGAAAGTGAGTACATTTGGTATTTTCACATTTTTTAATTTTGCCTGATTTCTTTTGTGTTTTTCCTCTAGGTTTCCTGCATATTATCATATTCTTCTTCAGGATTACTTGACCAATTATCAATTGAATAAAAGAGTATTATCTTGAGCCCATATTTTATGTTATAAAAAATTCTCTTTTTTTGTTTTAGTTCCAATACAAAGATTACTTTTTCCCCAAATCAGCCAATCCACCTATCTCCAAGTTCAAGATGTCATAGGTTTTTGGAACTTTTGCTTCAGAGAAGCAGAAATTTTCTGGGGAGGATCTCAGAGGACTGGATTGAAGTCAGGAAAGAAATGGTGAAAGAGCTTTATTCAAACACAATCTTCAAGGAAAAAAAATTACTGCGTGATATCTGGAGTGAAACTTTCCAAGAATCATGAAGGCAACTGAACCAACTTTATGACCCAGCTCCCATAGATATGTGCATGAAATTTCCATGCCATGGTTTCCTTCTGGCTTAAACATATAAGTGTCCAGTGGTTCTGTTTTCTGTTAAAATGCGGATGCACTCAGGTAATGTGCATAGGAGTGTGTAATCCAAATGGGATGCAAAAATGGGCCTCCACGGCCCATTGGACATCACGTGGGCCACGTGGGCCTATGTAAGTGTTATTGGTTTTGGGCATTTGGGCGCCAAAACACATTTTTATGGTCTTTTGGGACACGGGCCCTCACGGGCCCGCCAGGGTGGATGGGCCACCCAAGCCAGATGGGCTTATTTGGGCAGAGAAGGGCCCAAGCTTTGTTATGGACATACGTGGCCAGACAGGCTGGCCCGCCAAAGTATGTAATTCTCACAATTTGGGCTTGGGGCGGCCCATTGGGGCCGCCACCACTGTCGCAGCCCGCTCGGGGCCACTGCCCGCGTCGGGGCCCGTTTGGGGCCGCCTGTGTTCCTTGGTACGGCCCACGTGGGGCCCAACGGCCCGCGCGGGGCTGTTGCTTGGCCAAGGAATCCCGCTGGCCCGGCTGGTCGCGCCCTGCAACCAGCGCCACAAGCCTCCCCCTCCCCTTGCTTGCCGTTGCAAGGGGGATGGGGGCAAGCTGGCTGGGTTGAACCAGCCAGCAACCAACCGCAACAGCAAGGTCAGTCAGGGCAGGGGGGACCTTACCACCCCCTTTCCCAAGGAGGTGGCCGTGCCGGCCGCAAGAGTAGCAACCGGAAGGTGGTGGGGAATTCATCACCTCTCCACCATCAATCGTGTGAAGCAACCAAGCAAAGGGGCGCTCTCCCCCCCCCCTTTACTGAGGGGGAGGAGTGATGGGCCTGGGGGGACCTGATCACCTCCCAGGCCAAACTTCTTGACAATGCCCTGGGGGTATCAACCCCCAGGGCCCCTGTTGAAGGGATTTGACCGCCCCCACCTGGGATTTGAGAGAAAGAGGGGGGGGGGCAGCATGTCTGCTGGTCAAACCCCCCCCCCCCCCCCCATGAGCGTCTGAGACTGGATCCAGGTGTGCCCTGGGTCCCACCTGGCCCATTTGAGGGGCCAGGGGCTGGCTGCATGAGGCAACCAGCCCGTAAACAAGGTAATGAGGTCATCATGGCTGGTTTTAACAGACAACCATCCAAGGGGATTGAACAGTTAAGGGTCTGGTTCAGCCCCATTGAGGTGGAAACACCAGAAATAACCGCAATAGGCCAGTTGTAAGGGTACAGGGACTGATGCCATGTGGGCTGATGTAGTGCAAACCAAGTAACAAGGCCAGTAGAGCCTGTAGAGCTCTTTTGGGGCGGAAAATTTGCCTTTTGGCTTGTTGTATCATGGGCTCACAAGAGGCCAATCTTTTGTACTTAAGGAGCTCTTCTCCCTGCTGTTTTCCATCCATTTTTTCATTCATCATTCCAATCAAATTCATCCAACATATTGCCCCATTGTGGGAGCCCCATTATCCAATATTGACACCCAGTGTCCAGCATTTCTTTTGCTTTAAATACTGCTCATTTGCTTAAGCTAATTGCTGGCCATAATTCTAACATTTTCTTCTTTAATGCGTTGCACTTATCTTCCTCTGAATTCCCCTCCCAATCCAAATTCCAAATTTCTCCTATATTATTCATTCCTTTAGAAGAATCAAAACTTATAATCTCATTCAAGTTCAAGTCTGATAATTGGCCAGCTCCCGGGTTAGATTGCTTTTGTAAAAGATTTGTGAAAAAGGATTCTAAATCTTGGAAAACCATTGTTCAGAGATATTTGGATCTTGGTAATGAGTTTTTTTTACCTCCAAAAAAATCAAGTAGAAAAATAAAACTATCCATAGTTGAATAAATTTTAATACTTGTATCCATATTTTTTCTTTATTTTCAATTTTTTGAATGAAGCTTTTAAGATTTATGCAAGAATGCAGATGTTATTAAAAAAGTATTAATGAACTGTTTTTTTTTGTTTTTTTAAAATTCAAATTCTGAAAGCTTGAATCATCAAAAAAAAACAATTATATAGGCCAAAAAAAGGATTCAAAAATCAAGTGAGAAAAGTAAATTGTTTGAATTTTTTGGTATTTTGATGGAATTTTCAAAGGTCAAAAATGACATCCAAAAATCTTGAAAAAGATTATAAAAATCTGTTCAATAGTTGTTTTAAAATTCTCAAAGCTTGAAAGACCAAAAAAATAAGTCAAAATGGCAAGAATAAGGATCCAAAAGTCAAATGAGAAAATTGAATTTTTTGGATTTTTTGCTTTCTTGAAGGAATATTTTTAAATAAAATGATTCATCCGAAAAATCTGAAAAAACTATTTTAATTCTCTTTGAATGTTTCATTAACTTTTTGATAGCTTGAATGACCCAAAAATATGAAATAAAAAGGACAAAAAAAGGATTCAAATGTCCAAAAGGAAATTTGATTTTTTTTTATTTTTTTGGTTTTTTGAAGGAATTTTTTAAGGTGAAAGGATACATCCAAAAAAATATGAAAAAAAATCTGAAGACTCTTTGAATTTTTATGAAATTTGATGGCAGCTGAAATCACCAAAAAAAATAAAAATAAAAATAAAAATAAAAATAAAATAAAATAAAATAAATAAATAAATAAAAGAAAATAAGATAAGATAAAATAAAATAAAATAAAATAAAATAAAATAAAATAAAATAAAATAAAATAAAATAAAATAAAATAAAATAAAATAAAATAAAATAAAATAAAATAAAATAAAATAAAATAAAATAAAATAAAATAAAATAAAATAAAATAAAATAAAATAAAATAAAATAAAATAAAATAAAATAAAATAAAATAAAATAAAATAAAATAAAATAAAATAAAATAAAATAAAATAAAATAAAATAAAATAAAATAAAATAAAATAAAATAAAATAAAATAAAATAAAATAAAATAAAATAAAATAAAATAAAATAAAATAAAATAAAATAAAATAAAATAAAATAAAATAAAATAAAATAAAATAAAATAAAATAAAATAAAATAAAATAAAATAAAATAAAATAAAATAAAATAAAATAAAATAAAATAAAATAAAATAAAATAAAATAAAATAAAATAAAATAAAATGAAATAAAATAAAATAAAATAAAATAAAATAAAATAAAATAAAATAAAATAAAATAAAATAAAATAAAATAAAATAAAATAAAATAAAATAAAATAAAATAAAATAAAATAAAATAAAATAAAATAAAATAAAATAAAATAAAATAAAAGAAAAGAAAATAAAAGAAAATAAAATAAAATAAAATAAAATAAAATAAAATAAAATAAAATAAAATAAAATAAAATAAAATAAAATAAAATAAAATAAAATAAAATAAAATAAAATAAAATAAAATAAAATAAAATAAAATAAAATAAAATAAAATAAAATAAAATAAAATAAAATAAAATAAAATAAAATAAAATGAAATAAAATAAAATAAAATAAAATAAAATAAAATAAAATAAAATAAAATAAAATAAAATAAAATAAAATAAAATAAAATAAAATAAAATAAAATAAAATAAAATAAAATAAAATAAAATAAAATAAAATAAAATAAAATAAAATAAAATAAAATAAAATAAAATAAAATAAAATAAAATAAAATAAAATAAAATAAAATAAAATAAAATAAAATAAAATAAAATAAAATAAAATAAAATAAAATAAAATAAAATAAAATAAAATAAAATAAAATAAAATAAAATAAAATAAAATAAAATAAAATAAAATAAAATAAAATAAAATAAAATAAAATAAAATAAAATAAAATAAAATAAAATAAAATAAAATAAAATAAAATAAAATAAAATAAAATAAAATAAAATAAAATAAAATAAAATAACAAATGTATACGCGACTCATATGTCTTGCTGGTATAATGTTTTATTATTAACCTCAAATTCCATTATCTGACACCAAGTTCACTTTTTCAAACCGCCAAGGATACAAGAATGATTAATGATCAGGAGTTTTAGAATTATATATTAAATTTTTATAATATCTTATAATACTTTATAAGTATGCTTTTATGAGTATTTATTATGGAATTAAAACCTTGATAATGTATATCATCAAGATAGGGATCCAATATAATTTTGAGTTAAGTTATGAGGACTCATATGCTTCCCAACTATTTATAAATAACTTCCCAATAAGTTCCCTTCCTTTGAAAACAAGCTATAGTAATTAATTCAAGTTATACTCTCCACTCTGTATAAACCAATCACATAATCTTAATATTATCTTCTTTGGGGATGTGATTATACTTTGATAAACTCTCCTGAGCCTTGAAATCGTCCACTCAGAGGGCCCTGGTCTTAGTTGGAGAGTATATAACTTTTGGGGCATGCAAATAGGACCCTTCACATTGAAAACTCCCCTCCAATGAGTACTAGTACCATATTTCTCATTGGGCAGGATGTGATGGGGTTCTGAGCCCTTGAGGAAGAAACCAGGGAGAGGCTAGATCTTCTCTGATGATTCCTTGAGTCCCCTGAGGGCTCCTGGTACCTTAAAAGAGGAGGGTCTTCACCCTATAGCCCCATCATCACCAATTATATATGATTATTTATTTGTAAAAGAATACAGCAAAAGTTAACAAGCCCACCAAACTTATTCCCAAAAAGGGATTGACTGGGGCTATCAACCTTAGTATTATATTCAACTAAAAATCTTATTGAAAACTTCAATTTTAAGTGGAAGGTCCTAATAGGAGTAGTGACCCTTGTGTGTTACTAATATAAAGGGTGTGAGCTTATTTATAAGCAAAGCTCCTTTGAGCTTCATTTATTTGGAGCCAGGCCCCTTACCTTCTATAAAGGTTCAAAGTGTGGATTTTTCCTCACAATACCTTGTTCTTGTTTGAGTCTGTGAGCTTTCAGCTTTTGTTTGAATTTTTTGAGTGAAAAAAGGACTTTAACAGTGGTTTTTGACTTGTTTTTTCAGGCATAGCCATGGCCCAGTTTAGCATTAGAGGTTATATCCCTGACACAAATGATGATCCAAAAACTCATGAAAAAATTTGTTTTGACAGATTTTTTTCATTTTTTGATTGCATTTTTGAAGGGGTTCTAATTTCCCCAAAATTACCAAAGATTTTAGTTAGGGGTTTAAAAACCCTGCCAAAAGGCTGCGCAGTCAGAATTAAAAAAAATAAATTCTTGAAAGTTGCGTGAAATAAAGTGTTTTTGCGTTAAATACCAAAGGGGCACAACCGCGCACCAACATCAAAATGCGTGAAATAAAGGGTTGGATGCGTGAGAAAAATAATGCCCCATTTTTATTTTTATTTTTAACGTGTTGGGTTTTTCACGCCCCCAGAATTAGAAAACAGGCCGTTTGGAAATCCCCACAACGTCCTGCAACATCCCCCACTCATGCGGTAAACCTGGAAAAAACGCAATTTTTGGGGATTTTCAAAAATAAAAATACAGGGGCATATGGGGCATCTCAAACCCCTGTAGAATAAATCCTAAGAATTTTGGCCATATTTAAGGCCTTCAAAATTGCCCCCAAAAAACAGAAAAAAAAACGCTCCACGTCTCAAATCCTTTCACCTTTTTAGTTTTTTTTGATCATTTTGAAAAATCAGAACAGAAAGAAAGTTTCAAAATATGGCAAGCCATTCAATTAAATTTTTTTCAGAATTTCAGTATTTCACTCTCCTCCCAGAAAATGGGTTTTACATAAAAAATGAGACATTATTTTCAATTTTTTTTATGTTATTTTTCCCTGAGATTTTCCAAATTTTCAGTTTGGTTCTATTTAGTGGGGGTGGAGTGTTGAATTTGATTGGTTGAGTGGTGTTGAGTAGTGATATGTGATTGGTTGATTGGTGTTTAGTTATGATGATTGGTGATGGTGGTGATGATGGTGTGGTGTGGTGTGTATTCTGAATTTTGACAGGTGATGTTGTGGTTGAGGAGAGGAACGGACTTCCCCAAGAGGTGAGGAGGAGGCAGGAAATCATTCAAAATCATATTGAATATTAGATTATTCTTATAGAAGAGCCCAAAAATGCGGACCTACCCCAAAAAGGGGTTTAAACATGGTATTTTGAGGTTTAAAATTTGAGGGCCAAAGCAAGATCGAAAAAATATGAAAAATATACATTTATGTTTCATTTGAAGTGCATTTTAAAATTTTAAACTCAGTTTTAACATAAAAAGAATCAAAATAGTATCAGAAATTGCTTCAAAACGCACCCCAAAACAGACACTTCCCATTATTATTGTAGATGCATCAATTTATTTTGGGTGAATAATTGATCATGAAAATCCCCAAATAATTTTTTTGTGCCCTTCAAAATGCCCATTAAAATACTGCAAACTGAAAATTTGGATAGAATTCTGAAGAAAATTTAATTGAATGGCCTGCCTGCCATATTTGAAAAGTTTCTGTCTCTTCCAATTTTTCAAAATGATCAACAAAAAAAGATTAAAAATGCAAAAGTATTGGAGACGTGGAGCCTTTTTTTTCTGTTTTTTGGGGGAAACTTTGAAGGCCTTAAAAATGGCCAAAATCCTTATGATTTATTCTACAGGGGTTTGAGATGCCCCCCTATCCCCCCGTATTTGTTTTTTGATGACCCCCAAAAAAGGTGTTTTTTCCAGGTTTAGAGCGTGGGTGGGGGAAGTCTCAGGACGTTTCAGGGACTTCAAAACCGCATGTTTTCCAGGTTTGGATGTGTGAAAAACCTAATTCTCCAAAATTAAAGAAAATAAATTAAAAATGAAATGAAAATTGAATAAATAAAACAAAAACAACAATAAAATAAGGAAAATCAATTCAAATAAAATAAATAAAAATAAATGGGTGGCCAAAATAAATGAAAAATTGAAAAAAAAATTAAAAGCACCAAAAAAAAAGGAAAAAATAGAAAAAAAAGAAAAAAAAGAAAGATTAAAAGGAAAATCAAAAAATTTGACCAATCTGGGGCCATGAATGCACAGCTGAATGTGATGCCCATATAAATAAATGATAAATAATGAAAAATTCTGTGGTCCAGCCCTATATTAAAAACGCCAAAAATTGAAAACAGGCGCAATCCCTGCTCAAAAATTGTGCATCTCTGAATTCGACTCCAAATAGGTTGTGGATCCCTAATTGCAAACTATTCTGAGTTGCAATCAGGGGTTTGCAACTCCCTGGGGGATGCCCAAATTGTGGGCAATTTTTCCCGCGCCTTGTGCAGTTTTGAGTTGCTTTTCACAATGCATATTGATTATGAACGGTGATTCACCCCTGTTTGTGATTCTTGGGTTGCAAATTTAACATTTCCCTTTATTTATTTTATTTTTTCTACCTGCCATTGCACACCTCTGCGGCTACACAGACAAAAACTCTATTTCACGCTACTTTCAAGAATTTATTTTTGTTTATTTCTTACACTGCCTTCCTTTAACGGGGGTTAATAAACCCCCAAAAAAATTTATGTTAATTTTGAAGGCATTAGAACCCCTCCAAAAATGGAATCAAAAAGTTAAGAAATTCCACAAAAACTAATTTTTCCATTGGTTTTAGGATCCTTATTTTGGCCATTTTAATCATTTTTTTGTCATTTCAGCTGACAAATATTTCCAACAACATTCAAAGAGCTTTCAAATATTTATTTCATATTTTTTTATGTATCCCTTTACCTTAAAAAAATTCCATCAAAAAACCAAAAAATTCAACAAATTCAAATTTCTCATTGGACGTTTTCATCCTGTTATTTTCCTTTTGATTTAATTTTTTTTGGTTTTTCAAGCTATCCAAATTTTGAAAAGAAAGTAAAATGAAATTTCAATATTTTTTTGAGATTATTTGGATGTATCATATTACCTTAAAGAATTCCTGCAAAAAAGCAAAAGATGAGAAAAATTAAAATTTTGTATCCTAAATTTGGATACTTTTGTTTGCCTTTTTGATGGTTTTTTCTGGTTTTTCAAGCTTTTAAAAATTCAAAAAGAATTCTAAATGTCTTAAAAATATTTTTCAGAATTTCAGGATATCACTTTTTACCTGAAAACTTTCCTTCAAAAAACCAGAAAATTCAAAAAATTGAATTTTATCATTGAATTTTTGGATACTTTTGTTTTCCTTTTGAATTTTTTTGGGGGGGGGGTATTCAAGCTTTAAGAAATTTTTAAAAAACAAGAAATAGATTCTCAATGCAGATCTTGTGGATGTATACATACAACTTCCAAACCTCTTTCAAAAAATCCTTAATAAGGAAAAAAATATGGATACAAATATTTAGACTTATTCAATTATGATTGTTTTTATGTTTTTACTTGATCTTCTTGAAGGGAACAAAATCTCATCAACACGCTCATAATATTTCTGAATAATGTTTTTCCAAGATTTTGGAATCCTTGGCCACAAAGATTTTCCAAAGTGGATCTTATCAGGGAGCTGGCCAATTATCAGACTTGAAATTGAATGAGACTATATGTTTGAAATATTTTAAAATAATGAAGCAAATAGGAGAAGATTTTAAATTTGGAGTGGGAGGGTAATTCAGACGAAGATAGGTGAAATTAATTCAAGAATAAAACAGAACCAGTGTAAAATTATATGTTTCAGCCAGAAGGAAACAATGGCATGGAAATTTCATCCAAATATTTATGGGAGCTGGGCCATAAAGGTGGTTCAGTTGCCTTCTTGATTATTGAAAAGTTTCATCCCAGATATCACGCAGTAATGTGAAGAGCTGAATGATTAAAGTTCCCTGAACCAACAGACTGAAAGAACAGAGGTCAACCAGAGTTAAGAAGGCAAGGAAAGAAACAAATGACAATAGTGAAGGATTCTCACTCTGTGCTGACTGGAAGGAGTGAGAGAAGCTCAAGAGTAAAAGAGAATATAACAAATGATGAAGGATAAGAGGGAAGCGGGAGAAACTAGACAGAAGTCTGAAAACATATCAATGAGGAGATTAACACAGGATAAGTCATTGGTTGGTTGAAGCATCAGATTGGAGGCAACCTCACATATGAACAAATAAGAAAGGAAATCGGCTTTGACATCCAAGAGGTGAAGGTCAGAAAATTGAGCAGTTCGACGTCGTTAGAGCGATATGTTTGAAGATAGGAAGTTTGGTTTTTGAAGTGATTAAAGAGGAAGGGTAGATAGCGTTATACCAGGATCTGAAGCCGGGAAGATGGTGTTGATGGTTTGATGGGAGGATCAGGAGAAGGAGGTTGAAATGAGGTGGAAGAATGAGAAGAGTTGATGGGAGAGGTTGAGGTGCGGTGGAAGAATGAGAAGAGTTGATGGGAGGATCAGGAGAAGAAGGTTGAGGTGCGGTGGAAGAATGAGAAGAGGATGGTTGGAGGAGCAATGATTAGGAGCGGGAAAGAGTGGAAGAAAGAATTTGGAGAGAGTGAAAAAGGGTGAAGGAATTGGGAGATGCGGATGATGATCAAGAGCGGAAGTTGGATGAAAGGAAATGTTGTCAAGAGTGTAAGGTTGCGCGCGCTGAGAGATGAATCAGTGAAAGGTGAGTGACACAAGAGGTATTCGGAGATTTCCTTTCAACATAATGTTGGTTCCTTAAATATTGTGTTTGAATCAATCTCTGTCACCATTCCTTTCCTTAATTCTATCCAGTCTTCTGAGTTCCTCCCTAAACAAATGGCTGCTTCTCTAAACCCAAAGTTCTCATCCCCTATGAAATCTTGAACATGTGATATATGTGGAATAGCTGTTTTTTGGGGAAATGAAATCTTTAAATTGGAACTAAAACCAAAATCAGAATTTTTAATAACAGAAAATATGTTCTAAAGATAAAACTAACTTCTTCGCTTGAGAATTGGTCAAAGATTCTAGAAGAAGAATAAAATAATGTGCAGGAAACTTAGAGGAAAAATCCAAAAAACTTCAGAAAAAATTAAAAAACAACAATATATTCAAGGTACTCAGTTTCCAACTCATTTTTGGGGCTGCTAATACCATCCTTCCCAGAGGATGGTAAGGAGAATCACCCTTTTTATTGGATACATTTAGTCTCTTGAGCCTTGTGCCCCAATTGTATTCAGGAAGAGAAACCCGCTTATTCACAATGGTTTCAGAGCTCTGATAAAAGTTTGAAAGAAAAATTAATGGAATTGATCTTCTGAATAGGGTCTATCAAAGATAGCAAATCCGCCATTAGAAAACTGCCTTTTTCATGTTGGTTTTATAAAAAACACTTACCCCTTGACTGGTGTATTTGGAAATGTCACATTTTATGGGAATGGTGGATTTCAAACATCAAATTCTCTATTTATTCCTATCATCAGTCCCTCCATCACTTCCCACCTCCCTCTTTAAATCCAACTTGACAACCCCTTCAAACTTTTCTCTCAGAAATCAAAACCATCACAATCATTCATCCTCTTCCCCCTCATACATTTGACTACCTCCTCTCAGCCTCCCAACTTGGAAACTTCTCATCAATCTCAAGCATCCTCAAACATTCCTCAATTTGTTCAGTTCATCCTTTGTAGTCCTATTTCCCTAACTATTCATCCCCCAACAACTCTCAAGTTTCAATTTTCTGCCTATTGCACTATAATCCTTGCATTCATTTTTAAATACATCCAAAAAAGCATTACAATGTTGGCAGCTGGCTGACTTGCGACTCAACTTATGCCACCATCTTCTCTGCATCTAGCCTGGATACCCCAATGTTTTCCTGATACATTATGATATGTTGGGTAGCCCTTGGGGACAAATAGCTTTGCAGGAACTCTAAAAGACCATCATGGATTGGTTCCCTTACTATCTTACTTCTGGGAAAGGCTGGATGAACTCAATCCAACATAACCTGAGCCTGAATTGTTATTTTGTAAAACAAGCTTGTCCTATTTTGTTTGTTTCCCTCCTCCCCCCTGCCTCATACCGTCCAATATAAATTAGAAATCTCAACCTATATCAATATTCCATTGATTCAAGGTCTTGCAACTTTAAACAGGATAGTGGGGGATCTAGGTCAAGCAGCAGAAGTATAAAATTTTCACAAGTAAATTGGAATGATAGTTTGACTGGTGATCCCTGTTCACCAATTCTCAATGATGTTATTGGATCTTTTCCCCTACTTGGATGCTCTACACTTTCAATGAAGAAACCAATGATTTTAATGTTCAGCCTCATAGTAACTTCCCACCCAACACTACCTAACTTTCCTTCCCAGGAGAAGGAAATGGGGATAGGATGATGAAAAATAATCAAATTGGATCCTGATCCCCATTCACAAAGGCTCAATGACCTGACTGGATCAACCAATGATGTTCATGTTCAGCCTCATAGTAACTTTGAACCCAAACCTTCCTCATTTTCCTTCCCAGAGGATGGAAATAGGGACACAATCAAAGCTCAAACAGCAAGGATTTAAATTAAAAGTATCAAGTAGCTCTGAGGAATCAGTACAAAAAACAAATAGATCTTGGTTTGAGCAATTAATTGCCATATGTGTTGCTTCAAGTGATTTAAAGGATCTTATAAAGTACTGCCCTAGGAATCTTGTGCAAAGCCTAGAAGATAAAAATAAATAATCAAGGATCTAACTTGCAAGGTATTTTCATGAGCAAATGTGTTTGGTTGCAATCAACAGGACTCACAAGATAAGGAGTAATAGCTTATTCTTCTGATCTGATTTGTGATCTTTAAAAAAAAAATGAATCAAGATTGATGAAAACAAGTGAGAGTTCAATTGGCCCTCCTTTGAATGATACAAGCGTGTTGGCCTTCCTCCCTCATTTCCTATGCAGCTTTATCAGCCATGCATCAATGATCCCCAACCCTGGCTTACTTTGCCTAGAGGATAAGAAGGATTGGTAATTTAGTGCCTTTAGTGGCTTTTTTCTGTCTATGCTTAAGTGTATTTGCACCGGGGAGTCATGAGTGAGCCGTTTGTTCAGTTGGTTACTCACTTCTGAATGATGGCTTTTCCATCTGTACATGTTGTGCCCTTTTTTCTGCCCTTGACCAATCTCCTTCTTAGCTGATGCACTTTCATCAACAGCCAAGTGCTTCAAGCCACTTCCTGCATCACATAAAACAAATCTTCTCAGTTAAAAAACCCCGGCAAAAAACGGTGACAGATGAGTAGAAAGGGATCTGCTGCTAACTTGACAGACTCCCACTTTGAATAAGACCTCTGTAGAAATGAAAATTTTGAGTTGAAGAATTTTTTTTACAATAGGTTCAAGAGTTGGAAAAGCAAATTTTGAGCCTGTGTTCCCCTTTGTATGGTAGAAAGAAAGAGAAGATGCACCTATAGAAAGATGAAGGAAGAATGGATAAATCAACTTTAGATCCACCAAGGATGGAATAAAACTTGTAACAATGCTGGAAAATCTCAATGAATCCAACAATGAAGGTTCCAAACCAATGTATAGCCTTCACAGTTACCCAAGACTGAGGCAGTGTGCTATCTGATTTGTCAAAGGTTGTATAACAATCATGAGACCAATTAGAAGGGTAAGATAAATTGGATGACTTGAAAGGTGGAGGATGGAAATTTGAAGGGCAATGAGAGCTGGGATTACCATCACCACTCAGTTTTCCACATTGGCCTTTGGAGTTCAGGGTGTTGCAGTAGTTTTCCAGGTGGTAGTCCTTCCCAATCTTGTAAATTGATAGATGGCCATTGAAGAAGGGTTCATGAAAACCTGATTAAATTTGAATACTGGTATAATATTGAGTACACTTGATGCAATAGAGTGCTTGATATATGTCATTGGGTTCCTGATTATGAGAATTGCACCCAGCCCTTGAGACAGCTTGAGAGGAATGAATACATGGGAATAACCATATCTTATGGATGATTAAAACTTTTGAAGGAAGGAAGGAGGCTGTGGATGGATGTGGTTCCCCGTTAGAGCAATGACTTTATATACTTTATCGGAAAAAAACACTTATTTTTGGGAAACTCTGACACCCCTTTTTTGAAATAAGTGGGTTTTTTTATTTTTAATGGCAGGTTTGAAATGGCAGATTTGGGTTAAAACCTGCCATTGAAAAATGGTGTGTTTTCTTAACTTTGATACATCCTAATATTCATCTTTAGTCAGAAATTCACCCTATGTTAAAAAAATTACCAGGATTCATCAAAAAAATCCATTGCAGAAGAAATGATTATAGATGTAAAATTACCTTTTCCTCTGATTCCTCCTTCTTTTTTACACTCCCTTCCCCTTGATGGCCTTTCACTTTCTTGAAACCTGAACACATAGGAAGAAAATATTAACTATGAAAGGTTTCTTTTTTACAATGAATGGTGACTGACCTTGAAATTTGCTAGGAATTTCTTACTTGGCCTTACTCTCCTCTTGGTTTATTATAAATATTCAAAAAAAGATGGATATCTTTTACTTGAGGACTCAGAGATCTTCTTGAACTTATTGGCTGCTCCTTTTGGTCTTCCTCTTAATTTTGATCTTTGAGTGGAATTGGGCTATTGAAGCGGATTAAGTTGATATTTTCCACTGTATAGCTTCTTGCTTTTACCCAGATAATATAGCTTTTATCAAGGTGGCAACTTGCTTAATTCTTCACAGTTCAGAAAAATAAAGTTTTTCATTAATGTCTCTGGTTGTAACTTCAAGCTTTTCAGATTCTCCGTTTGCATTAGGCTCCAGAGTTAAATGGAGAAATAAAAATCAAAATCAATAAGGAAATTATTCATTTTGGCTTGAATCCCACAAAAAAAACTCACTGATAAGGGGGCTTTGACATGCCATCAAGGATGAATATCTTCACGTTGGAAGAACTCACCCTTCCTGATAGCTAATTTGACTTTGTGAATACATGGTATACCCATTTAAGAAGCTTAGTCACAGTTGTTGCAATAGGGCCTATCAGAGTTAGCAAACCCGCCATTAGAAACCCCCCATTTTTAATGGCAAGTTTCTGAAATACACATACCCCCTAACTGGTGTATTTCAAAATGGCGGGTTTCATGAAAATGGCGGATTTCAAAAATCAAACCTGCCATTAAACCCACCATTTATGCATCATCATCCATCCACCATCCATTAAATCTAAAACACCCATCCACATCAGTAAATCCATACCAGTTGCATATCCATTGCATCACACACATCTCATCTCCAGAGCTTTACATCTCTATCAATTTTCACATCTCCATCTGTACCATCCATTGAATCACACTTTGAAACAAATCTTGGAACAATCCTCCATCAGCTCACTTGATTGACAAGATCCTCAACCATCCTCTCAATCCTCCCTTGTCCCCTCCCATCATCCTCCCTCCTCATCCCCTAACCCTTTACCCATACCCCTACCTCATTCCCCACTCCCCACCCTCTCAAGGCAGAATAGTATGGAATCCTATCAATCCATTGGCTCAGGTAACACTCAAAATGCTTGTAGGCTGAGTCAACTATTGGGTGATTAAAACTCATTCCATCCCATCCCCTCCTCCCCCTCTTCCTCAAACATCATCATCACCACCACCACCACCACCACCACCACCACCACCACCACCACCACCACCACCACCACCACCACCACCACCACCACCACCACCACCACTGTCACTTCCCCAAAAAACCTTCTATCAAGTCAGACTACTTCCTCTCCTCAACCCAACCCAATTTTTAATCATCATCAGTCTTAAACTGTGAACCCAACCTTGGAGCTTGAGGGTGGCTCCATTCCTTCTTTACCTCATGCTACCCATCATGCTCACTATCCACATTTCCATTGAGACCCTCCTCAGACTATTGAGCTCAATGAGATTGATTGATTGGGTTGTAACATCATCCAAGCTCTCATCTTGGATCCCAATCAAGGCAAGGATATTCACCATCTCACCTCAATTGCAGATCAAATCAATCACTATCTCACCCTACGTACCTACTTACTCTCTCATTTGATCTCTTACTTGGATTGGGCTCTCTGGGGTATCATCAAATTGTCAAGTACCTTCAACATCCTCCTCAGGCAATCCTCCACCCACCCTCATCTCTCCAGGTGGTTCAATCATCTTGACTCCTTCCAGGCAACCCAAGCAGCCATTTTCAGCCTAAAAAATCACCTCAAGCAATCCCTCAAGGCTTGCTCCAAGGCCAGCATTGCTTCCATAAATTCACTCAAGGCCTGCCGGATGCAATTCAGACTCAAGTCGTCACCCGGTTCCCCCTGAACCCTCTGGGTACCTCCACATTAGTCACTGTAAGGCTGCCATCCTCAACCAACACCAAGCCAAGATCTACAATGGTCAATTCTTGGTCAGGTTCAATGATACAAACCCAAGTAAAGAAAAGGTTGTAGCAATCAACCTCATCCAACTTGGGATCCTCAACCTCAAACTGATCATCTCATCCATCCTCCTCTTCTATCCTTAGGAAGAGTTTCAAGATGCTATCCTAAAAGATCTGGAACTGTTGGACTTCAGGCGCAATCAAATTTCATATACCTCTGATGTGTTAAAATGCGGATGCACTCAAATAATGTGCATAGGAGTGTGTAATCCAAATGCGACGCAAAAATGGGCCTCCACAGCCCATTGTACATCACGTGGGCCACGTGGGCCTATGTGGGTGTTATTGGTTTTGGGCATTTGGGCGCCAAAACACGTTTTTATGTTCTTTTGAGACACGGGCCCTCACGGGCCCGCCAGGGTGGATGGGCCACCCAAGCCAGATGAGCTTATTTGGGAATAAGAGGGCCCAAGCTTTATTATGGAAATACTTGGCCAGACGGGCTGGCCCGCCAAAGTATGTAATTCTCACGATTTGGGCTTAAGGCGGCCCATTGGAGCCGCCCCCCCTCTCGCCGCCCGCTAGGGGCCGCCGCCTGTGTCGCAGCCCGCTTGGGGCCGCTGCCTGCTTCGCGGCCTGTTTGGGGCCGCCTGTGTTTCTTGGTACGGCCCACGCGGGGCCCGACGGCCCAAGCGGGGCTGTTGCGTGGCCGAGGGATCCCGCGCGGGCCCGGCTGGTTGCGCTAGGCAACCAGCGCCACGGAGCCGGGGCTTGCGGCCCCAGCTTGCTCCCCCTCCCCTCGCTTGCCATTGCAAGGGGGATGGGGGCGAGCTGGCTGGGTTGAACCAGCCAGCAACCGACCGCAACAGCTTGGTCAGTCAGGGCAGGGAGGACCTAACCACCCCTTGCCCAAGGAGGTGGCGGCGCCGGCTGCAAGCTGAGCGACCGGCAGGTGGGGGGGAGTTCATCACTTCCCCACCATCAATTGGTTAATGCAACCAAACAGGATAGGGGTGCTCCCCCCTGTCACACAACCACCCCACGTACTATAGGGCAATTCTTAGATGATTGTGAGCGCAAAGGAATACCAAGTGCGAGGGCAAGTGCAAATAGCAAGAACCAGTTGCAAAGTGCGAACTTGGTTATGCCACTCAACAAACAACAAGATGAATGGAAGTTGTTCCCAAGAAGGAAACTCAACCTGAGTTCAATGTGATAACTAGGTTTCAGCAAAATGCAAGAACGTATGAAATTAACTAACTGAGGAGACAATCATCAGGCAAGGGGATAGCCCTTATAAGGTAATCCAAAGTGACTAGATACAACCTGGTGATGAGCTAACTACAGGTGAAGCAGTGAGGCAATGAATGGCAGGAACAGAATAGGAAATTAACCAGTGGTATAGATCCAAGGTCTTAGCGTAAGTGCGAGACAATAGAATCTGAGCGTACAATTGCATGACGAATTGGGATAGGAGCCAGTGACA
Source organism: Puccinia polysora (assembly GCA_025617555.3). NCBI lineage: Eukaryota > Fungi > Basidiomycota > Pucciniomycetes > Pucciniales > Pucciniaceae > Puccinia > Puccinia polysora. Next base: position 52,086,433 of record CM062625.1, on the reverse strand, counting down.
TTGAAGGTAATGCAAATGAGAGGTAATAGTGTATGCAGGGTAGGGACTAGTCCAATTGCAAACTATACAGTAGTGATGGCTTGGTTAGACGTAGATGCAAACTAACGAACAATGCATGACCAAAGATGGAATTCCAAGGCTGTTGATTGGCCAGGGAAGGAGATTGGATCTCATAATGGATGGTCAACCAATATGGAGTTAACTGCAAAGTTTGCAAGTATATACTGAGTTGGTTGCCGAGATTGGAAGGGCAGCGCAAGCCAGAGGAAATAGCGGATTGCACCATTGATGTTGTGCTTTTATTTGTGTCACGCTTTTAGACTGAGGTAGATGTTACTGAGGAGAGGACATGTCGAAGTGGTGAAGACAATAATCCTTAAGTGCAAAGCGTGACAGTTGCCCGGGTATAAAGACGCGAGCTCCTGCAAGCGTTCAGGTAAATTTTCCCATTGATTTCAAGTCGTTTAATTATGACTGTATACCCTTTATACGTTACTTAATTCATTACCCAATAGATTTTATAAATTTTATAAGAATTTCGTCATTGTCATCCCGCCGTTGCAAAAACTGTATCCGCCACAAAGAGCGTTGTATTCCCAGTACTGCCATCCGAGGTCTCCGAGGCAAGTGCAAGCAATAGGTGGCGTGAAACTTCTCTATAAATGTTGAGTTGACCATCAAGGGTCCTTTGGAATAATTGAGGGAGATGCAAAGTCGTAGGTCCGCGCCAAGGGTCAATTACAAAATACCACCATTGCCGGAGATCGAATACTTGGGGAAGCGAGTTCCTGGTGAGTACTAATCAGGAATAACTAATGAACTTGAAATAATAACTAATTGTTTGCTTGTTTGCTAGTGTTGCCTTGTTTTCAAAGATATACTACCAACACACCACCACCACCACCACCTTACTGGGGAGCGCCCTCTGAAAACCCGGGGACCCAGATGAATGCCGAGGTGCAAGGCGAGGTATCCGGTGCAGAACCAGTAGGAGTTATCACCAAGGAAGCAAGGGAGGAAGAAGAAAACGCAGCGGAAAGAGAAGAGGAAAATGGAGGAAACGGAAGTGGAGAGAACAAAGAGGAAGCGGGTGAATTAGAAGAAGGAAATGAAGGAGATGGAAGGGAGGAATTGACTGGGACGGAAGGGATAGAGGGCCGAGGCAAAGCGGATCCGGTGCGAATTGCATTTGACGGTCGAAACGGATGCGAGGCACCTGACAGACAATATTGGAGAAGGCACGTTGGGTGGCCAAAGGAAGAGAGCTTATGAAGAGCTCTTGGAGGAAGTTGGATTGAATGCTTGGCCAAAGCAAGCTTTGGTTGCGAGATGCAAGGAGATTTTCAAAAGGCACATGGTAACGGAAGTGCGGGTACTTTGAAGAATGTCCGCATTGATCAAGGATGAAGACCTTGATACCTTTTGGTCCATGGTTGCGGAATTGACGGCAAATTGGGAGGATGCGGAAAAAGAAATAAAAGAAACTTTGTAGTTTAATGTATTTTTTTTTATATTTATTTATTATTAAAAATAGAAATATTATTATTATTATTATTATTATTATTTTTAATAATAAGTGGAAATGAAAGGAAAATGAGAAAAGAATAACACAGTGAGATGGAGGAATTAAATGATGAAATGATGGTGAAATAAGATAAGTTTTAATGGGATGGAATATTGGATGGAATGTGATTAAGTAAGATAAATGTAAAATGGAATGAAATGGGATTGGATGGGATGAAATGTGGAGTGGAATGGAACGGGATTGGATGGGATGGAATGTGGAGTGGAATGGAATGGAATTGGATGGGATTTAATGTGGAGTGGAATGGAATGGAATTGGATGGGATTGGATGGGAAAGAATCATGATTGCAGAGGTTTGCAAGGGTAGCTCGCATGGAATTCTCGAATCAGATTGGGTGAATTGCAAAGGTGATGGGCTGGTTCCCACAAGGTGCAATCTTCCTTGGACTGGAAGCCAGACCATTCAACAAGTTATTGAAGTTTTCCTTTGCGTAACCTGGAATCCATAATATGGCTTACTTCCCACTCTTGATGATCCAGGACAGTGACCGGTTCAGGAGGGGGATGAGTCTTGCCCAGGTATAGGACTCAAGCTGGCTCTAGGAGAGACACATGAAAGACCGGGTGGATACCTTTCCCCTTCGCAGGTAAAGTAAGTTTAAAGGCTTTAGGGGAGATGACTGATTCTACTTTAAAGGGACCAAGCTTTCTTTTGGAGAGTTTGCAAGTTGGGCCAGTACTGCAAATGTTGCAAGCATTGAGCCATACTTGATCTCCTACTGCAAAGGTTGGAGCCGAAGTGCGAGATGGGTCTTCTTGCTCCTTATAGCGCTGGTTTGCTTCTTCAAGGTTGGTTCAAAGTTGCGATTGAAGGGATTGAATTTGTTCAAGGTAATTGGTAGCAGGTTGAGAAGGTGCTACGTGAAGGGAAGAGAAAGTTGGGTTTCTACCATAAACAGTTTGGAAGGGCGACTGTTTGGTGGAGGAATGAGTGGAATTGTTGTAGGCAAATTTGTCTAGTGGGAGCCATTGCAACCAGTCGTCTTGTTGATAGGCAACATACATTCAAAGATATTGTTTGAGGATCTGATTAACTCGCTTGGTTTGCCCATCCGTTTCCGGGTGGTAAGCCGTTGATAAATTGCGAGTGATCTTCAAATGTTGGCATAGAAAGGTCCAGAAGCTTGAGAAAAACAGAGATCCACAATCACTAACTATATTATCAGGGAGGCCATGTTTCGAAAATACATATTCTATGAACAAGTTAGCCAAGTCTTCTGAAGAGGCCGTCACATTACTGCGTAAAAATAAAGCCATCTTTGAGAAGCAATCTACAATTACTAGAATAGCATCATATCCACTAGAAGGAGGTAATTGAGAAATGAAATCCATAGACAGCGATTGCCAAGGACAAGGTGGAATTGGAAGTGGCTGGAGCAGCCCATACTTCCGGTGTTTTGAGGACTTGTTACAATTGCAATCATAGCACGCGCTAACATAGTCTTTTACTTCTTTGGTCATACCAGGCCAGTAGAAGTCTTGTGCAATCAATTGGTAGGTTTTATCCTGCCCATAATGACCAGAAAGCGGAGAATCATGCCCACTCGAAGATATCTAACTTAATGTGAGAATTATCTGGTACTACTATACAATTATCATAAAATAAAAAGTCATTATCATCTATACTGTAGCTAATATCTAATAAGTTTGCACTTTTGCAAAGTTAAATGCACTTGGGGTTGTCGCCTTGAGCTTGTCGGAGTTTGGAAGCCAAATCTCGTAAGCAAGCGATGATCAAACTGAGTTGTGCAGATTGGGTTGAGAAGAGTGTCCTAACGTTTTCAGGATTGTTTTTGGCGAAGGTGCTCCCCCCCCTGGGTAAACGTTGTCCCAACGTGATAAAGCATCAGGAACTACCGCTTGTTTCCCAGGACGGTACGTGATTGTAAAGTGGAACTTGGAGAGGTATTTGGCCCAATGTGCCTGTCTACGTGTGAGGACTTTTGAACTCATGAAATACTTCAAAGAATTATGATCAGTTAAAACCTCAAAGGATTCCCTAAGACTCAAAAGGTATGAATGCCATTTCTTCAAGCAATAAACGATTGCAAGAAGTTCCTTTTCATGAATCTCATAGATAAGCTCTGCAGCGAGCAACTTGCGAGACTTGAAAGCTACGGGGTGAAAGAGAGAAGTGGAAGGAGAAAACTGCAAGATGACTCCTGCAATCGCATAGTCGCTTGTGTCTGTTTCAACAATAGTGCGAGCTAGCTCGTTGAAGTGAGCAAGTATCAGAGCAGTAGTGAACGCTTTCTTCAGAGCTTCAAACTCCAAAGCAGCTTGTTTGGTAAAAATAAAAGGAGTGTCTTTTTTAAGAAGGTTAGTAAGATTCACGGTTTTTTCGGCGTAATGCGCAATAAACCTTCTATATAACTTACTGAAACCAAGGAAAACTTGAAGAGATTTAACGGAAGAAGGTGGGGGCCAGTCCAATATGCGTTTGCTTTTGGCTGGATCCATCAATAGTCCTTGCTGCAAGACTAAAACACCTAAAAAATGAAGAGAAGAGGAATGGAACTTGCACTTAGAGGCTTTTGCAAACAGGTCATTCTTGCAAAGTTGCTGTAGCACCTCTTGCACATGTGCGATGTGATCTTCAAGGTTTCTCGAGTAGACTAGTATACCATCAAGATATACCACAAGGTATTTACCTACAAGATCAGAAAAAATGTTGTTGACAAAATTTTAAAAAGTGGAAGGAGCGTTGCAGAGGCCAAAAGGCATGACGGTATGCTCATAGCTGCCAAACCGGGTTCTCATTGCAGTTAAATACTCATGACCTTCCTTAATGCAAATTAGGTTATAGGCACCTCAAAGGTCTAACTTTGAGAAATAAGTAGCTCCATGGAAGAGGGTAAGGAGATGTGACATAGGCGGTACTGGATAGGCATTCTTCCGGGTTACCTGGTTCAGTTTCCTGTAGTCAACACAAAGGCAAAGTCCGCCGTCCTTTTTTGGTACAAATAGGACAGGGGAACCAGTGTTCAAATCGCTTGGTCGAAGAAATCTTTTTGCTACATTTTCCGCAATGTAGTCTTGAAGCGCAATTGATTCTTGCATTGAGAGAGAGTAAACTGATCCTGGTGCCGGAGGTGGGCGGGTAAATTTGATCTTATGATCATAAGGACGGGATGGAGGCAGTTTATCTGCTTTTGCAGCTGAAAAGACATCAGCAAAGTCATGATAAACCAAAGGTAAAGACTCTCAAATGATTTCTAAATATTCAATCTCGTCATCTTTGAGCACCGGGTTTGAGGTGCTTGCATGGTGGGAGAGGATTAGGGAGCTCAAAATAAACCTTTTGTTTGGTGTCTGTTTCTCTTCGAAGGAACAGGAAAGAGGTAAGCTGGATAGGTAAGCAATAACTTCTAAATCTGAAGAGGGAATTTGAGAATGAAGGTCAGGATATTGCAAATCTCCTGGCGTAAAAGTGTCATCCAACTCAATGACAGTGTCAGGTAGGCTGTTTAATTCCTGATTGAAGGAAAGATTAGCGTTCTGGGGGTGTGAGGTTCAAAGGTTAATTACTCCTTCTTGCCAATTTACATCCGGATTTGAGTAAACTAGGAAATCATGGCCTAGAATGGTATCATCCATTCTGGGTATAGCCAAGACAAATAAATCCCATTTGAAGCTGGGGAAATTGGAAAATGCGAAGGTCCATTTTGCATTTTGGGAAACCCAATAAGACGGTTCAGTCGCACTACTTACTAGATGGAAGGTGAATTTATCTATCTTGGAATGCGTAACATTTTTTGAAGTGGCAAAATATTCACTGATGAAGGAAACATTAGTGCCGGAATCAAGTAATACTTGATAAGGAGTGTTGTTGGAATGTAATAGGATAAATCTCGAACTCGGAGCACCTAGTGACTCGCAAGTGAAAAGATTTACTCGCGGTGATTTAGATAATGTGTAGCCTTCATTGCGAGTATCAGAAAAACTAAAAGCTAATTTTTTGACTGCTTAGCCGCTTCATGTGCTAACCGCTTCGCACAGCTGTTGACATCATGTTTACCTCCACAATACATACACAGCCCATTCTTTTCCCTTTGCAGCCATTCCTCACTTCGAAGCATCCTGGTTTCCTTGTCCAAGAACTTTGGAGTTTTGGCAACGGCTTTCCCTTTTGAGTTGGAGTTTGAAGTCAGGGTTGGTTTGGGTGGTTTTGGGTTCCTCGTGTTTTGCTTCAAGGAGTCGTCCACCCTTGGAGCCAAGGTGGATGGTCCATGGTTGTTTTGCCAAGAGCAATTCTTGTCATGATAGCCATTATCAAGCTCAATCACTCAATCGATTAGCTGCTGAAGCAAGGTTGTCTTATGACCCCCAACTGCAAGCAGTTCAATTAAGCGTGCCAGTAAACCCTTTCGGAAATGGAATAGAAGAGCGGCCTCTTTCCACTGGATGCAAGACTGAAAGGTTTGAAAATGAGAAATATAAATGGAAGCTCTACTATTCTCCTTCATAACTAAACTATCAAGTTCATATTTGGCGTTTCAAACTTCATTGGGATTGCCAAACAGGGTGAACAATTGTTGCTCAAACTTGTCCCAGTTGTTGAGAATACAAGTGGGACTGTTGTTGGATAAAAGTTTGAGGTACGGTTCAAACCACTGCAAGGCTCTACCTCCTAAGAAGGACAAAGCATACATAACTTTATGTCTATTGGAAGGGAAATTGTTGGAGTTGTTTGAAAAGATGATTTTACAAGACTGTAGGTAGGATCTAAGCTTATGAGGGTGTTCTCCTGTAAAGTGATCAAGTTTTTTCATGCCCGGAGTGCGAAAACGAGGAGTGCTTGGACTAGATCGCTGGGCACCATGAGTGAGGGCCTGGATCAATGTCAAAAGCAGGGTCGGAGCATCAGGCTTGAGAGCAGTAGTGCAAACCCCTGGTCTACCACGAGTCGAGGTTTCATCAGAAGAATGGTTGGAGTCTGCAAATTCTGCAAGAGGGTCCGTCGGAGAATCCCGTGGAGGAGCCCCAGGATCATCAAGAGGTTCCACAGATGGCAATTTGGAAGGATGAACTGTATCTAAGGGTTGTTGGGCCCGAGGAGCGTTGGTTCTCCCTAACCGATGGATCTCATCATTGTAAGGGGCGAGGGAAGCGTTCCTGGTTGAGCAAGTACGTGACATCGAAAAAGAAGAAGTCTACTATAGGTTGGCAGGCTACAATAGATGAGTTGAGTTAGTTAATTTACCGTCACACGACCACCCCATGTACTATAGGGCAATTCTTAGATGATTGTGAGCGCAAAGGAATACCAAGTGCAAGGGCAAGTGCAAATAGCAAGACCCAGTTGCGAAGTGCGAACTTGGTTATGCCACTCAACAAATGGCAAGATGAATGGAAGGTGTTCCCAAGAAGGAAACTCAACCTGAGTTCAATGTGATAACTAGGTTGCAGCAAAATGCAAGAACGTATGAAATTAACTAACTGAGGAGACAATAATCAGGCAAGGGGATAGCCCTTATAAGGTAATCCAAAGTGACTAGATACAACCTGGTGATGAGCTAACTACAGGTGAAGTGGTGAGGCAATGAATGGCAGGAATGGAATAGGAAATGAAGCAGTGGTATAGATCCAAGGTCTTAGCATAAGTGCAAGAAAATAGAATCTGAGCGTACAATTGCATGATGAATTGGGATAGGAGCGAGTGATGTTGAAGGTAATGCAAATGAGAGGTAATAGTGTATGCAGGGTAGGGACTAGTCCAATTGCAAACTATACAGTAGTGATGGCTTGGTTAGACGTAGATGCAAACTAACGAACAATGCATGACCAAAGATGGAATTCCAAGGCTGTTGATTGGCCAGGGAAGGAGATTGGATCTCATAATGGATGGTCAACCAATATGGAGTTAACTGCAAAGTTTGCAAGTATATACTGAGTTGGTTGCCGAGATTGGAAGGGCAGCGCAAGCCAGAGGAAATAGCGGATTGCACCATTGATGTTGTGCTTTTATTTGTGTCACCCTTTTAGACTGAGGTAGATGGTACTTTGGAGAGGAAATGTCAAAGTGGTGAAGACAATAATCCTTAAGTGCAAAGCGTGACACCCCCCCCCCCTTTACCAAGGGGGAGGAGCAATGGGCCTGGGGGGACCTGATCACCTCCCAGGCCAATTTACATGACAACGCCCTGGGGGTATTGAACCCCAGGGCCCCTGGTGAGGGGATTTGACCCCCCCACAAGGGATTTGAGAGAAAGAGGGGGGGACAGCATGTCCGCTGGCCACACCCCCCCCATGTGAGTCTGAGACCAGACCCAGGTGTGCCCTGGGTCCCACCTGGCCCATTTGAGTGGCCAGGGGCTGGCTGCATGAGGCAACCAGCCCATAAACAATGCAATAAAGGTCATCATGGCTGGTTGTAAAGGACAACCAGCCAAGGGGATTGAACAGTTAAGGGGCTGGTTCAGCCCCATTGAGGTGGAAACACCAGAAATAACCACAATAGGCCAGTTGTAAGGGTACAGGGACTGATGCCATGTGGGCTGATGTAGTCCAAACCAAGTAACAAGGCCAGTAGAGCCTGTAGAGCTCTTTTGGGGCGGAAAATTTTCCTTTTGGCTTGTTGTATCATGGGCACACAAGAGGCCAATCTTTTGTACTTAAGGAGCCCTTCTCCCTGCTGTTTTCCATCCATTAATTCATCATTCCAATCAAATTCATCCAAGATATTGCCCCATTGTGAGAGCCCCATTTGACAATATTGACACCCAGTGTCCAGAATTTCTTTTGCTTTAAATACTGCTCATTTTCCTAAGCTAATTGCTGGCCATAATCCTAACATGATCATTTTGATTGGTTGTACAATTATGCGCTCAAGATGATTTCCAAGGGAAACACTTACTGTGTTGATACCAAACAAGAAGTTGTAAGCCCATCTATCTATCCATTATCATGATCCCATCCCCAACTACCCAAGGCTTGTGTTCTGGTCATATCCAAAATTAGTCATCATAGATTCTTGGGCAACATCATCCACCCACAGATCAAAGAGCAGAGGATGGCCCGTCAACCATCCCAGCGGGAACTTCACTGAGCACGTTCTGTGTGCAAGCCACCAATGAGTGGCAAATTCACTTTTACTCATGTACGCTCAACCAATGGGGTAAAACTGGCTCAGGATCTAGACACCCTTTATGGTCTTTTGGAGCTACTGCACATGTTTGACTCAGCATAACTGCACCACCACCAAGAGCTCTGCACCCTACTACTATCAGTGCAACATTTTATGTTGAAGGGCTGGTCTAGAAATTGACACCGTCTCAGTTAGCTGGAGGTTAGATGCTCCTCCTTGGCTCTCTTCCCAGGGCATTGACCCGACTTTCATATGCTAGTTGGATGGGTCTTGGATTGACTTCCAACCTGGTGATTGATAATCTCTAGGATTTGGACCATCAGTTCCAAGTTCTTGGAGTTGTTTGAATGATAGGATCTTGTATGCCTTCTTCCCCATCATTGAAACAGGTCAGTTGAGCTTGTCCCAACCTTGATCCACGGCTAATTCTAGAGTGCCAATCTAACCTCTTTTGATCTACATTGATCCAGTGAAAAGTGGAAGATCTATTTAACCTACAATTTTGCATGTCCAATTGTCCATTCAATCAAGGGTGTTACCCATGCGCTCAGAACTAAAAAGTACCAGGATTTATGCAATATTGCGAATCCTTCTTTATTGCAGCTAGTCAATCAATCGGAATGGAAACAACGGTAGTAACAGTAAAAACTAATATTGCGGATAAGTAAGCAGAGAAGTTAGGACAACGCATAACAGATGAGGTAGGGATTGAGTAGGGATGAGATATTCACCAGAGAAAGATCTCAGTCTGGCAGTTCAGCCTTGGAATTTGGCTTCAGAGCAAGTACAGCAAGAATTACAGATATATGGGCCTGAGGCAGCAGGAGAAGAGTAGAGCTGAGTTGGGATTCGTGGATAGCATGAGAGCAAAAGAGACAGTGGTCATGGGAGAGAAAATGAAGAAGAATTTAAAATAGAAGGAACAGTTACCTCCACCCAATCTTACGTCTCTGGCTCCTCCTGAAGTCTGCACTGAGGTTTGGTTGACTGGAATTGGGATCCGATGGTTGGCACTGTCCGCCGTCGGTGGTGGTTCAGGTGACCTTCGAGGTGGCTCCGGGTTCGTCTCCTTCTGGTGAGCTGGCCTGGTGGGGGCTGAGAGGTTGCGACGGGCGGGATTGACGTGAGTGATGTAGTTGCAATTTGGGCCACCTGTGCGCCTGCGTGCTACTGCGGTCGTGCTTGTCAACCTGGGTAAAATTGTCCACAACAATTTAAACCCACAGTATTGGGGGATGCAAGATCCAATTTTGCAGTTTCAAATACCAACAAGTAAATCAACTCGTTTCCTCTCTTGGAATCAGGCTTATTTGATTTGACTCTGCTCCTTGTTGTTCATGGTTACTACTGTCATCAAGGGTGGTCAAAGAGTTTTGTTTGTCAAAACTTTACCCACTCATAAGAAAAATCCCCAAGTTGGGTTGAAAAAAGTCACCTATAGTCCATCAATCTATATTGAGCAAGCTGATGCATTGTTGTTTGAAATTGATGAATAGGTCAGCCTCACCCACATGATAGGCTCAAGTTCCAATTGGTCCCACAATGAGCTCATTGCGCTACCTTATACAAACCCACAATCGCATATTGTTTTACTTTCAAGTGAAGATCACCAATGAGCCTGCTGGGCCACTCGGATCTGGTTCCAACGCTTGACGTCAATTTGGATCATCATTGACTAGTCTTGGGATTGTGAGTCAACACCAATTGTAGAAATTCATCATGTTTTTTTATTAACCTCCTACTGATGGCTTTGATTCTGCTGTCCAGGTACAATAAGACAATCAAAGTCTGGGATCTTTGGATGGGAGAGTTGAAATTACACTTTCGGAAGGGAGAGCAAAGTTTGGTTTTTGACGTTCAGATCAACCTGACTGAGATTGTCCTGGTCGGACACAATTCTAAAGTGATGATTGTATGCTTCCCTCATGCTCCCCCTCCTCCCTTGTACTCAATTGGAAAGTGATTGGTTCCATTTATTCTCTGCCTTGCTTGTTTTCCCTCAAATACCATTTGGATTTCTCATACGGTTTGGATTGTCAGAAATTCCTCTAGACCGTATGCCCCAACTCTCCGTTCATTCAGCCGCACATCAAGCTATTATCACCCATTGCTTTTAGAATAACCCAATAAATCTCTTTGTCACATTCTTGCCAAACTTCAAATCCAAGTCAACAGTGGTGCACTAACTCCTAAGAGAAAGTGTTTGCTATTTCTATTTCTTCCAGTTCATCTTTTGCATTTTCTTTTCTTTTCTTCTTTTGAGTTCTTCTGCTTTGTCTTCACGGATGATAAAAATCTCACTTTTATGCTTCATCCCAAGTTTTTTTTTTTTTTTTGGTACAGTTTTTTTTTTTTTTTTGGTACAGTTTTTTTATGGTACAGTTTATTATTATTATTTTTTTTTTGGTACAGTTTTTTTTTTTTTTTTTTTTTTTTGGTGATCCTGTTTCTGGTGAACTTGGGATAAAGTCCAGGTTTGGTTTCATTTTTTTTGATCCAATCTTGTTTCACTGATGATTTCCATTTGACTGACTTTTTTTTTGGTTTTTTTTTCAATCCCTCAACCACTATTGGTGAATGTCCTATTCTTCTCTCACCCGCCTCAAAATGTTACACAAACACTTGAATACCATCTTGTTCCTCACCCCAATCAGAGTATATGGATGGGAGGGATTGAGATGGAAGGAGATGAATTGACCAACATAATGAAAGGTTGGAAGAATAGGGCCCATCAATGAAAGAGCATTCAAATGAGAGATCCCAAAATATCTTTGGAGGTTTCTGAGGATCCCAAATTCTAGGACCAATGTTTTGCAATTTGGCCAAAATTTTCTTTGAATCAAACTGCTGCTGTGGACACAGCAACCCATACCAGAATTTCCATGTCATTCAAATTAATAAAACAACTAGAAAATTGAACTTAGAAGATGGAGGTTGGCAAAAAAAACTTATTTTGTTAGACCCAAAACAGGCATTTTAGTTGGCAGTAATCTTCAGAAAGTTGAAAGGATGAGATGATCAGCTATCTTTAGTTGACTAGAAAATTTGGAAGCAGATGAGGGACTGAAGGCCATACTCCCAATGATTTGAGAAATTTCTACAATTGCAATAATAGCGTGCATCAACATATTCTTTTACTTCACTTGTCATATCAGTTCAATAGAATTCTTGAGGAATCAACTGGTATGCTTTTTTGTGGCAATAATAACTAGAAATAATAGAGTCATTCCAAAATTTGAAAATATCTAACTCAATACTAAGGTTATTGGTTACTGATATACAGTTTTTGTGAACTTTTAGGGTTGGTCACCAAGACCAAGCTGGCAATGATTTCATTCAGAACAATGGATCAGAGAGAGAGATTTACTCCAGAAATAAGAGAAATAGAAACATGAAATAACCAACGGGTCGGGATACTGGCTAGATCAGGAGTCTGGTGAATGATTTATTGATAGGAGAAGATGAGCAGACTCCTGGGTAATAGCAGAGGTGCAAGAGATAAGCAATTGAGTCGGTTAGAATCTAATAAGGCGATTTACTCAGGGCCAGATATAAATATGCCAAGCCAGTTGTAATACTTTGAGGTAAGTTGTCCTTGCGCCTATAGGGGGCTGTGTGAAGAAGTCATGAGTTCTCTTGATTGATGAGTTGAATGATTCAGAGTATCTTACTAGAGTCAAGCTGGCTGCAAGAGACGGTTGGATTGACTGATTGATTGAATCTTGAATTGGTCTTGTAGTACTGGTTGGTTGTCTTGATGGTAAGTCTTTCCTGGAGAAGTAAGGTGGCGGTCGCAGGCTCATGGTTTTGTTTGTGATGGTAGTTGATTGAGCCGTGCAGTCGCACGCCTTGATGATTGGAGTATGTACACCAGAACATTGAGCGCACCCAGTGAGACCTCTGGCACAACCAGTGATGATGAAGAAGAGACATAATGCAGATAAATAACAAAGAAGAACACGCACCAACATGTTGGAGTGCCTCAAGATTTGTGAGATGGAATAAATAAGATAAGATAGAAAACTGGAACATGCAGTGAATGAAAAGAATGCAATCAGTTGTGAGAAATAACTTAACAGTTTTTATAAATTAAATAAAATTTTTTTTATCAAGTAGTACATTCAATCCAAAGTTTCTTTTTTGAAAATTCTTCTGCCTTGAATATTGTTCAATTGAGTGTTTCAAAGTTTGGAGTCTTTAAATCCAAGATTTCTCATGATCAAACTGAGCAGGAAAGACTTATTTTAGAAGAATTTTTGAATTTTTTTCAGGTTTGTTGTTGGCAAAGGTGCTCCCCCCCTGGGGTAATTTTTGTCCTGATGTTATGAAGAATCAGAGAATATTTCTTGTGTTCCAGGGAAATACATAATTTCAAAGTTGAATTTGTAGAGGTACTTTCCCTATTGTTCCTGTCTAAGTCCAAAAAGTTTTTTCTCATAAAATAATTAAGATAATTGTGGTCAGTTAATACCTCAATAAGGTTCCCTGAAACTTAGAAGTTATGAAAAACATTTCTTCAAGCAACATAAAATTTCAAGAATTTTGTTATCAAAAATCTTGTAATAAATTTCAGAAGATTTGAACTTCCTAAATTTGAAAGCTACAGGACAGAGAAGATCAGAAATTTGAGAAAAATGTGAAATAAAACAAGAAATAGCACATTTATCTGTGCCTTTTCAACAATGGTGTGAGCTAGATCATGAAATTGAGAAATTATAGGTGCGAAATTGAATGCTTTCTTCAGAGCTTCAAACTCCAAAGCAGATTTATTGGTGAAAAAAGGGATATTATTCTGAAGAAGATTATTTAAATTAAAATTTTTCTTGGAATATCAATGATGGTTTTCTGAAAGAATTTTCAAAACCACAGAAAAATTTCAAGTATGAAATGAATATGGTGTGGGTTACTCCAAGATGTATTGGCATTTGGCTAGATCCATGAAAATATCCTCCTTTGATAGTACTACATCAAGGAATTGGATAGTGCTTGAATGAAGCTTGCAATTGGAAAGCTTAGCAAACACATTTCTCTTTTAAAGTCTTTCTCAAAATTTAAAACATGTGGAGTGTGATCTTCAATTTTCTTCAAGTATACTTGTATATTTTCAAGAGATTCCATGATTTACCTCTCCAAAAGATCTGAAAGAATATCATAAAAAAAATTTTGAAAAGTAGAAGTATCATTACAGAGGAAAATAGGAATAAAGGTATACTCATAGATTGCAAAACTAGTTCCCATAGAATTCCAATATTCACAAAATTTTTCTATTCAAATCAATCTAGTCTCCTCAAAGGTATCATTTGAGAAATGAGTAGCTCTTTGGAAAAGAGTAAGCAGATCCAACATACATGGTACTTGATAGGCATTTTTCGAGGTTACCTGATTGAGTTTCCTACAATCAATACGGATACTAATGCTTCCATGTTTCATGGGAAAATAAAATTACTGTATAACTGGTGCCTGAATTTCTTAGTCAAAAAAATCCTTTTGATACATTTCACACAATTCATTCTTGAATCAGGCTTGATTCTTTCTGTGAGAAAGATTAAAAAGGAGCTGTAGCCTGTGGAGACCAAAGAAATCTTCAAATATGATCAAAGTATTCAATGGGGGAATTTTATTGGCCTTAACAGCTGCAAAGACATCAGAATATTCATTATAAAGAGGAATTAAATAATATCAAATGATTTCTAAATATTCAGTCTTTTCATAATCTTTGTGAAAAGGATTAAACATAAAATAGTATCAAGTAGATAAAAATAAAACTTTTATTAGTCACCTTGTTCTCTTCAAAGAAGCAAAAAAGTGGCAAGTTTGATAGGTAAGCAATAAATGCAAGATCTTAAGAAGGAATTTGGGATTGTAATTCAGGGTATTGGAAATCTCCTGATTTGAAATCTTTTTCCAATTAAATGACAGTGTCAGTAAGACTTTTCAATTCTTGGTTGGCAGAAGAACAAGAATCCCAGGGGTACTTGGCCTCATGGGTAAGTAAATGAGTTTGCTTGGATGGACTACTTACCAAAAAGATGGGAAGCTTGTTTATCTCACAATTTTTAATATTTTTGGAAAGAGAAAATTCTAGAATCATAAAGAAAACATCAGAAAATAAATCAAGTAGTATTCTTTGAGGTTCATTTGATTGAATCAAAAATATCAAACTTGGAATGTGAATTTTCTTTCAGGTTTGGACATTTAATCATAGATTTTTAGATAATTTGTAGTCTTCTTTGTAATTATCAAGACAAATGAAAGCTATTTGCTGAAATGTTATCCATTCCATGCACTAATTTCTTAGCACAAATTTTGACATCATTCTGTCCTCCACATTAAATGCAAAAGACTTCTTTCTCCCTCCTTTCTCATTCCTAATTCTTGAGCAAATCATTTTTTTTTTCCAGAAACTTTGGAGTTTCAATTGGTGCTTTCGCCTTGTTGGAGTTGGATTTTTGATTTGAATTCAATTTTTTCTGTCTTGAGTTCCTCAAATTTTGGATCAAAGCGTTGTCAGGTTTCAAATTTGAGGGCAATTGTGCATTATTTGTATTGTTCAAACAGTTCTTTTCTTTGTAGCCATTATCAAGCTTAATCACCCAATGAATCGGCTGCTGAAGATTTGTTATATTTATTCCTACTGCAGGAAGCTTCTCAGTGATAAATTCTGGTAAAATTTTGCGGAAATGAAATAATAAATAGGCCTTGTCAATTTGGTGCAATACTTCATAAGAGTTCTAAAATTGGAAATTTAAACAAATTTCACCCTAACCTCCTTAATAACCAGATTTTTTAAGTTTTGCCCCAAATTTTGTAATTCATTTGGGGTTCCAAACAAGGTGAACATTTTTTTAGCACTCCAAGTTTTTAAGAATTCAGCTTGGAATAAAGCTTTAAATTAATTTGAGATAGGTTCTGAACCACTGTAAAGAACTAACTCCTAAGAAGGAAAATGAATGAATGGCCTTATTAAGATTTGTTTGGAAGTTATTCATGTCATTATAAAAGATAATTTTACAATACTTGAAGTAATTTCCATGCATATAAGGAATCTATCCGTTTACTGATCATGCTAATTCATGCCGTGAGCTTGAAAGCTGAAAAAACTGCCACCATACTTGGTAGAATTTTGATTAAGAATTGTGATTAGAGTATTCAGTTGTTTTTTAGCCCCCATCTTTGCATGCATATCTCTACAAGCCATAAATCTACCTTTTTATGGGGAGCTATTGGAAGAGTTTGGAGATTCTGGAATTTTTTTGAGAGGATCCTCAGAAAGATTTGTAGGGGCCATAGTATAATTGATCAGACCACCAGATGGATAATTAGAAGAAGTAAAAGGATATAAGTATTTCAAGCCCATGAGCCACTTTGTCTTTCTAAACTATCAATAGTCTCATTTTAAGGGAAAAGGGAAGAACTCCCAGCAAATAAAGTATGTGAATTCAATGATGAAAAAAATCTATGGGGTTTGGAAATCTTTCAAGAAGAGTGGATTGATTCAGTTGATTTACTGTCACCCACCTGCCCCAAATACTGGGAGGTGCAAGGATGAGGTGTATGTGGTGCAAAAAAGAATGACAAATTCTAGAAGAATTTATGAATTTAGTGATCTATCCTTCAAGGTGTGAGGTTGATGTTGGAATTCAAGTGCAAGGTGCAAGATAAACTTTTTGAAGAGAAACCAAGGCAAATCTCAATTTGAAGATTCAATCTCAGAAAGAATGCAAGAAAATATAAAATTAACCAACTGATGAAACAATCTGCAGGTTAAGGAATTTCCCTTTTCAGGTAATATAAATTTCAATGAGGATTAATAGATACAAAATGGAAGATTTCCTCTCTAGCTAGGAATAGCAAGGCTGTGATGAATTTATCAAAATTCAAGAATATATGGAATTATTTAATAAAGTTACAAGCCAAAAAGCAAGCAATGAAAAAATGCAAATGCAAGTAGAAAATTGGAAAAAGAAATGCAAATCTGATGGAGTACTGAGTGTAGTGTATGTTAAAATGAAAATGTGGAATGGTTCCTGAGAATAATAGATGCTACCTAAGTTAGGAAATTAATTGAGATTATTGGCTATACAAGGTCCAAACTGATTTTTTAATGTTGAATTGAAATGGATAGGAATTCTAGCCCGCCTAAAGTCCTTGATAACCCAAAGTAAATTCAATGGTAGGAGCCCATTCATAGAGTTGACTTTTACTAGTTGTAGATGATACTGGGAAGTGCAAGTGCAATCAAAAGTGATGAATGAGTTACCAGAGATACAATTTACCTTTTGTTTAATGCCAAAATGAGTAAGCATACTGCATTTCATTTTTATTATGCTTTTGGCTTAATCCTTTTAGACTGAGGCATAACATCCCAATTAGACGTTATATGTTGAAAATGATGTTGAACAATAACCCTTGAGTTTGAAAAATGACATAATTTAGAACAGGGGGTGCTTTTCAAATTTCTGTGAACTTTCCTGATATTTTAAATTGAAATGTCAGAATTCAAGAGCAATTTTTTGCATTTAATTTCAAATGAATGATGAAATTTTGTGCCACTGAGCCTCTGATCCATTTTAACAATTTTTAAAGATGATATTGAACTTTATTTCAAGGATGTAAGCATTTTTATTAAATCCTAAAAGTAAAAAAATTGACTTTGGTTTATTTCTTTTTTCTAAGAAAAGATATATTGGTCCTTCTGAATTTTCATTTTTAATTTTACAAATTTTGAGAAAATGTATTCATTTGGGTGGCCCTTTCTCTCCTTTTTACACTATAAATAATACTTGATGGTTATTTCTGATTGAATTTTGAATCAAGGAAAATGTTCATTAATGGAACAGGCAATAATCATGCAAAAAAAATTAGTAAAATCAAAATAATTAAACCAAAAGGCTTCACTTTAGAAAAAGGGAGTTATAAAATGATTCCAACAGGAATAATTGGCATAATTATAGTAGTCATTTTGCTAAAATGAATCCTTTTGGCATGCCTTACCATGAAATCCTTTCCAAGTTTGAAAGGTGTCCCTTGGGTGGGAGAAAACACTATTTGATAGTGTTTTGGGCCCCCAAAGACCTTTAAGCGTCAATTAAGAGCCTGGGGGGATCAATTAAGGAATAAAAAGCCCCTGTGAGGTCTGTCTATGGTAGAATGTTCTGGATATTTCAAATATAGAATCCAGTTGAGTATATTTAATATTTAAAGATGAAATAGATATATTTTTTGAAAGGAATTAGAATCTTACCTCATATTTTAAAAAAGAAATCTTTATTAGGAAGTTGCAAATTTAAGCATGAAGAAAATTAGGGAGTAGGAAGACCTGAGCCAAGCTTTCATTTCAATCAAAGAAACAGAATCAATGAAACTGAACAAATGAGCTGAGAATAGAAAATAAGGCAGGCTTCAGAAGGAAGAATCAGCCAAAAAAAAGCAAACGCAATTCTACAGGCTTGATGATGGCCTCTAAATAGACTAATTATAGCTGTGTGCACTATGCTCTAATAAGCTAATCTGAGTCTCCCAATCAACCTTGATGTCCTGAGTTTTAGTGCTGGTTTGGAAGGGAAATAAGGTCAACACTGATAATGATTTGATTGACACTTGGTACATACTATTAGCTACTGGGGCTTAGATCAAATAGGGCAAAGGTGGAATCTTCAATCTTGAGGAAAAGGTTCCTGAGATTCTGAATGGAATGGTCAAGAGTGGTTCCTATGGTTAGCCGTTGAGTCTTCTCCTGAATTGTTGTAAAAGGGTTTACTGTATCTGATGGTGAAAGTCTTGTTCAATGGCAACAAGGGGTGCACCTGATATGATTATTTAACATTAGAGACTTTGGGAGAAAACACAGGAGTGCAAGAGAGATAGAGGAATTTTGAGACAAGATTTAAAACACAAAAGAAAATACAGAAAGAGTACAGAAGACAAGTCTTAGAGCTGAGAGTACAAATTTTAGTTAAGCAATAATCATGGCAAATAATCAACACGCCAAATTGAATCATTATTGGTGGTGAAAAA
This sequence comes from Puccinia polysora, assembly GCA_025617555.3. Taxonomy (NCBI): domain Eukaryota; kingdom Fungi; phylum Basidiomycota; class Pucciniomycetes; order Pucciniales; family Pucciniaceae; genus Puccinia; species Puccinia polysora. Next base: position 52,067,744 of record CM062625.1, on the reverse strand, counting down.
TTAAGAAACAACCTACTTGGCCAGCTTAGAAACAACTATTTCCCTGGCTGCCTTTGTCAGGGGATCAGCCAGCATGTTGTGAGACAAAATCAGTTTGATTTGGATAAGTTTTTTTTGCCAATTTTTCTGAAAGGTTTTGAGCTTAATATCAATTTATTTAGTGTTTTACTTGGTTCCAAACCATTCAATTTTGTCGTTCAAGCCCTTTTTGTCAATTAGATGCATTGGGCAATCTGTTGTCTTTTTGATGTTCATATTCTGTAACTAACAAATTTAGTTACCTTTATCTCTAACTTACTTTTTGCATTAAATAACTACTCATGTCTCAGGCCCCCTCTGGTCCTCTCTAGTTCTCACTAACCTGTTGTCTTAGGCCCCTTTTGGGGGTTCTCTAGTTGTGCTTAAATAGTGGTCCTTCCTTGGGACTATGAATGAAAAATCATGTGATCACCAGACAACTAAACCGGAGTGTCCCTTCCCCCTCATTGGATCAGTTTCACTTGACTATAAAAGTATTAACTCTTCCCCTTTGGTTCTTTGTAGCCTCATCATTTCCTGTTTATCCTCTTTGGCATCATAGCCTACCTTAAACTCTTCAAAATCAAAGGTAGTTTGCCATACTTCAGAAATCAGATGATTTAACCATCTGGCCTCAAGGTGACTGGGGGAGAGTGAATTGCACTCAGATTCATTTGAAGAGAGGGAAATGCACCTCTGGTGCCGAATTGTTCAATAAAGGGGGGATCCCTTGAACAGAGTCATGAAGCCAGTTTGAGAGAGATAGCTTACAGGTTTTTCAATGCAGGTTGCATCACTGTAGGTGATAAGATGGTTGGAATTGTTTCTTAATGTGAAAGTTAGTTTATAGTCAATGGTCTTGAGTAAATAATTCAACAGCTGAATGAATTCATTCCAGTGGTGTATTCCAGGATTGTATGAGAATCTTTTCAAATTGGAAACAGCATAGCTAATGTTAGGTTGTGCTAATGTTGCTATGAAATTGAGTCTTCCAATGGGTGATTGATAGTTGAAATTTAGTTTTCTGAATAGTGATCTCTTCTTCTGTGGCCAGTAACAGATGTGCTCCAGTTGAGCATGGAGTAGATAGAGGATGTACATTCAAGAGGTTCAGATCTTTGAGTCCTTTTTGGATATGGTTTGGGAGAGCTAGGCTGATCAAATTTTTGTCTTTCTCAACCTTCATTCCAATCAGTGTATCTACTTTGTGAGCTGATGAACCCTTGAACTTTTTTGAGAAGAGAGATTTAAATTTATTCACCTCCCCCACAACATCTAAATTTTCAACGTGAAAGAATATTGAAGTGACCCCGTCTTTGTGTTGGTATAAGCAAGGGTTGCAGTTGCTTTCTGTAAAGCCTATGCTTTTGATCTATTTGCTGAGTGTCTTTTACCAACTCAGCAGGGCCTGCTTCAGTCTGCACAGTGATTTTACCAGTTTAGGATATTTCTATTTTCTCTTGGAGCCAACGGGAGTCCTGATGTAAATTTTTTCTTCTAGGGGGTGTGCAGGAATGCCCCTTCAAATCAAATTTGAGGATTGGGAGTCCTTTTTTGACTGAGTAGATTAGTAAGGCCCTGAGAAAAGATATCTTGCCAGTAGGTAAAAAAATCAATGCCATAGCATTGATTGAATCCTTGCACACAGACCCTTGCCTTGAGTGCAGGTTCACCCGTGTGGAGATCCTTCTTTCAACAGAATTCCCAGTTTGTATTGAGAGGATTGGTGACCTTGGCTTCATCTGCATCCTCCCATACCCCTAGCTCCTCCGCCGTATCCAGCTCCCTGTTTATGGGCACAATCCATTTGGGGTCCTTGAGCACTTCTCAATTTGAAGCCGGTAGAGCGGAATGGTAATAGCCATATGGCTCCAGTGGCTTGAGCTTGCTTCTGTTGAAAAATTTGGGAATTAGCATTTCTTGAACAGATGGCGCTGAGCTTTCAGAGTCAGATATGCTTGGATTGTTGTCCAAGGGGAGTTCCAGTTTGAAATCAAATGGGGCTTCAGAGTTGGTTTCCCTGTGAGTTGATTCAGGTTCTCTTCCAGTTTTTGGGACAGGTTGAGGTTTGAAATTTTCTTCTTCATCTTTTTTGAGGATAGTCCCTCCTTTTGTGATTTGAGATTTTAGAAAAAGGACATGTTTGGTGTTTGTGATCCTGCCCAATTTGGTGATTATTTTTTAGGAGAGGAGTCGGGGTTGAAGCCCACCAGGCAACCTTCCTCACCCTTCTTGCTGAGTTTTGAAGGAATTTTTGTATTACTGAGTAGTTAGATGCATGTGGTACCTACAGGTTTTAAATAGTCCTTTGGTAATGGTGTTCCATGCATGATTTCCCAGGGAGTTTGTGATTTGCTGTCCTGGGGTATTTGGTTCAAAGCAAGGCAGAAGCTTTGAATAACTATATTTCAACAGCTTTTAGGAAAATTTGTCACCAAAATAAAGGCAAATCTTAACTACTCCATGATAGTGCAATTGGCTTGCTTGGCTTTTCTGTTATGCTGAGAGTGGTAGGGTTTTCTGACTAGATGATGTGTTGCCTTTGATTTGGAGAATTTCAATAGGGTGTTTTTCACAAACTCTCCTCCTCTGTTGGAAAAAAACTTGAATGGGAACCAGCCCCTCTTCTTTGCTTCATTCTCAATAGCAAAGATGATGGTCTTGGCAGCCGCGTCTTTTCTTGGCAAGGGAAAGGCGGATAGGTAGCCTGAGTAGTTTTCAACTAAAGTGAGGAAATAACTCATGCCTCCTTTGCTTTGCAGGTTAAGCGGTCCCCTTAGGTCTTTATGCAGGCAATCAAAAACTTTTTCATCTGGGTGTTGTTCTTGCTTTAAAGAGTACTTGGTGATTTTTCCTTTCTTACAGGCAATACATTCAAACTCAGACTGGATTTCTTTTATGATGATGTGACCAAGATGTTTTTCAATCCATTCCAAACTAGCATGACCCAGCATTTGGTGATTCTTTGGGAACTTGTCCAGACTCATGAGACAGGCAAGCTCTTTTGCTTTGGATTCAAAATTGATGATTAAAAGATTTTTCTCAATTAACCCATCAAAGATAGTAGTTCTTCCCTTTATGAGTGCAAATGTAGTGGGAGAAGACTTGCTATTGACCTTTAGTGAATATCAATTGTTGAGTAGGGCCCCCAGAGAGATTAGAGTGATTGTGTCATCAGTAACCCAGGCTGGGTTCTCCAGTTAAATTTTCCTTTTACAGATGGGTAGGTTGGCAGTTCCAAGACCCTTTATGGGTATGCCTTCCCCTTTCTTTCCGGTCTTGATGAGTTTGCATCCGGGTTGTTCATCTAGGGAGGAGAACATAGATTTTTTCCTGACCATATGTATCAAGCAGCCACTGTTGAGAATGAAGCAGTCAGCACGGGCTTTGTCCAGCTGTTTCAACCCGCAGAAGAAGGAGTAATGATGAGCTTCTTCAGACTTCTTTTTGGCCTTTTGTTTGAGCTTTTTGATAGGATTCTTGGGTTTGAGTTTGGGAATTTCCTCCCAGCAGTTTGCCGCAGGATGAGTTTTGAACGCAGGATTATATTTCCCATTTTAACAGTGTGGTTGATCAGGATTGAAGTGATTGTGAGAATAGAGAGCCAATTTTCTTTTGGATGTTTCTTTGGATTTGGATTGAACTTCATTTTTGTATTGGACAAGTTGTTTCCTAACAAAGGCTACCTTTAGATCTACCCCAGAGTGCATAATTTGTGATTGCATTCCTTTCAGAGATTTGGTTAATTTGAAGAGAATCAAATAGCTCAGAATATCAGTTGTTAGGTCAATGCCAACTTTGTTGAGTTTTCCTAGATGGATTTTGACTGAGGTTACAAACAATTCTTCGTCATTTTGATCAAACCCTAGTTACAAGAAATTGAAGAAAATTTTAGCTCTATTTGCGGCCTGGTTTGGAGCAAAGAGTTCTTTAGAAGGCAGCCAGATTTTTTTATATGATTCCTTTTTTTCAGCTGTGATTATTTTTGTGTGTGTTGCAGGATTGAGCTTTGAGATGGGGTAGGCAGCGGTCTCATCTTTGTCTGGAATAATTTCATCTGGATTAGGCAAGTTCATAAGCTTGAGAATGCGAGGCATTTTGAACAGCCTTCCAAATTGAATAATTTGTCTCTGTCAAGAGAGGGGTGGCTTCCATTAGGGATTTAAGTACTAGCCCTTTAAAATTTCTGTTGTCTCCGGGTCCAGGTGATATTGTTCCATGATTGATTCCGGTTTCTGTGTGAGTTTGTTTTGGATTTTAAACATGAAGAAAATTAAGGAGTAGGAAAACCTGGACCAACCTGTCATTTCAATCAAAGAAACAGAATCAATGAAACTGAACCCACAAGCTGAGAATAGAAAATCAGGCAGGCTTCAGGAGGCAGAGTCAGCCACAAACAAGCAAACACAATTATACAGGCTGGATGATGGACTCTAAATAGACTAATTAGAAATGTGTGCACTTTGTGCTAATAAGCTAATCTGAGTCTCCCAATCAATCTTGATGTCCTGAGTTATAGTGCTGGTTTGGAAGGGAAATAAGGTCAACACTGATAATGATTTGATTGACACTTGGTACATACTATTAGCTTCTGGGGCTTAGATTGAATAGGGCAAAGGTGGAATATTCAATCTTGAGGAAAAGGTTCCTGAGATTCTGAATAGAATGGTCAAGAGCGGTTCCTATGGTTAGCCTTTGAGTCTTCTCCTGAAGTGGGGTAAAACGGTTTACTGTATCCAATGGTGAAAATAAATAGGTTTTTTCAAATGAAGTATTTAAAGGCTTCACAACCTTAACCCATCATTCCACATAATCACCCCTGGCTCTGACCTCAAACCTCATCAGAAAAATTCTACCTACAACCTCATCAAAACAAATTGATTCATTGCTATTCATATCTTATTTTCTAACCTCATCACTTCATAACTCTGATTTCTTTATCACTCTCATCTCTTCCTATCCTCTTTGCTTCATCAATCTCACCACTTTAATGCTCTCATTGCTTCATCACCCTAATCACATCCATACTCTCATCACTTCATCACTTCAACCCCGCTTTCATCACATCCTTACTCTCATTGATTCATCACTTCATCCCCACTTTCAAAAAATCCCTTCATCATTTCATTGTTTCATTTCTTTATCCCTCCATCCCTCTTACTTTTTTAAAATGGCCCCTCAGCAAACCTACCCCTGCAAGTCCACTAAAAAATCCAATGGACCAAAGGAAACATCCCCCCAGAACTCAAAATCCAACAATCCTCCCCCATCAGCTTCAAAAGGCTCAAGTCAGCTCAAGAGAGCTGATCACCTCATCCTGGAAAACCGGCTCAAAATCCCCTCCAACTATTATTCTTGCTTTGGATCCTAAAATGAAACAAAAGTTGGCCAACCTCCATCCTCTAAGTTTAATTGTTATCACCTGATTTCCAATGAACTCAAGAATAAAACCAATGTTAGGCTGGATCTTCCACCCAAAACAATTCAGGAGAAATTAAAGAACTATCAAACCAAGTACAAGAAAGCCCACTCAATTTCAATTTCCACTGCCTTTGGTATCACTGATGTTGAGGTTAAACCTGCTAACATGATGTATCACCACAGTACGGAGGCTGGGCAGTTGAACCTAGACCAGTAATACCAAACAACACTGGCAGCCACAAGTGTCTGTAGCCTAGTTGGTAAAGGCAGTACTTTAGTATGTGTCTCAGTCTATCTGAGGTTGTGGGTTCAAATCCCACCGGACACATCTTCATTTTCACAGTCTCAACAGGTTATGAGCCCAGAGCCTACCTGAGCGTATACTTGCTTCATTATGAGACTTGAATAAGATGTGAATGCTTCCTGTAAGACCATCATCCCCTGTAAGCCTATCACGGGTTCAATCCCCACACTGATCACACTTTCACCTGGGTATTTCCATACCTATTTCTACATCACGTAGCAAGGGGGGGTGTTGAGGTTAAACCTGCTAACATGATGTATCAACACAGTACGGAGGCTGTGCAGTTGAACCTAGACCAGTGATACCAAACAACCCTGGCAGCCACAAGCGTCTGTAGCCTACACTATGCGCAAACAGGTGACGTGGCTGCCCCCACGTTGCGCGGACGTGGCACCAAGGCATGGCTTGACGTCAAGCCTGACGCCTTGGTATCCATAGCTGGGGGACATGTCCGCTTGCCAAGGGCCAGGACTACACAATTCCTGTCACCCATCAAGTTGAAGTCAAAGCCTACAAGCACAAAGCAATGGACCTGTCTCTTGAATTGTGTACCTGCCCCAGCTGTATCCTTCTAACTACCACCGACAAGCACAATTGTACAGATCAAGGTTTATTTGTTAATCCGAGTACCCGTAGACAACATTGGCTCAAATTTGCGAACTCTTCACATGACATTACAACTGCCAAATCAGCTTTTGATCAGCTCACCTTTTGAAATACTACCTCCATTGCACCCACAAGACCGCATTCCAAATCGCAACAAGAGAATCAAGAAGCAGAACTTGAAGATGAACCTGAACCGGAAGAAAAAATTGATTGTTGTAAGACCTCATTGGCTTCTACCTTGTTCAAAAATTTGATGATGAAACTTACAAATTTCCTTCCTGTTTCAGGATTTCTTTTGTATTTTGTTGCGTGGTTGCACCTCTTTTGTGGTATCAGTCAGGCAAGATGTAAAATTGCAATCAAATACTTGGTATATATCATCAAGAATTCCCGCAAACTTGAGATCACGGATAATTTTGGGTCTCAGATCCCAAAGGATGTCCGCACGATTACCAAGCGACTGAGGTTAGATCCAAAGCTTGAAGAATACGTCTGCTGCAAAAAGTGTTATTCACTTTATGACATCGATTCCGCACCATCTGAGTGTGGTTATCAAATTACGGAAGACTCCAAATGCTGTGGAGCAGATCTATTTCATCCTGGTGAATTTCAATCTATTGGAAAAATCGCTTGAGCCTCTCAACATCAGCGCCAACAACCCCAAAAAGCCTCCATACCACATTTTACCAACCCAGACAAGATTTTTGTTACTCAAAGCTTTGTTGAGTGGTTGAACTGGTTTCTCAGCATTCCCAAGGTTGAAAAATTGATGAACGAGTGGTCCGACCAGTTGGAATGTTTACCATCAGCCCCCAATCATGGTGTTTTCAATTATCAGCAATCTTTGGCACACAAGAAAATTTTCTGCTCCTTCCTGGATTCATCAAAGCCGCAACCTCTCAACTTATTGTTCACACTATTTGTAGATTGGTATAACCCGCTTGGAAAAAAATTGGCCAGTAAACAGCTTTCAATGGGTGTTTTGGTGCTCACCTTTCTGAATCTTCCTCCTTATCTGCGGCACAAACCTCAATTTGTTTATATTGCTGGAATCATAACTTTACCTAACCAACCTGATATGATCACCATTAGCAATATACTCCGGCCAATGCTTGATCAACTTTTGGAGGTAAACAAGGGGGTCAGAATTTGTACTCACCAGTATCCAGCAGGAAGAAAAGTTGTGGTCAAGCTTGCCGGTCTAAATGGTGATGTTGTTGCCACCCATAAAATCGGTGGTTTTGCATCTCATTCAGCCCGATTCTTCTGCTCCTGGTGCAATCTTCACAACACTGATTGCTGCAATATGCAACTTGGAAAGCCCCGTGATTGTAACCAAACTCTTGCTCTGGCTCGATGGTGGAAAGATGAACCCACCCTGGTTGCAAAGACAACCCTTTTTCAGAAGACAGGTGTTTGATGGTCTGAACTTAACCGCCTTCCTTACTGGGACCCGGTGTGGTGTTGTATTTATAACCCTGGATCAAGAGCTGCGTCACGGGCTGCGCGCTCAGCAGTTGGGTAGGTTGGGATCAGCATCTGGCGTGCGCGCGGTCTCAGCAGTGCCTGCTGCGGGCTCAGCAGCAGCCGCTGCGGGCTCAGCAGTAGGGGCTGCAGGGCTCAGCACCAGGTATGGGTCGGGCCTACCTTAGGCGGCGCCGGGCCGCAACCAGCCCAGAAGAAGCCGACCAAGTGATGGAGCCGGCCCGACCAAGCTCGCGGGTGGCTAGTCCGGAAGGCAAGGGCGGGGCGATCATGGGCTATAATCGCTGGGGAGGCCCGCGCGGGCATAAGCGTGGGCCAACCCGCGGATTGCAGGATCCGCAGACGGTGCGGGTGGAAACACGGGGGGCTCCGAGTAGGGCGCGGCGGAGGGCCGCGCCATGAGAAGGACGAACCGGGCTATGTTAATACCAAAGGGCTCGGGTAATGGCGAGGGATGGAGGGATAGGGTTGGGCTAGGGTTCTGCGGCTAAGGGTTGTATTTCATCACTCATTCTTGTTGTTTGTGGTTGTACTTAGGCTAGGGTTGAGGGGGAGGACTCAAGACCTCACCCTCAACTCCGGGTTGAGGAGGATCATCATCACCTTACGGAAGGAGAAGGAAGGAATTTGATCATATCATCACTCTTTCTTCTTAAAACTTATTGTGCCCAATCATCTTACAGACGCTAGACCAATAACTTCCGGAACTCAGGACAACTTGCAAAGGTAACTCTTCTAAATTTTCCACACCGGTAAGACAGATAATCCTGGGTGTCATGCATAACTGGTACGAAGGGGTACTCCAGAATCACTTCCGCTAACGTTGGGGATTCAATGGGGAAAAACAGAGGAACAGTGACTTGGACTCTTCTAGCACAAACCACCCTTCCCCCCCAAATGTTGGGTTCTGTACTAGTGCCCAAACAAAAAAAATTTTACAGTAAATCTCCAAAGTGTTTGTTCCAACTGGTGTAAAAAAGATTCCTAAAGGGTTGGGTCAGGAAAAAAACGGAAAGCTCAAGGCAAGCGAATGGCACACACTTTTTGCCATTCACTTGCCTCTGGCTGTGGCTGACATTTGCGCTCATCCTTCTGATCCAAGTGAGTTAGAAAGAAGTACGTTAGAAATCATCCAAAATTTAAGTGCGCTGGTAAAATGTACAAACATTGTCAGTTTGAAGAAAATAACCAAAGAAGATTGTCTTGCTTTTGAAAACCAGTATTGTATCTACTCAGAAACTTTGCTTTCTTTGTTTGCTGGGGCAAAAACTCTTCCCAACCATCACTACGCTTTGCACATACCAGAGCAACTACAATGGTGGGGCCCATTGATTGGAATATCTGAGTTCCCTGGGGAGCGATTAATTGGTATCCTCCAAAAATTGAAAACTAATTCAAGTGGTAAGTTGGTGATACAATTTGGTCTGTGAGCCTACGCTGATGATTTTCATTGTCCACGGAAAAAATAAACAAAACGGTCATGAAAAAGTTTTGCCAGCTTCAACGCCTTAATGTTAGTGCAGCTATCAACACTGTTTCAAACTCTGAATCAGCACACATCCCAAGAAACAAGTTTGTCATTGCAATCAATGAATACAAGAAAGTTCTAGAGTATTGCCAAAAAAAGGTTCCGACTTTGAAGTCATTCCATGACTTCTCAAATGATGAAGGTGATCAAGTTTTAAGTTGTTACCCTACAAGTCAGAGAGCATTTCACTTGCAAGATGGGAAGAAAGTTACCGCAAACAAGCCAAACAATGAAATTGAGTACCTGCAGGATGGAGATCAAAGCTATGGCACTGTTATTGACATTATCAAACTAGAGTCGGGATGGGACAAAGAGATCTTCAAAGTTCAACAGCACAAAAAAGTATCAAGTGAGGGGCGTTTGAAAGAGCTATTGATGGAGATGGAGGTCATCCATGTTGAGCAGGGGACCTTTGGGTATGTCAATGCAAGCAAAATAATTTTTCTGGTCGCTTGGCGGCGACTTCCTGCTTGGACTTTGGGATGTAAGAACCCTAGTTTACTCCTCCAACCTTTGTATGGCCTTTCCCTCCAACCAGAGGTCTCAAATGACAATGAATGTTTGATGTTGGACCCCGAAGACTAGGACTTGTTTTCTTTGCTACCTCTCATTCCGTTTCATACTTTCAGTTGTCCTGAGTCCTTTCATTGTCCATCAAACCTTGTAAATCATGATTTTTTCTTTAGACCTCTGCTTTTTATGATCATGGGAAAGTCAAATGTTCAAACACTTGAACAATTTTTTTTAACTCTTAGCTTTTGATTTCATCATCCATTCATGTTCAAATAAGAGTCTTATGAAATACAATACAAATTGGTATCAAATAAAGATCAATGTCAAACAATAAGCGTAAGTAAAGTTTTAAAGAGGGGCATCCCTATGATACTAGCACACGCTACTGCACAGCCTCCCATTCATTCTCCATCAGGCCACCAGAGTACATCCCCTGCCCAAACAATGTTGAAGCAAAATCTGGCTCTTCCATCTCAAAATCGCCTTGATCAATTGGGGCATTAATCTCCTTGGAATCATCTTCCTCATATTTTTCTTCATCTTTGTCGTCATTGGAACCATCTGAGTGCTCCAAATCAATGCTTGCACCGTAATTGCTGTCCTCCCCGCTTTCATCAGCAGATTAAACTTCTTCAGAATTGTTCACTTCTTCATGGCTGAAATCGTAATTGTTGGTAGCACGCTCCCAATGTTTTTCGGCAAATTTTTTATTGTTAAGCTTTTCATCAGCCTGCCCTTTGGGTGAGAAAGAATCAAGAGGATTTTCTAAGAATGCAACTCTAGTATTATCAGCTATTGCGTCCTTCTGTGCTGTTAACTTGTTGTTATACCATGCAACATCATAAAAATTGATCGGGAGTCCTTTTGGGGCCTTGGAAAAAATTGTCTCTGGCGGGTTTTTGACACGAACACGACAACGTTGTTGCTTCCGCTTCCCGTCCATTTCATCAGCTTTTCGCATTTGTTAATCAAGCCAACGCATGAAGATATTGGCTGATTCAGATCGGAAAGGGAGTTTCTTGACCACATACATATCTTTTTGAGGAAAGTATTCATCGTCGCTGTGGGCTTGAATTGATTGAAGGATATATTGGTAAATTTGGGTAAAATTTTTCTTGACGGCAAACTTGTAGCGCGCATCTCTCAACTAATATAGAAATGGATTTAATGGTATGATAAAGGTCTTTAATTATCCAATGAAAACTCACCGGCTGACGAGATTGCTGGATCACCTTCTTCTCTTCATCTCTAATGTGTTTTCCCTCCTCCTTTTTCTCCTTTGCATGGATTTGGGCCATGTAATAATGAACATAATGGTTGTATGCGCTTTCAAGAAGCCCAATTTCTTTGACGTAGGTCTGGTTGATATTCATGTAGGCGTACACTTTTTTGACTATGGCTTGAAGGAATGTAAAAATAGCACTCATTCTACAAGCTTCATTTTAGAGTGAATCTGGTTGTGCATCAAGGTTGGGTGCCCAAACACAGAATCCAATCTTGGCTAAGGTGGACCACATATACTCAAGGAAGAATTGAGATATGTGTATCATACCTTTCCCAATCTTCACCCGGCCTTGTTTTGCATCTCTTAAAGTTTTAATATTGGCTTTGGAAATAATTCGAGCAGCATTTGAGTTGGATAGCATACACTGTATCTGGTTGGCATTTGAAAAACGTTCATGGAATTCCTTTAGGAGGCTTGGATTGGGTTTGGTTGGAGTGCAACGTTGAGTCATGAGTCCCAACATAAGCTTGATGTGTACGTAGAATGCTTCCTGTTTGAGACAAAAGTTAGAACCACACAAGCAATACTGGGATCAATTTAAACAGAACAAACCTTTGTGCGTTCAAAACCAGCCGGTTGTTCCCGCATAATCATCTGAAGGGGGTTCTTCTTTGAGGCCAATCCAGGTGATGACTTTGGGGTCACAGACTTTGAAGCGGGTTTCTTAGGAGTGTTCATTTGGGAAGTGGGCTGAGACTTTGACAGCTTAGGCAAAGTATTTGTTTTCTTATTATGATTATTCAATTTTGTACCCTTGGTATTTTTGTTTAAAATTGAGGCGCCAGAACCAGATTGCTGAGCCAACTCAAGAGTTTCAACTCTCTCAAGGAGCCTAGCAATCATTTGGTCTTTTTCAGCCAATTGGATTTTCGCATGGTCGGGGTTATATTGTTGGTAGATGTTGTTAGATGTATCAACAAATTGGTTGTTGAACATGGTTGAAGAGGGGTTCAATAATAGTGAGGATGACGGCACAAAAACTATGGGGATGGGGCTGAGGAGAGTCGGTCAACCAAGGATGGGGATGTATTTATGCTAGAAGGAAGCCAAAGGATGAAAACAGCATAAGCTGCTTGTCTAGAATATTCTGACCTTCCGATGACTTGAGTAAGGAAAATGATGACTACTACTGAAAGGAACAACTTACCTAAATCCATTGATCAGGATGTGTGATGCAAAAGTGTATCAATACGTGTAATGTATGTGGTATGTACAGTACATACATACATAAAAATGCAATTAGACCTTAGGTGGGTCTATGCATAGCTTGTTTCAGGTTGAGGATTTTCCCACGTCAGCTAATTTCTGTAATAAACACATACACCACATCCGCGCAACGTGGGGGCGGCCACGTCACCTATTTGCGCATAGTGCTAGTTGGTAAAGGCAGAACTCTAGTATGTGTCTCAGTCTATCTGAGGTTGTGGGTTCAAATCCCACCAGACAAATCTTCATTTTCACAGTCTCAACAACTGACTCCAATAAAGCCAAGGGAATCAACTTGGTGGTTGATAAGTTGCACTCCATTAGTCCTTTTTATATACAAATGGATGAAATATTTGGAAAGAAGGCCAAGTCACCCCTCTAGCGGCTTTCAATGCCCCACAATCAGATTCATTTGATGCTGAGGACCTGGCTGTGGATGCTCAGCCTAGTAATGATGATCCCAATGAAACTTATGAGTGGCCCAAATATGATGTGGAGGAGGATATTCCAACAGAACCAGCTCAAATAATGTCTGGATCAGTGTTGGTCAACAATTCAAAACCTCCCTTGGACCCCTCACCCCCTTTTTTTGATTTCTCTATTCCTGAGATGGAAGAACTTAACAACTTGGCCAATGAGAAGCAACTTATTCCTGTATTGCCATTACCATCAACATCTGCTCAAGTAAGGAACCAAGTTCTTTTCTCTTCTGTCTGGTTAATCCTGACTCATTAAGATTGTAAGGAACAGGCTCATCTTTTCCTGAATGGCTGAATACTCAAGCAAATGGGGCCTTCCATATCCCCTTCAAATGGGGTTTATGATGTTCCCACACAAACCTGCTGCAAAAAGGGAAAGAAAAAGGCCTCCAATTCCATCAACCTCAAACACAATAGCCGTCAAAAGAGGAGAAACACTTCAAATTTATCTTTATTTTGGGATATCATGGAGAAGATAGATTCAAGTAAGTGAATCAATTGAATCTACTTGATTTCAAAATCAAGCTCATTCCTATTCCCCTCAAAAGAACAGTGAAGTCACAAATTGAATCTGAAAAAATTCAATTTGAAAATGAGAAGTGGGATTTTCAACTGGCTATGGATTGTCAAAATGAGAAAGCTGAGAGTTTGGCTCATGAAAAAAATTGGGATGCCAAGTGGCAAATGAAACAGGCTGAGCTGGAGTTTCAAAAAGAGGTAAAGGAGAAGGATCAAGAGGAAGACTTATTTGAAAAGGAGAGGGAAAGGCTAGCCACAGAAAAAAAACAGATGTTATTGTTAGCCATGGCATGTATTGGTAGCAGTAGAACTGTGGATGAAATAAAGGAAATTAATCAATTTCTTGGCTTGTAAAATATTTTCTTTTATCAAAGTTTTGAAAATAAACATAAAGAAATTACTTTCAAATAAAACAATGTTTGGGCCTATTTTTAACACCACCAATGGGTTTTTTTTACATTCTTTTGTCTAGAATAGATTTGACTAATTTTTAAGTCTTTTCAGGTTTTTAGAGTGTTCTTTTTAATTTGAAAAGACATAGCCATCTTAGTATGGGTGGCAGTATCCATGAAAGGAAAGATGCCGTCCTTGTACTGGTTTGCAGCCCAAAAAATTTTTAAAATACCTTTTTCTTCAAAATAAATTCCAAAACCCAAGTCTTTACAAAAAATTGGCCATTTGATACTTGATATTTTTCCTTTTTGCCAATAATTTGTCATTTCAATTTTTTGGTTGGGACCACATGTACAAAGGAATAGGAGGAGGCATCACCTTTGTCAATATGGGGAGAGTTGTAGAAGGAGTCTGAAATGAAGGTGATGTGAGGGGAGCAGTCAAAAGGAGTGAGGCCAGATCCAAATTCAAATGAACATAAAGAGGGGATATTGTTGTCCAGCATGGTTTCTTGGTTGGAATTGTGTGCCAGTTTGGCTAATTTTCTGAACATTTGGCCTGGGATTTGAGATGCTTTGTCCAACCTAAGTTTGAGAAAAGTATTCTCTTGAGTGGAAGATTGAATGGTAGCTTTCTTCAAATATTTTCCAAATAATTCAGAGGGGTGCATCTATTTTTGCCATCCAATTTCCCACATTTTTCCACCCCAAGATCTTGAGTGACCAACAGTGTTGACAAACTTTTTCAATTGGTGAAGGAGATTCATCACAAAGTTGATGTCCTTCTTATCTTTCTCCAAGAGTTTATTCAAAGGGAAAACTTCAATTATTGCCACCAGAACCTCATGATTGGATTGATCATGAACAAAGACTTTTCCAGAGGAGAAGAAATGGAAGCGTTTGATCTTCTGTTTGGCCTTTTCCAACTCTTCAGGGGAGGGTTTTCAATGGTTGTTTCTTTTTTTGGCAATGATGGCAGGATACAGATTGAAAGGCTGTATTTCTTGCTCTGACCACACAACCTACTCATTGACCCCTCCCTCTTGGATCTCCAAAAAGATTCCAGAATATTGGTATTCAGCCCTATTTTGCTGACAAGCCCAATTCTTCCCACCTCTCTGTATGCTTTTTGAATAATTTGCTCTCATCTTGTTCCCTCCAATCCAAATAATTCAATTGGGTGTGAGGATGAAGAAAGGATTCAAATGGTTTTATAGCATTTCAAGCTTAGTTCAAGAAGAATTGGCCAAACAAGCAGTGGAAATGTGTGTTGCATTGCATGTGATCAAAAAAAACCTTTCATTAGTCCAGTATAATCAACATAGATGATCAAAAAACATAGAAAACAAAAAAAATTACAGTGAATTCTCCTTCAAAAAAAAAAATTGTCAGCCCATTCCTAATCATCAGGGAGGGTTAGTTGAAGGGGGGAAGGACATCATTCCCCCCAATCCTCCTTGTTCATAGAACAGTGATGGCATCAGGAGGAAGGCCTCCTCCTCATTGATCAATTGCCCAGAAAAAAACTTTTTTTTTGCTGGTGGTTTGGTTGATCAATTGGACCGCAAAAAATCAATCACCAGTTTGTGGTTTGATCAATCAACCAAACAGCAAGCAAACAAAAAATTGCTTGAGGTTTGATCAATGGGCCAAGCTGCAAGCAAACAAACAATTGACCAAACCACAAAAAAAATTTAAAACAAGGAGGCAGGGAGGAGCAGCATGAAGGGGAGGAAGAGGAGGAAGAGGAGGAGGGTGGGTGCTTACCAGATGTGCCAAGGAATGAAGGATTAAATCTTCTAAAAGAAGGAGGAGGGGGGGGGCTTAACTGGGGAGCTCAGAAAAGAATCATCAGGAGGAGGACAACTGGGTGACCTTGAAGGTAGGTGGAGGTGGATGGTGAGGTGGTTGTGGTGGGTCAGGCGAATGGTTGAGCAGGAGAGAGTTGTAGACCAGTGGTTTGGTGGGGTGAGGTGGTTTTTTGAGGAGGAGGGAGGAGTTTACCAGTGGTTTGGTGGGGTGAGGTGGGTGTTTTGGAAGTAATGGTTTTTTTTGACTAATTCCACCAAAAATAACCAATTCAGCCTAGGATTTTAACAAATAAACCCAAAAAATCTGTGATTTGGTATTTGACCTATTTAAGAGTTGGATTCTACTCATCAAATTGAGCCAGTTTGCATGTTAGAATCCTCTCTCTCAATGCAGAAGATGAAGTGCAAGATGAGACAGGGATGAATTGCTGAGGATTGGGAATATCTTGTTGAAATATTTCTTCCCATTCATCTTTGATGTTGGCAAGAAGTTTGTGAAGGATTACACCAGTTATAATCAATTTGATTAGGAACTTCATGTATTTGGGGTTTTGTAGCTGGTTTTGCATCTACCATAAGCTGGTCCATCTTCCCTTCAGGATTCCTATGGCTTTCTCAATCCAAACTCATGACTGGGAAAGATAAAATTTTAAATCAGTTGTGGCTTGATCATTGGATGAAACATTGTGGTATGCTGGAACCACATATTTCCCACTATTATAAGCTGAATTGGCCAAAAGGTGTTGATCTGGCTCAATTAGTCATCTGGGTTTTGGGAAATATGCATCCAATCAAAAACATAAGAATTTTGACAAGAACCTGGAAGTCCAGCATGGAGGAATATGAAATTTGTGTTGTTATCACAAACAAGTTGTAGTGACACATAGTATCTATAAAAACAAATAAAAAATATTTGGTCAGTGTTTTATCAAAGGTTTTATCAAGTGCTTTGGAAAAGAGATGAATTGATTGCCTTTTATTCCAATCGAAATAGTGGTTGTCATCTAGCTTGGGTGTTTGACTCAAGGGGATAGTGGTTCCATCAACAAAAACAATGCAACTGGGAAAGCCTTTTGTCTCCATTAATTGAGATATCTCCTTGTGTTTTTCTTTGTTTGGCAAACAAATTAATGAGCAACGGAAAGATAGGATAGAAATCATGAATGTTTTGGTGTCTAAGTTAATGGTTCCATAACCAACTGAGAATATATTTTATGATTGATGAATTGCTGCTCCACTTCCATTTGGTCCCAATCTACAAAGGGCAACAGCCAGTTGTATAGCTGGATTGCATTGAGTATTCTGAGAATTTTTCTGGAAGATTTGGTGGTCTTCAATAATCTCCACAAGCTTCATGAATGAAGGAAATTGAGTTTTTAACAGTTTCTGGAAGCTTAAGTCAGGGAGTAGATGAAGCTTTTGCCTTTAATACATAGGGTTGTGGAGAGTGTGTCTTTGTTGAAAAATGTATTGCTTTTCCAATAGAGAATTCAAAGCTAACCAAGTTGATTCAAAATTGGAGTCTGAATCAGAGTCTGAACCAGAGTCAAATAATAAAAAAAGTTCAGTCAGATTTTTTGCATTTTCAACTTTCTGCCTGGAAGTTTGATTGGACATGTTGAAAAATATGATGATCGGATTTTTGCGAAGCAATGGAGATTTGAATTGATGGAGATGAGATGTGTGTGATACAATGGAGATGGGACTGTTATGGATTTGCTGAGGTGGATGTGTGGATGGGTGTTTTGCAAGCAATGGGATGTGTGTGATGTGATGAAGATTTGAAGTAATTGGGATGAGATGTGTGCAATGCAATGGTGATGGGATTGGTATGGATTTGCTGAGGT
This sequence comes from Puccinia polysora, assembly GCA_025617555.3. Lineage (NCBI taxonomy): Eukaryota > Fungi > Basidiomycota > Pucciniomycetes > Pucciniales > Pucciniaceae > Puccinia > Puccinia polysora. The sequence continues at coordinate 52,050,330 of CM062625.1, read as the reverse complement.
GCAGGTATGGATGGTTGTTTTAAAACTGATGGATGGTGGATGGATGATAATGGTGGTTTTGATGTTTGAAACCCGCCATTTTGAAATACACCAGTTAGGGGGTATGTGTATTTCTGAAACCCGCCATTAAAAATGGCGGGTTTGGTCACAAAAAAGTAGCAGGTTTCTAATGGCGGTTGTTCTAACTTTGATACGCCCTATTCAATGTAAGAAAAATGAAAATAATGATAAAAATTCATTTTTTTACACAATTTGGAACTTTTCAAGTTGAATTTAAATGACTTTGTACCCAACCTAAAAAGACATAAAAAAAATGCAGCATATAAATATCAAAAACTGTTAATTCCAATATTTTGAAATATTGAAACAAAAAGACCATCCCGTACATAAATAATTATGAAAAATATATATAACATACTTCTTTGACAAAAATCCAAGATGTGTGATGGAATGTAAATAGCTTTTTACCAAGCATAGAAAATAATAGAAAAATACTACATATATTTGTTTTACAAGAAGAATTTGAATATTTTGAAATCTTCCAACCAATAATTCATTGAGTAAAATAATGATAATAATGAAATCAAAGATTGATTTTTTTTTGAATAAAAATTAGTAGGGCGTATCATCGTTAGCAACTCTGCCATCAGATACCAGCCATTTCTTTTTGAAAAAAACACACCATTTTAATGGAAGGTTTCAGAAAGACAAATAACCCCTACCTGGTGTATTTCAAAATGGTATTTGTCATGGATATGGCAGATTTCAAACATCAAATCTGCCATTTATGCATCATCATCCATCCATCATCAATTGGAATAAAAACATCCATCCACACTTCTGCATCAGCCAATTTATACCAATCCCATCTCCATTGCTTCACACACATCCCACCATTATCTCATAGCCCCAAATCATCTCAATGTCTTTCTCAACATTTCCCATCAAACTTCCCAGTAGCAAGTTGAAAATACAAAAAAGCTGCTTGAACATTTTTTATTATTTGACTCTGATTCATAATTTGATTGAAATTGAATTTTTTACCTTTGAATTCTCTTTTGGAAAATGAATAAATGTTTCCAAGAAGACAGAATCTCCACAACCTATGTATGAAATCCAAAAGCTTCATCTCCTCCCCAAATTAAGCTTCCTCCAACTGATAAAAAATTTGTTTCCTTCATTCATGCAACTCTTGGAGATGATTGAAGACCGCCATATCTTCCGGAAAAACTCTTGAAATCCTCAAATTTATCCAGCTATCCAAGTGGCTGTTGCTCTTGTTAGATTGGGAGCAAATGGAAATGTAGCAGCAAACAATTCTACCCCTCACAATTTCTCACTTTTATGAGTGATGTTCTGTTTCAAAATAGGTAAAAAATAACATCACAGCTATCTTTTTTTTGTTGTTGAACCCAGAATCCTAGCCTGACACAGGGTTTCTTTATTATTTTTTATTTTATTTTCTTTCGTGTACTTAGAAAAAAAAAACTGGAATTCACTTTCTGCGCCTTCCTCAACCTTGCTAATCCACCTCACTCATACCCACTGCCTTCAAAACCTCACCCACTCACCCACTACATCAAACTTACAAACCTCACAAAATTGCTCTCCACCTTGAACTCACCAACCCCACCCATCCTCACCCACCCTCAGCCACCCACCTCCACCTCCCATCTCTGGTTCCTCAGGTAAGCCCCCCCATCCTCCTCCCCCTTCCCCTTGCAATAAATTCTTCAATTGATTACAAATCAATTTTAAAATTGATTCCAAATCAATTTTTCACTTTATTCCAAATCAATCATTTGATTGATTGACTGATAAATTTGCAATCAATCCACCAATAAATTTGAAATTGATTGGAAATCAATCAACCCATAAAATTTTGATTGATCAAGCATTCAATTGCTAATTGATGCGGGCCACTGATCTTGGTTTATTTTTTTTGGTTGTATTTTTTTATACCTCCAATACTCAAGTGATTTTCAAGTACTTTTTTTTTGGTGTGTATCTATGTGTGGGTGACCCATGTCAATTTTTTTTTGGTTTTATTTTTAATTTTTGTTGTTAGGATAAACAAATGTTATGTTTTTTTTTTATTTTCATTCCATCATTTTTCAACAATGATCATCACATTAATTACCCTTTCAGATCTTTTTCTTTTTTTTTTTAGGATCATAAACCATTTTATATTTTTTCAATGTTCTTGGATTATCCACCTTGATTATAAGATGAATTATGATGTTTTTTTTACCTCTTTTTTGGGGGGGTTTGATCATAGTTTTTCTGTAAATTGTTTTCACTCTTTTTTTTTGATTCTATGAAATGCAAAAGAAAGTTGGACCTGTTTTTATTTCCAAACCTTCAATTTTTCTTCACCACTGATTCTTCTCCAAAAACCCTCAAAACTTTATATAATGAATTGAAACCAATTGTGATCCTCACCCCAATCAAAGTATGTGGATGGGAGGTAACAAGTTGGGAGGAGATTATTTGAAAAACATACAGAGATGTGGCAAGAATAGGGCTTTTGAGAAGAAGAGGCCTCAAGAGAGAGATTCTGAAATCTCTTTGGAAGTAGTGGGGGAAGGTTTTATTTCAATTTTTCAATTTTCAATTCCACGCCCATCCTTTTTCTAAATTCCAATTCTTCTCCCACAACCCTCATAATTTCATAAAATGAATAGAATCCATCTTGATTTCACCATAATCAAAGTATGTGCATCGGAGGGAACAAGATGGGAGCAGATGATTTGATAAAATTACAGAGACATGGCAAAATAGGGACTGTCAGCAAAAGAGGGCTCAAAAGAGAGATTCTGAAATCTTCTGGGAAGAGCAGAGGAAGGGATTGAAAAAAAGATTCTGTGGTCTGGAAATTTTTCAATGATATCTTCAAAGCCCAGAAAAATGGAAATGAAAAATTAAAAATTGAGTGCAACCTGTCAAAAACCAAGTTGATTCCCTTGGCTTGATTGGAGGCAGTGATAACTAATCAAGTGGATATTTACATGGAGTGGGCCTTTTTTTACTTGGATTGATTTTTCTTGAATTTCTCCCTCATCTCTTGTGACAAAAGATCCAGCCTAACTTTTGTTTTATTCTTGAGTTCATTGGCCATCAGGAGATAACCATGAACCTTAGAGGAGGGAAGTTGGACAACTTCTGTTTAATTTTCAGATCAGCAGCAAGTGTTGTAGTTGGATAGAATTTTGAGCCAATCTACCAGGACTATTTGATTATCTATCTTGAGCTGACTTGAGCGTTTGGAAGCTGATGGGGGAGGATTTTCAGTTGTAGATTTCCTTGGTGATTTTTGCTTTGGTGGATTGGATTTTTTGTGGAATTTTGGGGGATATTTGCTGAGGGACCATTTTGAAAGAGTAAGAGCAATGGAATGATAAGACTGATGATTTAATGAGGATAGAAATGAAGTGATCAGATTGATGAAATGATGAGAGAAATAAAGTGATGAGAGTAACAGTAAGATAAATCAAAAGAAAATATTTATGAATTGATGAGGATACAGATGAAGTGATGAGGGTGATGAAGTGATGAAAGTGAGAGTAATAGCATAAAATGATTAGACTGATGAAGTGAGGAGGATAAAAATGAATTGATGAGAGTGATGAAGTGATGAGATCAATCAAGTGATGAGATTGATCAATCAGATTTTTTCCAATGAGCTTGGAGGTGGAAGGTGGAGGGAAACCAGGGGTGTATGAATTGCAAAAACCTGTAAATACTTTATCATAACAAAAATAACATTTTCAGGTAACTCTGACAAGTCTGATGTGAAATAAGGGTTTTTTATTTTTAATGGTTTCTTGGAAACTGGGGTATTTTGATGAATCCCACAACTCAAAAAATAGCAGGTGACCCAACTCTGATAATACCTATTATTTGTGATGGTGTAGTTATCTTCTACCAAACATGAAAAAATAATAGAGATTTCAGAATTTAAATCAGATGATTTTAAATATAATAAAAAATTACAAATAAAATCTGTCCAGTGAATTAATGATCAAAGAAATATCAAAAGTTGATTTTTTTTCAATAATTCATTTTTTGCATTTGGTGGTATTATATTTTGAATTGTTGAAAAATTTGTTGGAATATCTCAATATATTTGAATTCTGCTTTTGAAATAGATATATTTAGTTTTTTTGCTTATTTTTTATGCTTGGTGCAAAGGTACTCACATTCCATTGCAAATCATGAATTTTCTTAAAATAACTTTTTCTTGTATATTTTTCATAATTATTTATTCACTGGATGATATTTTTGTTTGATTGTTTCGAGATATTTTAATTCTGAGAAAGAAATTAATATTTTTGGAATTTTTGATTTTCTTTTTCTACAAAGGTATTAATATTCCACTGGATATATCTCACTTTTTGCAAGGAAATTGATGTTTTATCATTTCTATTATTTTTTCAACATTCCCCAAAGTTTTTTCAAAAAAAATCTTTCAGACTTTCATTCCTTGAAAAAAATTGATATTGGAAGCATTTTACATATTGCATTTACTCAAGTGGTCTTCATATGGGAATTATCCAAAATTTTTTAAACCACAGACCGAACTCACAAGGGGTCTGGAGACCTTAATTCGGCCCCTTGGGGACTTATTCAAAGTTTGAAGTCATTTTGGGGACCAAAAAGTCATAAAATGTTGTTTTCTCCCACCCCAGGCACCCTTTTCAACTTTAAAAAGGCTTCATGCCTTAATGGCATGGCAAAGGAGGCCAGTTGGCATCACTATATTAAAAAAATTACTAATATGATGACACTGATGCCTTTTGAAATAATTTTAGCAATTATTCTTATAAAATTAATCCTTTTGGCATAATTTTTATGATTTTAGTAATTTATTATCAAAGTTAGCAAACCCTCCATTAGAAACCCGCCATTTTTGTTGACAAAACCCACCATTTTTAATTGTGGGTTCCTGAAATACACATACCCCCTAACTGGTGTATTTTAAAATGGCGGGTTTCATAAAAATGGCGGATTTCAAACATCAAACCCGCCATTAAACCTGCCATTTATGCATCATCATCCATCCACCATCCATCACATCTAGAACACCCATCAACATCAGCAAATCCATACCGGTTGCATCCTCATTGCATCACAAACATCTCATCTCCATTGCTTCACATCTCTATTTATTTTCAAATATCCATCTTCACACAACTCCCATCATCATCTCATTGTGGTGAACTTTTTCTTTGGCCATCTTGACCAAGGATGTGATGGTAGCCTAAAACTGCACATCTTTCTAAAAATGGCTTAAATAAATAGGTATCTCCAATCCAAAATCAACCATGGGCTCTTGTCATCCTCAACTTTGACTCATCATCTCTTCCATTCAATCCCAACGCAATCAGCTCATCCATCCAAACTCAATCTTGATCTCAAATCAATTGTAAGTACTCCCTCACCACTCCCTTCTTCTCTCATCTTGACCTCCATACACTCACTGATTTCTTATCTATCTACCACCATCAACCTCTTCAGTCATTCCTCAACAACCACTCCTTCAATTATCAACCTTGATCCACATCCACACCCCTGCCAACTCATCCTATCCAACAATCAACCACTTCCAATCAATAATCATTCCATCTGGTCAGTTCATCCATCCATCCTCTGCTAAAACTAAAGTATGAATCCATCCTAGAACAAGCCCTCCTCCTAGAACGTCAAGCCAAACTTGCTACTTGATTAGCACCATATATCACTTAGTAATCCATTGATTGGCCAATTAATGATCCATCCTTGATCTCTGATAGGAAACTCTTGATAAAACACCATAAAGATTCAGATCTTGATCAATTGACTCATTCCATCATCAACCTCCTAAAATAGCATCTCCATCAACATAGTCCTATTACTAATCTTAACAACTCACCATCTTGGCGGCCCTCCAGACTGTTCTGCAGTTTTGATGAATTTTGTCCCTGCGTGATCTCCATTCCCCCGCTTGTAACTCTTCCTTTGATCATTTGCTTGCCATCAACTTGGTATCACTTTCAGTTGTAACTTGATTGTGGTTGGCTCATCATAATTAAATCCATCATCTAATCAGTCACTCAATCATCCCTTTGAGTAGAAATTTGATATTTTTTATTGAGACAATACAATTGAGAAAAAAATAGGCAGCAAAAACATTCTGAAAATGTTCCTCAACCCCCTTGAAGAAATTATTACCAGATTGATTGGTGGTCAATCTGATTTTTTTGCCAACATTTATCAATGAATGAGTATGTTGCTCCTGTTCTTGAGGGATTCCCTTTTTGATTTTATTTTTTTTTCATTCTTTTTGATTGAAATCACCATCTGGTTAAATTTTTTATCATGATCAGAATGGAAGAATGGAAGCGGGAGGCAATTGTTTATGCAGTGGGAGTTGTTGGATGATGGAGTAGATGGAGGGTGGAGGGCCAAGATATTGGGGGTATGGGGAACAGATGCTGGAGGGTATGCAGATGATATGAGCCTGGTTCAAATTGCACATCAAGGCTTGAGCTCAGCAAGCTTGTTTTTCAAAGGGAAACAGAGCCAAATTATATAATATGTTCCCATTTTTGGATGATTGGAGCCCCATTCAATTTGATTGGGTTTGGTAATGCACTGCGCTGGCTGTAGGGTGTTTGAGGGGTTTTGGGAAAGCCGGCGGGTGGGGTGGGTCAAAAAGAGTACATAAATCAGCAAAGAAACTGGACTCAAAAGCCTCATGGAAGTTGTCAAAAGTTCCAAATCAGGGAAAACCGGTTGATGGAGGATAGATATTGACTGAAATACTTGGATCCTCAACCACAAGACAAATTGCGTTTCATCAATGAGTAACTAACAAAGCTTGCATTATCATCAGTAGTGGGCCTGATACTTACTGACACTCATCATCCAGAGACTGACGAGCCACCAATCACAAATATTGACAAAGAACAAAAACAAGAAAACCAGGCCTTGTTTCAATGATGTAAAGCTCTCAATCTGTCATCCCCTCTGGGTCATCACCAATCCAGCCAGAGGACTATCCCAGGAATCAATCACCACCAAGGAGGACTATTCAATTTCCAATACAACACCTTGATTGTCAGCAAATCAATGCAAATGATGATCAGCTGATGGCAAACCAGGACTTCAATGATCTCAAAAACATGCCCCATCTATCCCAAAGACCCTCAACTGGTCAGCATACCTCACTCTTGCTCAAGCAGACTATATCATCCATCCCACGTTCACCATTGATTGATGCCACCAGTACAGAATCATCCTCATCAAGTAATGGTTAACTTTCTACCTCCCCATGTCCTATCAATCATTGTGAATTGGATCAGAAGAAAAAAACCTGGGTCTATCCATCCACTCAACAATTATATAATGCACTCCTCCATAAGAGTTGGGAAACACCCAAGGAGGCCATCCCGGTGTGGAAACAAAGAGAGTGGAAATCCCCTAGTTGTCCTCAAGTTCAAGAGTTAATGTTCCAAGCGTCTTTAAGGAGGTTGGAGGCAATTAGTTAAAGAGAGAGGGAGAGAGAGAGAAAGAATAATAGGATGAGTTCCTTGTTCCTTGTCCCTTCAGTCCTTCACATCCTCTGTGATCCAATGATGATGAACCTCAACATCTGGGTTGAGGGTTCAGTTTGAGTAAACTTCCCCTCAACCCTAACCTAGGTACAACCGCAAGCAAACAAGAATAATGAAATACAACCCAAAAGTACAGAACCCTGGCCCAAATCTATCCTTCCAACCCCATCCCATGATCCATATCCCATACCCTTGCCCCATATCTATTTGTATCGCCCCCCTGCCATTACATCCACCTGGTTTGTCCTTTTCATGACACAACCCTTGCGCCGCGCCCAATTTGGAGCCCCCCACGCATGTCTGCATCCACCTGATGCGCCATTCCATATATCTGAGGTAGATCCGCGCGTCACAAGATGCGGGATCCTTCCAATCCAATCCAATCCACCCCATGTCTCCGGATGCTGAGCCTGACTTGACTGCAGAGTGCTCAGCGCACAGCCCATTCTAACTTGCATCCATATAAGAACACCACACTGGCCATGGTGAATATTCACGATTGGATGAACAAGGCCATCTGGAGTGAAGTCTTAGGCTGAAAATTGAGATACTTTTTCAACCATCATACCAACTCAGAAACCTCAAAGCTCATCAACTCTAGTGAGATTCAAAGCAATCCCACAGTCCATCTATCCATTCAACCCAAGATCTCCTTGGCTAAGTTTCAAGGTTGCACCACCAATTTATCCCCCAAGGCTCAATTCAACTGGATGTTATCAAAGACCTTTCCAAACCCCTAAAACCCCTAAAACCCTTTGATTTTCATGAATGGCTGATCTGTTGAGAGAACCCAAAAAACTCAAGTATCAATTGCCTCCAATCACAACTCTAAAGAAAATGAATTACTAGGTTATCTTCTGGAGGTCAGCCTCACATCAATCACTCATATCTAATTCCAAAACAATCTCCTTCAACCTTTAGTCTGTCTCCTCAGCTCTCAAAAAAGGCAGGTGTCAGCTTGCTACGATTGCAGAGCAAGCTGCAAAAGTAACAGAAATAACATAAAGAATAATAATATTACTATTAACCTAAGAAGGAGTGGGGAAATCATAAATATTATTAAAAAAATAGATTTTTCACCCAAAATTAGGTGGGGTCACTCACTGAACCCACCCTTGAAATCCAACTCCTTACATTTTTAAATAATGAAGGAAAGAAAGATCAAAATACCATGGCACCACCATGGTACTTTTTGGCCAATTAAATATTTCTCATGTATTTACACGTATAATTTTCACCCCTAAAATTCAGTCAGAATTGAGGTGTTGCATATATTTTAGGAGTTACAGGCGGAAATGTGTTCTGTTGCAATTCCGGAATGCAGCTGCAGCAGCCAATACACCCGCTCACGGCTGAGCTATAGCACTATCACCCTGTCAAAGCCGGGATAAAAGAAGAATGAATCAACAAATTATTCTTGATAGAAGATGAAGCGTGTAGGTACCAACATCAGGCTTTGAGGATCTTGACATCAGTGGACATGAGGATTAGAGGAGAATTGAGAAAATAAAGTGAGACAAGACTGAGAAGTGAGGAGTTCTTGTAAGTTGAGATCCCAGTCAAGACGTATTGGAAGAATGAAAAGATCAGGAATCTCACTGGGCACACGGATCAAGAATGAGGGACAGAAGATGGAGATGATGATGAAGATTACAGAATTAAAGAAATGAGAGAAGAGAATAAAAGTAGGAGTCAATGGATGGTGCGGGTTGGTGAGGGAGTGTGTTGTTGTGGTTGTTGTCTGGTTGAGTTCTGAGATTGAGAGATCTCTGGTCGAGTTCTGAGATTGAGAGATCTGGTGAAGCTCATCCTTTCGATTATACACGGGACCTTAGAGAGGAAGACTACTCAGTCCTGCTCTCATACTCTTGAATTGGAGTGTCTACATCCCCTTGATTTTGCCCCTGCGTGGGCGCTGCTATTGCTCCACTCTGTCATTGGATACTTAACATATATTTTAGGAGTCACAGAGAGAAATGGGTTCTGTCACAATTCCTCCACGCAGCCACAGCAGCCAATACACCCGCCCGCGGCTGAGCTACAGCACTGTCACCCTGTAAAAGCCGTGTACGCAGTCCTGGGCCTCTCACAAGTACGCAGCCGCGGGACTAAGGGTTGACAAAGTGACAGGCAGCCTGAGAAACCTAGGTACTTCCTAAACATGATACCACCTACATGGGAACATTCTACATATGTAAAAAATTTTCCCGTGGATAGTAGATAGTTTAAAAATACATAAACCTATATAAAAATACCTAAATAACCTTTATACGTATTTTTTATTAAATATAATTCAAAGTACCAAAAATGTCGAAAATAAGATAATGACTAATTCTAAAAATATATGAAAATACTTTAATATACTATCATGAGAATTTCTAGACATCAATAGTTTTTGTGACATTCTAAGAAAACTAATGATGTAAAAATACTACATGAATACCCATGACTTATATTATTAAGTCATTATTTTAGTGAATAAACAGAAATTCAAAAATAAGGAGTAAAATAAATATCATGAATTTACTCCAATTATTCAATACATAATGAGAACTCACCTGATATCATAATATCCGTAGGAATTTCTATTAAAATAATTATTAACTTACTAGGAAAATTTACTAAGGATAATTAATTAAATGATAAATACAAAGGACTGATTAGTTTCATTCACACGTCCAAAACATATCAATTATAAAGTAGAATAATTCACATACCCTGTGGAATTAGATGCTACCCATGCTACAGCACCAAGAACACATGACAGGCTACCACTGGTTACCCTTCTAGCCTCAGGTTCTGTCCCCTTGAGCCCCTGTACCCCGCAGAAGGAAAATATTGGGACTCCAAAAGCTATAAATAAAGAGCTCTTTTGAGGATATTGATACCCAGAGACCCAGTTATATTTATATCCAGACATGGTGCCAAGGTAATCAAATACTTATAAGAGATAAGTCAGTGATTTATGGCTTTAGTCTGATTAATAATATCCGTCCCCAAGCCTTTTTATCAATTTAAACTGCTGAACAACCTTTTAACCCCAGTAAAAAGGTTTAACCTATCAGGGCATGTCCCAAACAGGTACCCAAAGGATTTGATAATATACCAGTGACTCTTCATATCCTTTCTCTGTCGTGGAAGATTGGTTAAAAAGCCCTGCCACTCCACCCTGTATTTTATATACATATTATCTTTGGGCAATATATCCTTTAAGAATATAAATTATTTTATTTTTATTAAAATAAAATTAATATATTTTATTGACCAATAAAATATCCTTTTACCATTAGTGAACCCTCCTATACCAGAAACCACTGTCACTGAAGTTGATTTATTGGATCCAGAAGTCACAGATATCTCTGGAGGCCCTGAAAATATTGATTTGTTGGGTGAAGACCTCATTGGAACACACCAAGACCCTTTAGGATTACCTATTAAGGACCAATTTAATCCCAATAAAGTCCTAGTACCTTTGAATATCAACTTAAGTAAGTCTGAAATAAACTTATTTTTGAGGATTTTTCTTTAGAAAAATACTTATAAACATCTTATGCAATATGAATAGATGTAACACAAATGCCTCAGGGAGAATTCCCTCCTATGGATCTTTGCCAGGAGCCCCCAGTAAGTGTGAGACCACCAATAATGACAACCATGAGGGTACTAGAACCTGTGAATCAAATGTTGGTGGACAAGGAACAGCCCCAAGTACTGTTTCCCTCCACCAATCAAGAGCCAGAGAAGGTTGTAGAATTAAGCCCCCCTCCATTAAAAGAAGGTTCCCTGCAGCCAACTAGCAGAATCTGGCCAAGGATGCTAGGATCAAAGACTTAGTCAGAGAGCCCGTGAAATATTGGAAAGAGTTCAAAGAAGCCCAAGCCAAGGAGGACATGGTATCTATCAAAAAGATAATCTCCCAGGCAAAAGCTACCCTGATAGCTCTTTAAAAAATGATTCCAAGGAAAGAGGTAGAATCCTACATAGAAAAGTGAAATCCTTGGGATCAATTAGCTCAACTGAAAGGAAGAGGATCAGGAAAGAAGAGATATTCTTACCATCCAAAGCCAAAGAAAAAGAAGGATTGGGATCAGATAATATCCTTAGCTCAAAAGTGGAAAAAGGTGTACAACAATTAGCCTCTAATTCTGAACCCAGTAACTTGTCTAAACCAACCTCTGATGTAATTACTTCCTTTTCTAATGATATGCTCCATAATTTCAAGATTTTTTGTGGAAATTTGGACGGTGTTTATACCCAAATGGATAAGTTACTCTCAGTAGTTGGAAAATTTATTAATAACCAAACAAAGTCTGTGGGAATGGAAGATATCAAGGAGCATACCAAAAAATTATTTGAAACAATTAATCAAGGTAAAATAAGACATACCCAAACAATTGAGAATTTGATATGAGGTATCCAAGAAGATTTTATTATGTCTTTTCAGCCTTTAAAAGAAGATGTAATATATACTACTAACAGCTCCATTCTATTTCTTAGTGAGAAATTAGATCTGCTTAATGATAAAGTGGACCTGAAACTTAATCTGATCAAGAATGATCTTATAGACTTAAAATTCTGTCTGACCAACCCCTTGGGGAGTACCACAGAGGAACCAAAAACTCCCAGACAAAAAACTACTCCTTATGAACCACCCTTACTAGGAATGCATAGGAGTGACACATTCAGCCCTAGTCCTACCCCTGAAATGGAGCAAGCCCTCAAACTTTTACCCCCAATTTTTGAATGGCCTAAGTTCTCCAGTGAAGGAGAATATAATCATATAAATTTCATTCAATTTATTGACTACACCATTAAATCTTATGATCTACCTGAAGCTATAGCTGTAGTCAGGTTTCCCAGACTAATTGATGGAGTAGATTTAGACTGGTTTATTAGTAAAAGAGAAGAAGTGGGATCCTTGCCATGGAATTCTTGAAAACTTCTAATTAAAGAATGATTTGGTTCTTGAATTTTGAAAAGAAAAATGATGAAAAATTTCAAAAATACCTCATTTGATCCCTCCAAGGATATGCCTCACAAATTGTTCTTAGAAAAGAAGAGAAGACTAGACTGCTTCTATCCAGATGGTGATAAAGAGGAAGTAAATGAAAGACTCTTCAAGTTGTGTCCTGGAAATCTTAACCATAGTGTAAGATGCAGAATGAGTATGGCTGCTGACTTACCAATTCTAATCAATGTGTTAGAAGAAGTCATAGACATGAATGGGTTAGACAAGAAGGTTCCTTCTAGACCTAAAGAGAACTTTAACATTAAAAAAACCAGAGAACAACCCCCTTTGAAAAATACCTCTGATAATAAGAAACATAATGAGAACAGGGATAAAGAGAGAATTCCTGGAACTTGTTGGAATTGTAACAAGACATGGCATATGAGACAAGACTGCCCATTACCAAAAAGAAACATAGCAGTCTTGGAAGGAGAATGGGAGGTTGAAGGGAATCAGAAATATGAAGATATAGCTGATAATGAAGGATCCCTTTCTGAATGTGAATTGATCTTGAAAAAACCTGTCAATTTAATAGAAGGAGATATAGGGACTTCTATAGAAATCAATAACATCCATGCCAATTCTAGTTTGCCCCAACAATGGGACCCTACCATAATTCCGAGACATATCACGGATGTCAAACCACTAACATATAAACCTATGAGAGGTAAGAGTTATACTACTGGTCAGACCTGCTATGCAACAGGATTTTATAAAGAAAGACCTATAAGGTTAATACTGGATAGTGGAGCTTTTTGCTCATGTGTCTTTACTGAATTCTTAAACATATGGTATCCCAATTGGAAAGAAAACCTTCTTCCCGTCCCAAAAGCCAAGTTTAGCTCTTGAAACTCTACAATGAATGCTATTGGATTATGGAATGCTCCCATAATATCACCCCATACTAAAGGATCCTTGAGAATACAAGTGGAATTTGTGCTATTGCTCAATGGATTATGTGACTACCTCATAATAGGGAATGATGCTTTATGTCTATATGGTATAGATGTGTTCCATAGTAAAGGGAGAAACTTTAAAGTGGGTGGTAATTGGCACAAGAAGTTTAAGATATGCACCATCTAATCTAACTTCCCCTCTTCCACTTATCAAAAGCATTTAGAAGAATTTAATCAAGAATGCTTCTCTCAAGCAGCTCTAAATATGAAACTTTCTGAGGAACAGAATAAAGATATATTGAAAGTCTGCTTTGAGAACCAAAATGCTTTTTGTACTGAAGATCACCCCATCAAAGGAAATGAAATGGTATTAACATTGACTATGAAGCCTCCTTATCCTCCAAACTGAAGAAGACCAGCTTATCCCTCTAATCCTAAGTCTAGAATAGCTGTTGAGGAACATATCCAAGACTCATAAACTTACAAGTATCAAGGAAATTAGGGCAAAATGAGCAGGTAGATGTGACCACACCTGTAATCATAGCTTTTAATAATGACAAGTCAAGAATGGTAGGAGACTTCAAAATGCTCAATAATTATACTCAGGCAGATGATTATCCTATACCCCGGATTGATCATGCTCTACATAACTTGTCCAAAGCTAAATATATCACTACTATGGATATGCTTAAAGTTTTCCACCAGATACCTATAAGCCCTGAAGTGAGAAAGTTCATGAGGATAATCTTTCATTTGGGAATATATGAATATCATAGGATGCCCTTCTGTATAAAGAATGCTCCATCACACTTCCAGAGAACAATGGATACAGTTCTAGGTACTTACATCAGACAAGGGTGGATGATGGTATATAAAGATGATGTTATCATATTTTCTGATGATTGGGATACTCATATAAACCAAATAAGATTAGTACTCCAAACTATCTCCAAAGCAGGATTAAAATTATCCATGATGAAATGCAACTTTGGATATGGAGAATTGAAATCTCTAGGGCATATAGTATCTGGTCTAACTCTAGCTGCTGATCAAAATAAGATAGCTGCTGTCATGAACAGACCCATGCCTCAAAATGAAACAGAGTAACTGTCTTTAATTAGTTTTTGAAGTTACTACAGACAACACATCCTAAAGTTTGCTATGCTAACTCAAATTCTGTATAAAATATGTAACAATAACACTCTCTTTGAAATGACACATGAGACATTGAAAAAATATGAGGAACTAAAAATAGCTATGACCTCTAGTCCTCTACTAATTCAACCAGATTACTCCAAACCCTTTAAGCTTTAAATTGACACCTGTATGGAAGGTTTAGGAGCTGCTCTACATCAAGAAAGAATAGAAGAAGACAAACCAGTGAAGAAAGCAGTACTCTTCATATCTAGACAGATCAAAGACACATAAAAGAGATATGGAGCCAGTCAGATGGAATGCTTGGCTCTAGTATGGGCTTTAGAAAAACCAAAATATTACTTAGAAGGAACCACTTTACAAGTTATCACAGACTGTAATTCTGTAAGAACTCTCATGAAAATGAAGACCCCCAACAGACATATGCTCAGGTGGCAAATTGCTATACAACAGTATAGAGGTCAGATGACTATAGTGCATAAAGCTGGAGCTAAAAAACAGAATGCTGATAGTCTAAGTAGGAATTCTTTGCCTAATGACTCTAGCAATCAAGAATATGACCCTGAGGATCAAGATATCTTTCCTATCTTGAACATCAATCTTTTTGCATTAGATGCTCCAATCATGGGGATCCACTTATTTGAATTGGATACTTCTTTCTTCAATCTAGTGAGGGACAACTACTCCCCTGAAATCAAGCTTCTGATTCCCATTAAGGAATGTGAACCCCCAGAAGCAGCTCTGATAAATAGTTTACCTGCTTCATTACTTAAACTCTATAAAGCAGGAAGGTTTACCTTTTGGGATGGTCTCCTTTACTACAGACACCAACATTCAATTGTATTAGTACTAAGCAACAAAGAACATATACAACACATACTCTAGAAATGCCATGAAAACTGTTCATCAGGGCATCTATTCACTCAAAGAACCTTGGAGAGATTAAAACAAACTGCTTGGTGGATAGACTGGAAAGAAATCACTATTAAGTATGTTAATAGCTGTGATACTTGCCATAAATCTAATAAAACTACTGGCAAAAGGTTTGTACTCCTACAGAAGATTTCTGAACCCAAAACTAGATGGGAAATCATTAATATGGATTTTGTCACCGGCCTCCCCCTTGGAGGTACTCATTCATATACCTCTGTCCTGGTTATAGTTGACAAATACTCTAAGAAGGCAAAGTTCTTACCTAACCACAAAGAAGATAGTGCTATGGATGTTGCTGTACTATTTTGGAATGGCATCATAGATGATGTTGGTATACCCAAGATTATAATCAGTGACAGAGACCCCAAATTTACCTCTGAGTTTTGGAGGAATCTACATGATATGCTGGGTACTACTGTAGGATTTTCTACAGCGTACCATCCCCAAACTGATGGATTATCTGAAAGAATGATACAGACCCTAGAAGATATGTTAAGAAGGTTCTGTAGCTTTGTTCTAGAATACAAAAACTCAGATGGTTATTTCCATGATTGGGTAAGCCTACTCCCAGCTCATGAGATGGCTTATAACAGCAGTAAAAATTCTACTACCAAAGAATCCCCTTAAATACTAGAAAGAGGATGGAGTCCAAAACTCCCTAGGAATAACTTAAACTATAAATTAGCCACCATTTTTCCAAAATCTCTTGAATTCAAGAAAATGATACATCTGGAAAATAATAATGCTAAAAAATGGGTAGAAGAAGCAGTAGAATACAAAAAACAAACATGGGAAAAATCACACCAAGAACCTGACTTCAAAATAGGGGATCAGATCTTGATATCCACGCCTACTTCAACAATTTAGAAGGTAACAGAAAGCTGAAACCAGCCTTTTTTGGACCATTTGTTATCAAAAAGATGCATGGAAAAAATGCTGTAGAAGTAATCTTGAGTGAAGAATTATCAAGAAAACACCCAGAATTTCCTTGTTAGCCTAGTAAAAAACTTTCAACCAAGAGAAGGTAGCAACCTCCCTCTAGCAATAATCCCAATAGAACCTGACCCTGTGAAAGAAAAAGGGAAAGTCAGCAGGATATTGAGAAACAAGAAAGAGAGAGTGAAAGGAAAATATGTTAGACTATACTTAGTAAGATACAAAGGAGAATCTGCAGACAAAGATGAATGGCTAACAGAGAATAATATATCTGATGGACCAATACACCTTAGAAACTAAAGAGCCAGAAAAAGGAACTGAAACACACATGGAATTAATTTTTTCCCAACATGCTTCAAATTGTTTTTCAGATATGGCCATATCTTGGAGTGATGGAATGTCAGCTTGCTACTATTGTAGAGCAAGCTGCAGAATTAAAAAAAATAAAATAAAAAAATAACAACATTAAAATTGACCTAAGAGTTTGTAGGAAAAACATAAATATTATTGCAAAAATGGTTTTTCCAGCAAAAATTAGGTAGGGTCACTCACTGACCCCGCCCTTGAAATACAACTACTTATAATTTTAAATAATTAAGGAACAAAAGACCAAAATACCATGGCAACACTATTGTACTTTTTGGCCAATTAAATATTTCACATGTATTGTCATGTATAGTTTTCACCCCAAAAATTCAGTCAGAATTGAGGTTTTGTGTATCTTTTAGGAGTTACAGATGGATATTTGTTCTATCACAATTCCCACATGCAGCTGCGGCAACCAATACACCCGCGGGCAGCTGAGCTACAGCACTGTCACCCTGTCAAAGCCGGTGTTGTGTATATTTTCGGAGTTACAGACGGAAATGTGTTCTGTCACAATTCCCGCATGCAGCCACATCAGCCAATACACCTGCAGGAGGCTAAGCTACAGCACTGTCACCCTTTCAAAGCCGTGTACGTAGCCCAGGGCCTCTGAAAAGTATGCAGCCGTGGGACTAGGGGTTGAAAAAGTGATAGGCAGCCTGAGAAACCTAGGTACTGCGTAAAAATGCTATCACCTACATGGGAACATTCTACATATGTAATAAATTTTCCTGTGGATAGTAGATAGTTTAAAAAGACACAAACCTATATAAAAATACCTAAATAACCTTTATACGTATTTTTTATTAAATTTAATTCAAAGTACCAAAAATGTCGAAAATACGATAATGACTCATTCTAAAAATATATTAAAATACTTTAATATGCTATTATGAGAATTTCTAGACATCAAGAGTTTTGGGACATACTAAGAAAACTAATGATTTAAAAATACTACATGAATACCCATGACTTTTATTTTTGATTCATTATTTTAGTAAATCAACAGAAATTTGAAAATAAGGAGTAAAATCAATATCATGACTTTACTCCAATTATTCAATACATAATGAGAACTCACTTGACATCATACTATCCGTAGGAATGTCTATTCAAATAAATATTAACTTACTGGGAACATTTACTAAGGATAATTAATTAAATAATAAATAAAAAGGACAGATTAGTGTTATTCACAAGTCCAAATATCAATTATGAAGTAGAATAATTCACATACCCTGTGGAATTATATTCTACCTGTGCTACAGCACCAAGAAAATGTGACAGGCTACCACTGGCTACCCTGCTAGCCTCAGTTTCCGTCCCCTTGAGCCCCTGTACCCCTCAGAAGGACAAAATTAGGACTCAAAAAGCTATAAATAAAGAGCTCTTTTGAGGATATTGATACCCAGAGACCCAGTTATATTTATATCCAGACACCGTGCCAAGGTAATAAAATAATTATAAGAGATAAGTAAGTTATTTATGGCTTTAGTCTAATTAATAATATCCATCCCCAACCATTTTTATCAATTTAAACTTCTGAACAAAGTCGCAACCCTAGTAAACAGGTTTAACCCATCAGTGCACGTCCCAAACAGGTACACAAAGAATTTAGTAAAAAAACAGAGAGTCTTATTATCCTTTCTCTGTTGTTGCAGCTTGTTTACAAAGCCCTGCCACTCCACCATGTATTTTATATACATATTATCTTAGGACAATATATCCTTCAAGAATATAAATTAAAGGTTCCAAAGTAACCAGGCCTACGTGTTTTCATACTAAATTCCCTGAAGAGAGGTGTGAAAGATCCCCAATATAATTGTGGCCCCTCTATTAAAGTATTTAATAATCAATTTATTTATATTGATTTATAACAATAAACCATACCCAAACCAATTAACCTTGCAATAAGCTTATCCAAATATTTTTCAGATTTTTGCTGCATTTATTGAATAATATATTTATGATTTATTCTATCACCTCTGGTAGCTAAAGGATAGCAAGGATCTTGGCATCCAGGAGGCTGAAAGCGGGCCCAATCATTCCAGCATCACGCAGTCCTATGTGCACCTTGACAACCCTCAACCAGCTAGCAAGCTCCTCAATGGTTTATTATCCAATCAGCAAGACTCTGAAAAATGACTGATTGCGTTCCAGCTGTGCTTTGATCTTGCGGAGAATGCTAATCAAGAATTTTTGGAGTTTCTTTGGATTTAATTGGTTGGCATCGGTTTGGCAAATTCAACTAGCAAAGTTGCCCCAGAAAAAGTAGACAGCAATGCGGAATCCTACAACCTGGTCAGTAAGCCAACTTCTTTGGTACATAACAGCAGCAGTCTGATATCCATTCTTGGTCATTTAGTTTGTTGCCAATTGCCACGTTCAGCAAGCTTGACAAATCCTGAGCAGCAAGGAGACCATCAAGCTTTATCTTGAATTTCTCTATTGCAACAATCATGCCAACCTCCTCATTTTGAAGCAGACTAAGGATGCTCTCAATTCAGGTATCTCACTTGGCCATAATGCCGTCAGTTTTGCAAATGCACCCAAATGCTGGGAAAAATTAAGATACGTTCCTTTGGGATAATCTAGATGGGCTAAGCAAAGCCAGAAATTGGAGTAAGTTTTTGGCCACTGCTGGGCTAGGCGTCATCCATTGCCAAAACCTTAGGAACCATAAGAATGGTTGATGAATGCGTACAATGGATTGGTTGGACCTACCTCTTTTTGCGGATGCATAAGAACCCCATTTTATATGGGCTTGAGGTTTTGGATGTTGGAAAAGATCCCTTTCTTGGAAGCAAGAGACATTCATTGATCAAGATTGCAGCCAAAAAAACTCCATAAAATGGGAAATTCTTCTCCCAATCCCCTCAAAATGTTACACAAACAATTGAATCCTATCTTTTTCCTCACCCCAATCAGAGTATATGGATGGGAGGCATCAGGATGGAAGGATATGGATTGACCAACATATTGAAAGGTGGGAAGAATAGGGCCTGTTACCAAAAGAGAATTCAAATGAGAGATTCAAAAAAATCTTTGGAGGTTGCTGAGGAAGGTATTAATGAAAAAGGTGGTCTTTTCTGGTCAGAAACCGCATCCTTTTGATCTGTAACCTTCAATTGTTTCCAAAAAGAAGAACAATAGTCAAAAATTCACCAAGGAAGAGTTTGAGAAAGCAAAGAAAACAATCAAACGGTTCCATTTCCTCCACAGTGGAAAAGTAATTGTCCTCAATAAATCTGATCACCTAGCCCTGGTTGCAATAATTGAATTTTTTCCCTTGGATAAAATCTCAGAAAAAGATAAGAAGGACATCAACTTTGTCACCACTTTCCTTCATGGTTCAAAAAAATTTGTCAACCCAGTTGGTCCTTCAAGATCTTAGGGTGTAAAAATGTGGGCAGTTGCATGGAGAAAATTGATGTGCACTTTGGAGTTATTTGGATGTTATTTGAAGAAATCATCTATTAGATCTTCTCCTCAAGATTATGCTTTCCTAAACAATAAGGCCAACAAAGTATCCCAAATTGTAGGACAAATGTTTTGTAATTTGGCAAAAATTTCCTTTGAATCAAACCGTGATACCATGAAGGACAACAACATCCCCTCTTTCTCTTTGTTGGAATTTGGTTCCAAGCCTACACCTTTTGATTGCTCCCCACACATCACTTTCACCTTGGATTCTTTCTAAAACTCTCCTCATATTGACAAAGGCAACATCTCTGGCTATTCCTTTTTACTTGTGGTTCCAACCAAGAAATCAAATGGTTGACTTATTAAAAATACAGGCAAATTTCAAGTATTGGATGGCCAATTTGTTTTTCCTGACCTTGGCTTTGGAATTGATTTCAAGAAAAAAGGTATATTAAAAATGGTTTGGGCAGCTAATAAGTACAATCACTGTACCTTTCCTGCCGTGGACAAAGAAACCTATACCAGAATTGCCATGTCACTTCAATTTAATAAAACAACTAGAAACACTTGTAGGGACTTGAATAATTGCCATATTTACTCCAGAAAAAAAAATATAAATAAAAACAAAAAAGATCTGTGTGTTGGTGTGGTTAAGAATATTCTCAAAAATTTTAATCAAAAATGTTTTTTTTTCTTTCACCAATGAAAATATATTTACAAGCCCAGCATTTGAGTTATCTGCTGTATTTCATAAGGTAGGGTTTGACACATCAATCAAAGCAGAAGTAGACGTGATTGAAGCTGATTGCTTTGGATATCCTCCTTGGAATTGGATGGGGGCCACTCCAAGGCAAAGGTTTCTTCAGGATCACCATTGCTAGGCTCAGAATCCCCAGCCAAGTCCTCAGCATGGACTGAATTGGATTGTTGGGAATCAAAAGCGGCTAGAGGGGTGATGTTGGCCTTCTTTCAAAAGATTTAATCCATTTGAATATAAAAAAGAAAAATGGAGTCCAACTTATCAACCACTGAAATGATTCCCTCGGCTTTGCCAGAGTTGGTGATACCAAATCCAGTGGAGATTGACAGGTAGTGGGCCTTATTGTACTGGGCTTGATAATTCTTAAATCACGCCCTCATCTGTTTGGATGAAAGATCCAGCCTACCTTTTTTTGTTCTTGAGTTCATTGTCCATCAGGAGATAACCATTGACCTTAGAAAATGGAGGTTGGCCAACGCAAGTTTCAATGTTCAATCCAAAGCAGGCATCATAGTTGGAGGGAATTTTGAGCCAGTTGACCAAGATAATGTGATCAGCTCTCTTGAGCTGACTTGAGCCCTTGGAAGCTGATGGGGTAGGATTTTTTGAGCCCTTGTAAGCTGATGGGGGAGGATTGTTTGTTGTGGAGTTTCTTTGAAATGTTTGCTTTGGTGTGTTGGAATTTTTTGTGGACTTGTGGGGGGAGGTTTTCTGAGCGGCAATTTGGAAAGAGGGAGGGCAATAAGGTGATGAGAGGGTTAAAGGGACAAGCAAGATAAAGTGATGAGAGATATGAATTGATGAGAGAAATAAAGTGACAAGAGAAATAAAAAATGATTTGATTCTTTGGGTGAGGTTGGAGGTACAAGTTCTTGTTGGAGCTGGAGTGATGAGAACAATGAAGCAACAAGAGAAATGAAGCAATGAGAGAAATGAAGCAATGAGAGAGATGAAGCAATGATAGCAATGAAGCAATGAGAGCAATAAAGTGGTGAGTGATCAAGTGATGAGGGTGATAAATTGATGAGAGTGATGATGAGAATGATAAAATGATGAGAGTGGTAAATTTTTTTATGAAAAGGCTGGAGTTAAAAAAATTTGCAATGAGGTTGGAGGTAGAAGGAGGTGTAAAGCCAGGGGTGAATGAAGTGGACAGTTGGCCGAAGCCTTTAAATAGTTTCTTTGACAAAACACACTTATTTCATGTTAACTTTGATACCTCTGATGTGAAATAAGTGTATTTTTTTGATTTTTAATGGCGGGTTTCAAATGGAAGATTTGGTTTGAAACCCTCAATTAAAAAATGGCAGGTTTTTTTAACTTCAATACGCCCTATTTGGTATGGTTATAGCATGGGCCTTCAATAAATCAGAAATCAGAAATGATTTTTATCAGTTTTACCTTGGGAAAAGGATGCAGTTTTGATTACTGCTTTGAATTATTTCAAAAACACAGAATTATGTAAGCTAATAATGAAATATTGAATGTTGAAATAAAATAAAATAAATTGAATGATAAAATATATGTGAAGCATAGAAAAATTATAGAATAACAGAAAACAAATGAATAATTTTCAATTAAAATATAAAGCACAGATCTTTAAATTAATCCTATAACAAAATTAAAATGCTATTTCTAATGATTGTTGATTAAAATTAATTGGAACAATTTTTAAACTAGTGATTTCAAAGATATTTGATCATTGTGAATCTCATTTTTCCCATTTTTTTTTTTTAAAAAAAAGAATATAATTTTGGAAATGGGGAAGATGTTTTCTCCTTCAAGCTTCTCAAAACAAATTGGGAGTAAATTCTTTAATTTATTCATGATCATGAGAAATACATTAATTGAGAAACTAATTCCTAGAATCACAGATTCCAATTCTATCAACATTTTATTTAAAAAACTTCTTTGGTTCCCAATCTATCTTTCAGTGAATCTAAATGTTGTTTAATTAATTTATCAATTTGCAATTTTCAAAAATTTTTATTACTAAAAAATAAAAAAACTGATATTCTTGGTAATTTATAGATAAATTTTTCCTTTTCTTCATTAAGAGCAATATATTATGTAGATTATAATTATATATTGAAAGTAGTATGTTTTATTGATTTGTGAATTGACTTAAAAGGGAGGTAAATGGATCTAATTGAAAAGGAAAATAATTATGTTCTGAAGGATAAAAATGAAGCCCACAAATAAATCTTAAATTTGGAAGGATGTTCCAGAAAAATTCAAATATTTTATCATTAAAATATGAAATTAAATTATATCAGGTTAATATTACTGGTATATCTAATGAAACCCAAAGCTGAAAAAGAAGGTAAATATCAAAATATTTTTTTTTCCTGAATTAAAAAAAATTCAATATCTATAATTGAAGTATAAAATTCAAGTGAAAAATTCATTTTTTTTTGGAAAGATATATTTGAAAGAGAAAGGGTCAAGGGCTTGTATTTTTGTATAGCTATTGAAATATATTGAAGCACTCAATTTTGGCATACCTTTTTTACAATAGGATGTATCAGGTATAGTTGGAAAAAATGCCATTAGAAACCTGCCTTTTTTTTACCAAACACACCATTTTAATGGCATGTTTCTGAAATATGCATACCCCCTAACTGGTGTATTTCAAAATATTTTTTTTCATGGAAATGGTGTGTTTCAAAAATTGAATCTTGAATTATTCCATCACCATTGAGCCATCATCCATTGAATGAAAACAACCATCCACACCTCCACATCATAAAATAAATACACACCAATTATTCACTATTATTTTCAAATGAATCACCAAATACATCAATCCATTCCACCAGATCATAAAATCATTGATTTGCATCAAATTAAAATCACTTTCAAAATTTCAAAGCCAGCCCCCCAATATCATGTTCAAAAAGAAATCAAGCTGACTGAACATTTGTTAATTTTGGACTCTGGTTCACATCCTTGCTTGGAATCCAATTGGTTATTCCTGAATTCTCTATTAGAATAGCAGTACATCTTTCCTAGAAGAAAGAATCTTCACCATTCAATTTATGAAAGGCAAAAGCTCCATTGAATCCCTGACTTGAGCTTCCACCAAAGTTTCCAAAATTCTTTGGTGACAGTTATGAAACCTTTTAAAATGATTGAAAGTAATCACATGTTTAAGAATAATTCTTGGGATCCACAGCATGACTTGGCTATGCAACTGGTTTTTGTTTGTTATAATTATGGACAGAAATTAGCTTAGGAAAATGAGCAGTATTTAAAGCCAAAGAAATGGTGGGCACTTTCTGTCAAGAATTGCTGATGGGCTCTCACAATGGGGCAATACATTGGATGATATTGGTAATGAATTCAATTGGATGATGAATAGATGTTGGAAAACAGCAAGGAGAAGAGCTCCTTAAGTACAAAAGATTGGCTTCTTGTGAGCCCATGATACAACAAGCCAAAAGGCAAATTTTCCGCTACAAAAGAGCTCTACAGGCTCTACAGGCCTTGTTACTTGGCTTGGACTACATCAGCCCGCATGGCTCCAGTCCCTGTACCTTTAAAACCACCTTATTCCAGTCCTTTCTGGTGTTTCCATTGTTACAGGGATGAACCTGAAGAGTTATAGAATTCTTGATTACCTGAACCAACAGACTAAAGGGGAAGGATTAACAATAATCAAAGACATAAAGAAAAGAATGAAGACAAGTTGGGTAAGGTCTCACTCAGTGCGGTCACAGACAAGGTAGGGCGCTTCAAATAATAGGAATGAAAAGAGAAGGATGACAAGATCGTGGGACGAGACAAGTGTCTAGACAATGAAATGTGAGAATGATCAAGTTTAATCAGCAGAGTGCTTAGGATCCTTGATTGATGCAACCTCACATGTGAACAAGAAGAGGAAGTTGAGTGTGTTGGGTCAGATGGTCGATGTCGGGTTAATGGATCGTAAGATGGAAGAATCTTTGTCGGCTTCGAAGTTGAGTAGGGGAGAGTCTTGAGGGGATTGGAGAGGTGGAGTTGGATTGGGAAGAAGAAAGAAGGAAGTGGGTGACGGAGTGAGTTTCGATGTGGAGTGAGGTGGAAAAGGGGATAATAAAATATGGAGCGGATGAAGATGGAGGATTTGGAGCGGATGAAGATGGAGAATGTGGAGCGGATGAGGAGAATGTAAAGCGGATGAGGAGGAGAATGTGAAGCGGATGAGGAGAATGTGAAGCGGATGAAGGAGGAGAATGTGGAGCGGGGATGGAAGGATGAGAATCGAGCAAAGCAAGGAAGCCGGGAGGATGAAACGGAAAAGTGATGATGAAAGAAGGAGTGCAAAAGATCACGTGTGACAGGTTGGGGAAAGGTTGTAGGTGAGAATGAGCGCGGTATGGGGTTCGCAAGATTTCCTCTCAACACGCCGCCGTGTTCACATGAGAGGTTGCATTAGTGTATTGGTGAGATGCTTGACCGAGGGTTTAATGGCGGATTTTGTTAGGGAGTCTGCCAACATTGATTCCGAAGGAACGAGATTGGTAATAAGAAGTTTAGCATCCTTTTGTTCTCGAAGCCACTTGATTTGAGTGTCCACGTGTTTAAGCGCGCTGTGATGGGACTCGGAATTAACAAGATCGTTCAGGGCCTTGTTGTCAATGTGTGAGCAGTGAGAGAGAGAGAGAGACGGGTTTAACTCCTTTAGTAGGTTTAGGATCCAGATTTTTTCTTGTGTTGCTAAGACCAGTGACTTGAGTTCGCCTTCGGTTGAGGAGAGAGAGACTGTGGGCTGGAGCTTGCTGTGCCACGATACGGCGCAGCCGTAGAGTAAGATCAGGTATCCAGTATGACTCCTCCTTGAAATGGGATCATTGCCTCCGTCAGAGTCACTCCAGGATTCGAGGTCAAAGCTGAAAGAGTCGTTCTTCAAGCAAAGGGCAAGATTCTGAGTCGTTTTTACGTATCGCCAGGCATGCTTGGCTTCCTTCCAGTGAGATAGGCCGGGTTTTGCGTTGAACCTGGATAAATAGGAGACTGTGTAGGAGAGATCCGGTCGAGTTCGGGTGGCTATGAAATTGAGATAACCCGTCGCCAATCGGTAGTTGACGTTTAGGGTGGAGAATTTGGATGCGTCAGCGTCAGTCGCGGGTTTGAGGGCAATGCCAGGGGTTATGGGTGTGTTGATGGGCTTCGCTTCAGAAAGTCCAAGTTCAGTTAGTGCCGTTTTGACGTGGTCAGGTTGATGTAGGCAGGGTCCATTCGGAGAGTTGAGAATATAGTTGCCCAGGATTTTGAGGAGAGGACCTTTGTGTGAGATGGCAAATTTCGACTTCAGTTTTGTCCAAAAGTCTTCCGAGTTTCCAAAGATGACTAAATCGTCGACGTAGCAGAAGATGAAGATCTGAGCGGATTGATTTATGAAAAGACATGGATCGGCAGAAGATGTAACAAAATTTTGGTCAAGGATCCACTTCTTAAGGGTATTGTACCAGCTTTTGGGTGCTTGTTTTAGGCCGTACAAGGCTTTATTCAATTTGAAGTAGGGAAAGGGGGTGTCGTGTCCAGGAGGGGCTTTGATATATATATCCTCGTCTAATTTAGCATGTAGAAATGCAGACTTGATGTCCATCTGAGTGATGGGTAATCCGTGATGGAATGCATAGACCAGTATCGTTCGAAGTGTCGTGATTTGCCCTGTGGGTGCATAAGTTTCTCCGTAGTCAAAGAACTCCAGTTGTCTGAATCCTTGGACGCATAATCTGGCCTTGAAGATGAGACCGTCGTTGTCTGGGTCGAATTTGAGCCGATAAACCCACACAGTCGACAGCGCTCTTTTACCTTCAGGCAGTGCATGACAGCCAGTCCAAACACCCATGGATTCGATTCCATCAAGTTCCTTTTTCATGCCCATGGACCAATTTTGACATTTGGGTGAGCGTCTTGCCTCTTCATAATTTCGAGGGACTGTTCTGGTAAGGAATCCATAGCGTTGAGGACGTTGAAGGTTGGAGCGATCTCTGAGGTTGATTCCGGAGGATGTGAGTTGATTGGTTAGGTCTTCACCGTCGGAGGACTCAGAGCTTGACGGATGAGTTGGAGGAGATTCTTCAGGGTTTTCAGGATTGGTAGCGGTTTCGTTGGGTTGCGATGACTCCGAGGTTTCCAAGCCACCAGCGCTTGCGGAGTTGGATGAAGACTTATTTTGATTGGTGGAGAGCAAAGCGTCCAGGAGATCGGAATTGGTTTGGAGAAGTGGGTCGAAAGGAGGTTCGCATGGTGAAGAAAGTTCAGTTAGCTTTAAATTCTCAAAGATTTTTACATGTTTGGAGCGAATTGTTTCTCCAAGCTCTGGAATGAAGATTCGATAGGAATTGAATTGCAGGTCATGACCCACAAGGATTCCTTCCCAGCCCTTCTGGTCAAATTTTCCCATGTTGTGCCGGAGATTCAGGACAACGGCTTTGGATCCAAGGGTTCGGATCAGGTTAAGTTTGGGCTTGATCCCGTTCCACATTTCTGAAGGGCTCAATTTTGATTCCTTAGCTGGTAGGAGGTTGAGTATCTCGCAGCATCCCACTAGGATCTGATCCCATAGGTAGGTGGGGATGGACATGTCGATGAGGGTCGTTCTAGCAGCTTCAACTAATGTTCGGTTTCCTCGCTCGGCGATAGGATTGTGTTGTGGCGTATGAGGTTCTGACGTGGTGTGAATGATACCCGAATCCAAAAAAAAACTTGAGAGTTTGGAGTTGATGAATTCCCCGCCGTTATCGGAGTGGAATGACTTGAGTTGATACCCGAATTGATTCGAGTGTATTTTGATAAATTTGATGATTTCATCCGTGACGTCGGATTTGAGCTTAATGGGGAGACAGACCTTGAAGCGGGAGAATTCGTTGGTAAGCAGGAGAAAGTATTGATTACCAGTCTTGGAGATGGGGTTGATTGGTCCACAAACATCGGCATGTATTCTGACAAATGGTTTGGAGCAGCGGGGCATGTGACTCTTGAAGGATGATCTATGGATTTTACCTAGGGCGCAGGATTCACATGGTAGATCGGACCACCTGATCTTCGGAAAGTCCCTGGACAGAAGTCGGGTTTGATCCAGGTGAGGATGGCCAAAGCGCTTGTGTAGAGTGGTGAGAGTGACGAACACGTGGGACGATTCGGACTGAGAGAGAGAGAGGTCCTTAATGACCAAGAGGTTATCTTCGATTGACCCAAAAAGGATTTCTTTTTGCTTGAACTTTACGACAAAGTTGCTAGGACTCGACAGGTGAAGAGAGCAGCCTTTGTTCAGCAGTTGTCCCAAGGAGACCAGGTTCACTGCCAGTTGAGGGACATAGAGTGATTGACTGAGATGGACGTTGCAGTTTTCTGATATGAGCTTCGCAATTCCAGCCCCTTCCGCGTACAGAGAGGAGTTTTCCTTTCCTGTTTGAATTTGAGTGTGGTCTTCTGCCATGGTTTCAAAGAAGTCGGGCGAGTTGAACATAGATTGAGATGCACCAGAGTCCAGAATGATGGCGTTTTTGGTGAGAAGCTTGGAGTTGGTCATAGCGAAGTTATAGGAAGTGCAGGATAAGTTGGCGGAAGCGGATTTGGTTTCGTTGGGTTTGGAGCTGTTGTTGAAGTTTGGGCGGAGGTGAGGATACAACCACCAGCAGGCGTTTTTGGGATGAGATGCCATTGGGTTATGCCAGGTGGATCGGCATTTGATGACTTCCTGCTTTGCGCCCTTATTCATCATAGCAGAAGCATAGGTACCTGCCGCAATTTCGTTCTTGATCTGATTCAAATGTCGAAGGATCAGGTCGCCGTCTATTTTGGATTCTCCAAGCGAATGGGTGATTGTTGTTTTGAGATGCTCGAGTTCTGGAGGAAACTTATAGAGTATGAGATACGCGACTATATCCTTGTCCATTTTGATTCCGATTTCCGAAATTTGAATGAGACAGGCCTTGACATCGGTGATAAATTTGTCTACATGCTTTGTGTCAAATTGAAGATTGAGGAAATTGAAGAACACTCGAGACCTATTAGCTGTTTGGGATGACGCATAAAATTTGTTGATTGATTTCCAGAGTTCGATCCCATTGGTCAGATGGTGGTCCTTAACGCAGTTGATGTACGTCCGATTATTGAGTTTCGCTAAGATGTATCCAATGAGTTCCAGATTGATTTCCGGGGGGCATTTTTCGGATTCAGGGGATTGGATCCATTTAGCGATACCTTTGAGAGCGAAAATAGTCATGAGTTTTGAGCGCCAGAGTGAGAAATTTGACTCCGAGAGAGTGGGAATGGAGTCTGTGAGGGTTTTTAGGAGAGGGGAGTTGAGATCCGTTGGTCCAGGCGAGGGGTTCGAATCCATGTTATCGCTCGAGATCGTCGGTGAAGTTGTAGCGATTTCGGCTTTTAACCGTGAAGAGTTATAGAATTCTTCATTACCTGAACCAACAGACTAAAGGGGAAGGATTAAAAATAATCAAAGACATAAAGAAAAGAATGAAGACAAGTTGGGTAAGGTCTCACTCAGTGCGGTCACAGACAAGGTAGGGCGCTTCAAATAATAGGAATGAAAAGAGAAGGATGACAAGATCGTGGGACAAGACAAGTGTCTAGACAATGAAATGTGAGAATGATCAAGTTTAATCAGCAGAGTGCTTAGGATCCTTGATTGATGCAACCTCACATGTGAACAAGAAGAGGAAGTCGAGTGTGTTGGGTCAGATGGTCGATGTTGGGTTAATGGATCGTAAGATGGAAGAATCTTTGTCGGCTTCGAAGTTGAGTAGGGGAGAGTCTTGAGGGGATTGGAGAGGTGGAGTTGGATTGGGAAGAAGAAAGAAGGAAGTGGGTGACGGAGTGAGTTTTGATGTGGAGTGAGGTGGAAAAGGGGATAATAAAATATGGAGCGGATGAAGATGGAGGATTTGGAGCGGATGAAGATGGAGAATGTGGAGCGGATGAGGAGAATGTAAAGCGGATGAGGAGGAGAATGTGAAGCGGATGAGGAGAATGTGAAGCGGATGAAGGAGGAGAATGTGGAGCGGGGATGGAAGGATGAGAATCGAGCAAAGCAAGGGAGCCGGGAGGATGAAACGGAAAAGTGATGATGAAAGAAGGAGTGCGAAAGATCACGTGTGACAGGTTGGGGAAAGGTTGTAGGTGAGAATGAGCGCGGTATGGGGTTCGCGAGATTTCCTCTCAACAGAACCATCCCCTTTGATGTTCAATCCCTGGTTTTTTGCCACCTCACAGGCTGGCTGGTTGCCTCATTGAACCAGCCCCTGGCCATAAAAGTGGCCAGGTGGGACCCAGGACACACCTTGGTCCAGTCTCATACTCACATGGGGGGGGGGGGGGTGACCAGCGGACATGCTGTCCCCCCCCCCTCCTTCTCACAGATCCCTGGGGGGGGGGCAGTCAAATCCCCCTAACAGTGGCCCTGGGGGTTGATACCACCAGGGTGTTGTCAAGGTAAGGTGAGCTGGGGGGTGGTCAAATCCCCTCCATCCCGTTGCCCCTCCCCCTTGGTAAAGGGGGCGGGAGAGCGCCCCTTTGCTTCAATGGTGGAGGGGTGGTCAGGTCCTCCCCACTGCTGGTTGCTTTGTTGAGACCAGCTACCACGTCATCCTCCTGGGTTGGAGGGTGATTAAATCCCCCCCAACCTGACCCATCACTGGCTGGTTCAACCCAGCCAGCCTTCCCCCTCCCCCTTGCAATGGGCAGAAAGGGGAGGGGGAGGAGCTGGAGCCGTCGGCCCCAGCCCCGCTGCTCCAACAGCCAGCCTCCACCCCGTGCGGCAGCCGCGCTGCCCCCTACAAGGGCCCCGCACCGGCCGTAGGCAAAAACAGCGGCCCCAAGCGGGCCGCCACATGGCTGGCAGCCCCAACCGGGCTGCTCCACAGTTGGCGGCCCAAATGGTCCACCTCAAGCCCAAAAACTAAGTAAACCATACTTTGGCTGGCCAGCCCTTCAGGCCAAGTATGTCCAAAATAAACCTTGGGCCCAATTATGCACAAACAAGCCCATCTGGCTGTATTTTCCCATATAACTCACTGGGCCTGTTAGGGCCTTTGTACCAATAGGCCTTTTTAACGCGTTTTGAGGCCAGTTTCCCCAAATCCATGACATCCACACAACCCCATATGGTTGGTGTGAGTGTCCAATGGGCCGGAGAGGCCCATATGTGCATCCCATTTGGATTACACTTATATGTAGCACATGCGTAAGTGCATACATATTTCAACACACCCCCTTAATCCAAAAGGGGTGAAATCTGCATGTTAGTCACAAATATTTGATGATTGTTCCTATCTAAAGCCTTAGTCAAGATGTCGGCAATCATTTCTCTAGTGGGCAGGTACTTCAACACAATTTCCTTACAGTTAACTGAATTGCAAATATAGTTATAGTGAACATTGATATGTTTTGTTCTTGAATGGAAAAATTGGTTTTGCTCCAACACAATGGCACTCTGGTTATCAGAATACAACAACGCAAACCCTTGTGGCTTATGTGTATCCTCTAAGAATTTTCTCAACCATTTTGCTTCCTGTGAAGCTTCTAAGTAAGCTCTATACTCAGCCCCCATTGATGAACAACTGATTGCCGATACCTTCTTGGAAATCCATGAAACCAGATTCTTACCTAAGAAGAATACAAAACCACTTGCTGATTCCCAAGTGTTACCATCTTCCCAACTTTCATTGGAATAACCAACCAA
Organism: Puccinia polysora; assembly: GCA_025617555.3. Lineage (NCBI taxonomy): Eukaryota > Fungi > Basidiomycota > Pucciniomycetes > Pucciniales > Pucciniaceae > Puccinia > Puccinia polysora. The sequence continues at coordinate 52,018,565 of CM062625.1, read as the reverse complement.
ATAAAAGTTTTGCTGATTTTTTAAACAACATTCCCAGAGTTTGCATTCCTGTAAGATACCTCAAAACTCTCTTAAATGCTGACCAATGTGTTGAGAAAAGACACCAATTGCAAAAGAAATATCAGGCCTTTTACACTGCCCCAAATAATTAAGCAATCCAACAGCTGACCTGTAGTCATTACCAGATTGAACAAAATTCAGATACTCCTCATCTGTATACTTCTCTAAACAAATGTTTGACTGCATGGGAGTACCAAACTCCTTTGCATCCTATAAGCCATATTGCTTAAGAAGTGCTGCCATGTAATGGCTCTGGGCTAACTTGATACCATTCTTGCTCTTACTGACTCTCATTCCTAGCACCTGTTTCCCCAGACCAAGATCTTTTATCTTGAATTTTATTTTGAGTGTCTCCATGATTTTCTCTTTACCATTTCCAATAATGATAATTTCATTGACCCATACATACAAAATTGCATCCTTTCTTACAAAAAGACAAGTGTTGGCCTCAGACGTCTTGAAACCAATCTGTATCAGTTTCTCACTCATGATATTATACCACGACCTAGCTGCTTGCCTCAATCCATAAAGGGATCTACACAGCTTGAGGACATATTCTGCTTTATCTGCTGAAAGAAAGCTTCTAACACAGACTTTCTCCATGGTTTCTGGTTTATTCTCTACTAACCATTCACAAAAACCATCAGGGATTGACATATAAACAGTCTCCTCCTCTCCAAGTTTTGCATTCAAGTATGATGTTACAAAATCAGCTTGTCTGATTTCTTCACCCAACTCTACTGCCAGAGAAACAATTTACCTGAAGGTGGACATCCTTCCAGTTGGTGATAAATTTTCTTGGTAATCAATACCCTCTCTCTGCTTGAAGCCCTGCGCAACGGATCTAGCTTTGAATATTTTTAAAACTCCATTTTTGTCAAAATTCTTGTTTAACACCAATCTAGACCCCACAATGGCCTTTCCTTTTGGAACAGAATCCCGCTTAACCACTTCAAAGACACTATTATTTTCTAGAGAATCAAATTCCTCAAAAGTAGCACTCTTCCAGTTGGCTCTCTCATCAGAATTCATGGCTTGGTCAAAGCTATTTGGGTTAACCCTGATACCCATTTCTGAACTCAACTGCAGGACTTCATTGAGCATACACTGTTCCTGAAATGTATCTTCCTCATATCCTGCGGCAGCATAACGGGAATTGCATTCCCTTTACCTATCAAATGGTACTCTAACCCTACCAATCCTTCTAACTAGAGGTGGAGGCGCATCAGGTTCCAAATTAACGGACTCCCCTGAAGTGGGCACTTAACCCTCTGGTGGCACGTCTGCCATCTCTTCATCTTCTGGAACCACATGTCCCGCAGCCTTTGCCAGTGAAATAGGTGCTAATTCTATTTCTTGCTTTGACTTATTCACAACAACATCTTCACTCCTTTTGAGTGGAACGGTAATTTCATAAAATTTTACATCCCTACTATGGATAACCTTTCTTGTCCCTGGAAAATAAATCCTATAAAATTTATTTATTTGCCATAGCCTACAAGTGCCCCTGTTCGGGCTCTAGGGTCTCATTTTCCAACCATCTTGTTATGGTGGACACTATAATTCACCAAGCAACCAATTGTTCTTAGGTGTAATGTTTTGGGGTACAACTTCCAAATCTGATAATGAGGACTCTTCCCATTAACACTTACAATGTTGTGCAGCATACCAACTTTACAAATCAACTCAGAACATAAGAACTTTGGTAGACCAGATTGAGACATAATGGCTCTGACCTTTTCCAGTAAATTCCTATTCATTCTCTCAACTATTCCATTATTTTGTGGAGTACTTGCAGTAGTGACTATATGAATGATACCATAATCTTTCAATAACCTCTCCAACTCTTTACTCAAAAATTCACCACCTTCATTGGTGATAGCCCTCTTGATCTCCTCCATTAGACCATGTTGTTTCCAGACTTTGAAGATTACCAAAACCTCCTCTGTGGTCTGACCCTTAGATCAAATTGGTTTTACCCAAACATAACAGTTGCAGTATCAACTAAATTGATGAAGTATCTTTCCCCACCAAGGGACTCTAGTGTGAATGGCCCTGCCAAATCAATCAAAAATTCCTCTCTAGGAAAATCAGTGCAATCTCTTCTCTTTGAGAACACATTTCTAGTCTTAGCCCCCAAGGTAAAACTCTCACAGTTGCTTTCCTTTACCTTATTGCCACTTCTGTTGTGAGCAACAGTGCTCAAAGCTGAGATTTTGAACAAGCTTTCACACAAAAGCTTGTTCCAAACCTTTTCACTAAGAAAAGTTCTCTCATTCATATCAATAACAAACCTATCTTCTTTAAGATAACAAATCTGGAAACCTTTTTTCCACAACACTCCAAGGGACACAAGGTTATAAGTCAACTCTGGTACATAGAACACTTTCTCAAAAGAAATCTTGAAACCCTAGTGATTTGCAAGAATAAATTTTCCAATTCCTTTAATCTGAATTTTTCTGCCTTTCTGAAAAATATTTACAACTCCATCATAATCACTAAGATTTGAAAATAAATTTGGTTCAAAGAACATGTGATCTTTACAGCCAGAATCAATCAAAAAAAGAACATCCTCCTTCAATCCTCCTTACAGGAAAGAAGATTTATCAGTAACCAATAAGGTCTTATCTTTGAGTTTAAGATTACTCACTTTTTAATCAATCAAGTCCATTTCTTGATCCTCATCAATTTGGCCTTCTTTTTGGGGCCTTCTTCCCCCACAACCATTTCCATTGGACCATCAAACGCCACCATTGAAAATTTTTCAGTACTGAGATTGACCTCCTTTTCATTCTCTTTGGACTTATTCCTCTTGTTGGCCTCCTTGCAATCCTTAGCATAATGCCCCTTATTCTGAAAATTATAGCATAAGACCTTGGACAAATCCTTTTTTGCCTTATTGCAAGATTTTCCAGTCTTTCCAACAAGGGCTGTTCCAGAACCCCACTTCATCTTGAACTGAAGATCATCCTTTTCAATCCTTTTCAGCTTATCCTGCTCCCCAGGAAGAGGATCTAATTGAGAATTAATTCTGACTAAAGAATCAAACTCCTTTGGTAGCTTCTGAAGGATTAAGGGTGACAAACACTCAGGATCCATGTTAAGTCCTTATGAATTAAACTTGGCTATGCTAGACCTAGCCTCTGCAACAAACTGTCTACAATTTGAAAAGTGTAACTTAAACAGTTTATTGAAAGCTATACCGTTCTGGTGAACAGAATCACCAGCATACTTGGACTTAAGAAACTTCCAAAGGATGCTTCCCCTCCTTCTCTCATCTTCCGTAAGATTATCCGCAACCCATGTCACATGATTCTCATCAAGATGCCTAAGGATGAGATGGTAAGACTTTTTCTCCACTCCTGAACTGATCAAAGTGTCATCTGCATCAATTATCTCCCCACAACAGATGTTGTCCAGCTTACTATCCATAAGGACAGCCCAAGAATTATAATTCTGACTGTTCAGAACTATCTTGGTGGAGCTAACATCAGGGATATAGGACATCTTCTTGGAAAACTTGAGGTCTTTGAGTTTCTCCAGAGTAAGGTACAAGGGTCTAGATGGCTTGGAAGTAATGATGATGTTGGTACTGATAATGTGTTATAATTATGGCCAGGAATTAGCTTGGGCACATGAGCAGTATTTAAATCAAAAGAAATGCTGGACACCTTGTGTAAATGATTGCTGATGGGGTCTCACAATGGGGAAATACATTGGATGATATCAGTGATAAATTCAATTGGATGATGAATAGATGATGGAAATAAGCAGGGAAAAGAGCTCCTTAAGTACAAAAGATTGGCCTCTTGTGAGCCCATGATAAAAAAAGCCAAAAGGCAAATTTTCCGCTGCAAAAGAGCTCTACAGGCTCTAAAGGCCTTTTTACTTGGTTTTGACTACATCAGCCCGCATGGCGTCAGTCCCTGTACCCTTACAACCATCCTATTTTGGTCCTTTCTGGTGTTTCCACTGTTATGGGGCTGAACCATCCCCTTTGCTGTTTAATCCCTGGTTGGTTACCACCTCACAGGTGAAGGAATGAGAGACTTAAAAGGATCGTAAATTTCAGCAAAGAGTGATCAGAAAACATAATCATGGAGAAAGGAAATACAGCTGAATAGACACCTTAAAAGGACCAGATAGTGTGGTGACCAGGCAGAGCGGTGAAGAAAAGGACAAGGGGAAAAGAAAGAATAAGGGAAGCTTGATCCGGTGTAGTCCTCTTGGAGTTGGTGATCGGGTGAGCTTGAGCTTGAGCTGTAGCGGTAGCTGGTGAGTGAACTTCTTGGTGTCAGGAAGGAGTTTGAAGTTGGTTGGAAGGTCCCGGCGCGTCCGGGTCAATGGGAATGGCGGTTTGGGAGGTCTTGGGGAGCAGTCTTGCGGCCCTTCAGAAATGGAGCGTTGGCAGCAGTTGAGTGTGAGGGACGCGCAAGAAGAGAATGAAGACAGCGGGTTGAGAGCTTATGGAGAAAATAAAATAGGAACTGAGATGATTGGAGATGGAGTTGAAACAAGGTAAAAGTAGAATGAAATAAAACAAAGATAAAATAGAATGGAATGAAAAGACATAAAATGAAATGAAAATGATTTGAGAAAATACTTGAATACCAACAGCCTCCCTTGCTCAAATTATTTTGAGATGTTCAGAGCGTCTAATGCGCGGCAAAGCGCTACCCGGTTGACCGGTTTGGTGAGGAAATCTGCCAGATTCTTCTTGGAAGACACCTTCTGGAGCTCAACCGCGTTTTTCAGAATTTCGCTGCGGACAAAGTGAAACTGCAATTCCATGTGCTTTGTGTGAAACGTGGCGTGATTAGCTTGGTTGAGGGCGAGTTTAATACAGCCTTCGTTGTCTTCATGGATGATGGCCGGTTCAATGGCTTCTTCCGGTAGAAACTCGCTCATGAGCGATTTTACCCAGCTTACTTCCTTGATGGCGTCGCCCAGCGCCTTGTACTTGGCTTCAGTTGTGGATAACGAGGGAGTTGGCTGTTTCCTACATTTCAAGGTGATGACGCTTCCGAGCCAGCAGATGACCATTCCGGTGACAGACCTCCTCGTGGTGGGGCAGGTTGCCCAGTCGGCATCAACATACGCTTCAAGACGGGGAGAAGAGAGGGAGGAGATGAATGTTATCCCTTGGCTTGAGCTGTGTTGGAGATATTGGAGGACTTGCAGAGCTGCCTGAAAATGGTGAAGATTTGGTTTAACAAGGAATTGGGCCAGATAGTTGACCGCAAATGTGATGTCGGGTCTTGTGCATATACTGATGTGGTTGAGCTCACCCACAATCTTTCTATAGTTTGCGCCCGACAGTAGAAACTCGTGATGGTCCTCCTCGCTTGAGGAATAAAGCTTGCCATGAGGTTTGAAGGGAGTTGAAAATGATTTGTGCGAAGGAAGCGCATATTGTCCACATACTTGATTGATTTACAAGCTGTGGGAGAGCTTGAATCCATTTGATAGGTGAGTGACATTCATTCCGAGAAGTACGGAGGCCGGTCCCAGGTCCTTTATCTTTAATTTGGAGCTGAGCTGGCTAACGAAGACATCTGGGCAATGGCTGAATATTGCGATATCGTCAACATGAACGTAGAGGTAAGTGGAATCCTTCCAGAAGACGCATTGGTTGGCCTTGCTCTTTTGGAAACCGAGGTCAACAAGCCAGCCGCTTAATGTTTTGTACCAGGCCATTGGTGCCTGTTTGAGACCGTACAGGGCCTTCTTGAGCTTGAGATTTTTCCCATTTGCCACGGAGATGTAAGAAGGAGGAGTGAGGTAGACTTCTTTGCGCAGCGGGGCGTTTAGAAAAGCGGCTTTCACGTCGACTTGATGGAATTTCAGTTTTTGATGAGCGGCAAGGGCAATGAGCATACGGAGGGAGGTCTTGTCCCCAGTGGGTGAGAAGGTGGAGGTGAAGTCGATGCCAAACTGCTGGCTGAAGCCTTGTACGCATAGGTGAGCTTTGAACTCAACGATCCGGTTCTGCTCATCACGTTTTGTTTGAAATACCCATATACATTTAAGACCTAGCTTGCCATCAGGGAGATCGGACTCTTCCCAGACTTGATAGTCAAGCAGGTTGAGCTCTTTGTGCTTCATCGCTTCAAGCCACTCTTCCCGGTATTTTGAGTTGAGCGCCTCTTGGACCGACTTGGGATCAACGTAGCTGTTGTCGACAATGAGGTAGATGGCGGGAAGGCCTACTTTCGAATTGAGGCGACGTGGGTGGGAGATAATATTGTCGTGGGTTAGCCTGTCGTGAGACAGTTGATGAGCGGGGAGAGGGAGATTGACAGCGGTTGGGATGGTGGAGCCAGGAGTAGGATGAGGGAGTGCAGGCGCGGGGGGGGATTGGTGGGAGGGACAACGGAGAAGTTTGGGAAGGAAGGAAGAGGAGCAGAGATGAGATACGAAGAGTGATTTAAGGGAAGGGGATGAGGAGAAAAGGGAGTCAGCATGTGGTCGGGGGTGGCGGGAAAATGAGACGGTTTCAAACCGGACAAGGAAGGAAAAGAGAGCTCGTCAAATGACGCGTTTGCGGAAATGAAAATTTTGGAGGAATCCAGGTCAAGCAGTCTGAATGACGAAAACTCATTGACGTACCCGAGCAGAATCGCTCTTTTGCTGGTGGGGAGGAGTTTGAAGGTTTGATCAGCTTTAGGAATAATGGCAAAGGCGGCGCAACCAAATGGTCGTAGACAGTTGAGATTGAAAGATTGTCCGTGCCAAGCGTTGTAGGGAACAGTGTTGCCACGTGTTCTAGATGGGAGAGCGTTGAGGATGTGAGTAGCGGTATTGACCGCCTCATCCCAGAATTTGAGTGGGAGATTGCTTTGATTTAGCAGGCAACGAGCCTTCTCCAGAATTAGGCGGTTTGATCTCTCGGCCAGTCTGTTTTGCTGAGGAGTGTAAGGAGGAGAGAAATGCTGAGCAATTCCTTTTTCAAGGCAGAAGGCGTGTAGGTCAGAAGAGATGAACTCGCCACCGTTGTCCGAAATTAGACGTTTCACGGGATGGCCAGTTTGACGTTCGGCTCGCGCCACAAAGTCTTTGATGGCGGAAAATGCCTTGCTTTTCTGTTTGAGGAGAGCCACGGAGCGATATCCGGATAATTGATCTGTGAGGGAGAGGAAGTAGGAGAACCCTGAGTTTGAGGTGATGGAGAGTGGTCCGACGACGTCCAGATGGACAGCTTCAAGGAGGTTGGTGGTCCTCTTGAATTTATGATTGAAAGGGGTTGAAACTTGCTTGCAGGTCTTACAGATTTGACAGACAGGGGATTGACCGTCAGAGTCATCAGAGCATAGATTGAGGGTCTTGAGGGATTGATTGCTGGCGTGACCAAGACGCAGATGCCAGAGATTGTCAGGAGCCTTGAAAAGCATCGTGGACTGATTGCATTGCTGAAATTTGGTTCCACAGAGTTCCGTTAATTTGTTATTTGTGGTGCCTACAAAGCTAATTTGATCCAGCTTCACTTCAAAGCCCGAGTATCCAATTCTTGAGAAGTTTGCCTTAGAAGAGTTTAATTGGGTGAGAGAGATAAGGCACCGGTTGATGGAAGGAATGAGAAGAACATTTCGAAGGATGATGGTTGAGCCGAGGTGGTTGGTGAGCTTGGCTGATCCAGAATGCGTAGCGGTAAGAGAGTTGTTTGGAGAGCCGGTTCCTACCTCAAGAAGGATGGGCATGGACTCGAACAGGAACTGGGGGTCATTGACGATGTGGTGGCTTGCGCCAGAGTCCAGGACTGGAAGATGAGAGTCTTTTCTGTCGGATGACAGGTAGATCTGAGCGTTGAAGTGAAGCTCGGCGCCTTTGGAGCTGCTTCCACTGTCAGCCGGTGGGATTTTGTCGACTGAGTGAAGATTTGATGAGGGGATCTTGTTCCAATCGGGTCTGAGGTGCGGGTGGACAAACCAGCACTTACTCTCTGGGTGTTTGGCTAAGGGGTTGTGATGCCCTTTTGAGCAGGGGTGCTTGGGCTTTTTCCTTGCAGTGGACTTTGCTGTGGACTTGTGCAGGGAGACCAATGGAGTTGTGTCTAACGGCGGGTTGGCGTCCGGAATTTGAGAGGATTCGAGATGAAGAACCTCGCGGAGCTTGTTCAAGATACCGGTAGGATTTTGAAGGAGGGAGTCGTTGAGAATTAGGGAGTCAACAATGTGGTAGAATGAACTGGGGAGTTTGGCGAGAATGGTGTAGCTGAGGATATCGGGAGGAACCTTGAGTCTAACGACTGTTAGTTTGTTCATGAGTTTCCTGAAGTCCTTGATGTAGGTCGTCAGATCGCCTTTGAAGAGGTACAGGATGAAATTAAGCCAAATGCGGCCGCAATTGTTGGAGGATTGCGAGGCATATTGTTCCAGAATGGCCTGCCAGATGGCATGGGGATTACCATTGTTGTCATCATTGACAATGGATTCAAAAGCGGATTTGCCAAGATTTTGAATGATTATTTCTGCGGCTTTGTATATTTTCTTCTTTTGGGGCCCGGTCAGGGGTGATGGAGGGGGTTCAACGGTCAACTCGAGAAGTCCTTTCCTGCGGAGATAGCTCTTAATCCTGAGACTCAAAGATGGGAAATTCAAATCATTCAGAAGAGGGATGTTGAGCTTTGACGGATTGGGTTGTTCTTCTGAGTCGGACATGGAGCCTATCTGGTCCAATAAGTGGATGGGACTGTAAATCTGAAGGAATGAGAGACTTAAAAGGATCGTAAATTTCAGCAAAGAGTGATCAGAAAACATAATCATGGAGAAAGGAAATACAGCTGAATAGACACCTTAAAAGGACCAGATAGTGTGGTGACCAGGCAGAGCGGTGAAGAAAAGGACAAGGGGAAAAGAAAGAATAAGGGAAGCTTGATCCGGTGTAGTCCTCTTGGAGTTGGTGATCGGGTGAGCTTGAGCTTGAGCTGTAGCGGTAGCTGGTGAGTGAACTTGTTGGTGTCGGGAAGGAGTTTGAAGTTGGTTGGAAGGTCCCGGCGCGTCCGGGTCAATGGGAATGGCGGTTTGGGAGGTCTTGGGGAGCAGTCTTGCGGCCCTTCAGAAATGGAGCGTTGGCAGCAGTTGAGTGTGAGGGACGCGCGAGAAGAGAATGAAGACAGCGGGTTGAGAGCTTATGGAGAAAATAAAATAGGAACTGAGATGATTGGAGATGGAGTTGAAACAAGGTAAAAGTAGAATGAAATAAAACAAAGATAAAATAGAATGGAATGAAAAGACATAAAATGAAATGAAAATGATTTGAGCAAATACTTGAATACCAACAACAGGCTGGCTGGTTGCCTCATGCAACCAGCCCCTGGCCATAAAAGTGGCCAGGTGGGACCCAGGACACACCTTGGTCCAGTCTCATACTCACATGGGGGGGGGGGTTACCAGCAGACATGCTGTCCCCCCCTTTTTCTCTCAGATCCCTGGAGAGGGCAGTCAAATCCCCCTACCCGGGGCCCTAGGGGTTGATACCCCCAGGGCGTCGTCAAGGTAAGGTGGGCTGGGGGGTGGTCAAATCCCCTCCAGCCCGTTGCTCCTTCCCCCCATTAAAGGGGGGGGCGGGGGGGGGGGGGGGGGAGAACACCCCTTTGCTTTGATGGTGGAGGGGTGTTCAGGTCCCCCCCACTGCTGGTTGCTTTGTCGCAACCAGCTACCACATCATCCTCCTGGGTGGAAGCGTGATGAAATCTCCCCCACCCTGACTGGTCGCACCTTGCAAACGGTTGCTGGCTAGTTTAACCCAGCCAGCCTTCCCCCTCCTCCTCCAAATGGGGAGCAAGGGGAGGGGGAGGAGCCCGGGCCATCGGCCTCAGCTCTGCGGCTCCAACAGCTGGCTGGCACCCTGTGCGGCAGCGGCGCTGCCCCCTACAATGGCCCTGCGCGGGCCGTCGGACCTTGTTAATGGGATGTAGGCAAAAACAGCGGCCCCAAGCAGGCTGCAACATGGGAGGGGGCCCCAATGGGCCGCCCCAAGCCCAAAAACTAAGTAAAGCATACTCTGGAGGGCCAATCCGTCTGGCCAAGTATGTCCAAAATAAACTTTGGGCCTAATTATGCCCATACAAGCCCATCTGGCTGTATTTGCCCATATACCTCACCAGGCCTGTTAGGGCCCATGTACCAATAGGCCTGTTTCACTTGTTTTGAGGCCAGTTTCCCCAAATCTGCGACATCCACAAAGGCCCATATGGTCTGTGTGAGTGTCCAATGGGCCCGAGAGGCCCACATGTGCATCCCATTTGGGTTACACTTATACATAGCACATGCGTAAGTGCATACATATTTTAACATGTTGGAGTATATTCACATCTCCATATTTCCACATCTTCTTCTGTCTATTTCCTCTATTCTTTATTTACTTTCTGTTATATTCAATTCCTTTTTCTTTATTTATTATTTTACTTTCTGTTATATTCACATTTCTTTCTTTCCATTCCATTCCTGTTCTCTTTGTATATCACACACTGAAAATGTCAGTGTTCCTCACCACTCAGTCTCCAAACCCGCGCCCTCTTTTCTTTCACACTGAATGTTCTCTGTATTCCTACCATGTCACACTGTACGTGACACCTGACTGCTAGCCCCTATACCTGAGGACAGAGGTTGAGCAAAGTAGAAGGATTTCTTTCCTCATCCTTCTATTTCATCTCACACCTCTGTTATTCCTCAGGTAAGATCTGTTTTCCTTTTATACTCTCTTTCACTATGTATTTCCTTTTGCTTATGAAACAATCCTTCTATTTCATCTCACACCTCTTTTATTCCTCAGCTCAACATAACATTGCTCTCTGTAGATTGGTATGAACTGGAAATGAAGAATATATTCATCAATTAGAAAATCTCTTCTCAGTTGGATATGGAATCATTGACCCATACCCTAAAATAATTATGATTTCTATTATAGGATTCTGTTTACCGGTCCCATGCTTGAAAAAAAGCAAGGGAGGAAGGAGAAATCTCATTTCATGGAGACTGAATGGTTTCCTTTTTTTATTGGATTTGTTTATTGCAGCACCATCTGCTTGAGTCAAAAGCCCAAGCTTGATGGAAAGTACTATTTTGATTGGAAGAAAAGGAAATCCATTCTTTCATTATCCAACATGTTTCATGGGATAATGACTAACAATCCTTCCTCTTTTCCATTAGATACTTTGTTGTGTTTCAAATATTTTTTGATAAAATCGAGAGGTTTATCTCTTTCCATTCTGGCCTTCCAGGCTCCTCTAATGATTCATATTTTTTCAATTGAATGCTTATTTCCCAAGAACCACATAACTAATTTGATCAAGATCAATAAATTCTTGTGTATTCAGCTTATGATAGTTGAAAATATGTGGTGCAAGAATACTGGAATGTTTCCTCTGGTGATCAAGGCAAAACCAATTTCAGCTATCATGTTTCTCAATCAAAAGTTTGTATTGAGCATGCCATAGGAGTTCTGAAGGGATGATGGTCCAGCTTCAGAAGGATGTTGAGCCAGCTCCAAAATTCAAAATACATTAAAATAATTATCAAATGGATTTCTATGAAAAAAGGGGATTGAATTCAAAAACAGACCAGCGGGCTGACAAAAGAAAAGAGAAGATGAACTTGGATGAGAAAAAGGTTGAGACACCACAAGAGGAACACAAAGGAAACAGACAGGTCTTTAGTTGGTACAGCAAAATTTGGGACTTTAGTTCAAGAATTGATTGGATGGACAAGGTTTGAGTGGACTGAGCTGATGGTGATTGATTGGGTTGATATTTCAGGAGTCAGGATCCTATGAACATGAGAGAACTGACTCTTACCAGTTACACAACTGAGAAAGACTGAGTACCCAAATGATGAGGAGTTGATACGTCAAGGCTGATCTTTGGAAGTGGGTATTGGTGTCAAGTAAGTTGATTGGTCATGAGTAAGAGATGAATGGTAAAAGAAACAAGAAGAGAAGAGCTAGTACAATAAGAATGATGAAAGAAACAAGAATTAAAATGAGTAAGTGACAAATTATGGAAGAAAAAAGAATGCCCCAGCTGGTGAACCCCAAAGGGTTCTGAGATCTTGATGTAGAATCCCTGTTGGGGTGCGCATGGGCTACGTATCGGGAGCTGAGTGAGTCAAGGATGAGTGAGGGAGACATGAAATTTAAAACGCCCCATAACTGGAAAGAGTCAGTCTATTCAATTAGGTAGAGCAAAAGATGGTTGATTCACATCAATGATTTTGGCCAGTGTGGTTTTGGGAAAGGCCTTGGTGAGCAGGTCAGCCAGAATTTGGTTGGATGATATGAGCTGGATAGAGAGGTTTCCAATTATGAGTTCTTCCCTGAGTCCTTTGGTTTTGAGATCAATGTGGCGGGTTTTGGCATTGGACCCAAATACTTTCAGTTTTTCTTTGAGTCCTTTATTGTTGATGAGGTGAGAGGAGCTGGGAAATTTGATTGAGAACACTTCATCAATTAGGTTTTGCAGCCACTTTCCTTCCAGGAAAAAATCCAGGAGCGCATTGAGCTTGGCTTCAGTAGTGGATTAGACAATGTTCCATTTTTTGAAGCTCTCCCATGAGATAAGGGATCCAAAGGCTAGCCAAAGGTAGCCAGATTGATGTTTGCGGGTCCTTGGCCCAGGATGAATCACTATAAAAGACCATTGGGTCAGCCTCATTTTTGTACTTGAGGGTCAGTTTCATATCCTTTGTGGCCTTCAGGTACGCCCAGGGTTTTTTGAGATCCCTCCAGTGAATGAGACCAGGTTTTTTTTGAAAGCGGGCCAAGCTTGAAACAGCAAGGCTGAGTTTGGTTCTGGTCCTGCAGTCAATTTAGTTGAGGAGGCCAATTCCTGACTGGTAATTGATGTTAAGCTGCTTGAAGGCCTTGAAATCCTCATCCATGGCAGCACTGAGTTGGATGTTGGGGGTGAGTAGAGTGGATACAGGTCTACATTCCTGGAGTCCAATTTCTTCAAGCCCATGGTTGATGTGCTTTGGTTGACTGAGTTGGATGGAATGTCCTGACCTTTCAAACTTCATGTCTAAAAATGTGTCTGGATTGTGGCATTGGGAGTTTTGGAATCTCAGGTTGAATTTTTTTTCAAATCCGTTTCCCTCCCCAACAAGGAGTAGATTGCCAAGTGGAAGAAGATAAAGGATTCCCAGTCTTTTGATTTATAGAGGTAGGGTTTGCTGTTGGATCTGACAAAGTCCACAGATTTGATCCAGTCAGAAAGGGTGTTATACCAGTTCTTTGGGGATTGCTTTAGTATATAGAGGCTTTTTTTGATTTTGAGGTATTTTGAAGGTCTGTCTCAGCTGTCCAGAGTCTTGATAAACACTTCTTCACTTATAGGTGCATAAAGAAATGTAGATTTGACGTCAAAATGTCTGATTGGGAGATTTGTTTTGAGATCAATTTTTATTATAGCATGTAGAAAGGCAATTTTTCCAGTCGGGGCAAAGGTTTCCTCATAATCAAGGTAGTAGATTTGGTTGAACCCGCAAATGAAGATTCTGGCCTTGTAAATAAGAGTATTTTTGTGACAATTTTCTTTGATTTTGAAAACCCACATGGTTTTGAGAGGGCTAGCTGGTCTGTTCCGTTGTATTCCTCCCAAACATCCAGGTCCTTGCATTGCTTCAGCTCTTTTCTGATGGCTTCCTTCCACTTCTCCCCTTCCTCACAAGAAAATGTTTTCAGGTATGTTTTTGGCTTGTAGTAGTGGTGAAAGCCATACTGTTGGGGGTCACTTTAAGTTTGATTTTGTTCCTCAGGGTGCAACCAGGCAGACCGGGTAGGTTCTTTGTTTTCATTATGGGTGGTTTCTGAACTTTTTTTGATTGATTTTCTGGAGGGCTTTAATAAATATGAGATTTATTTCATTGACTAAAACCAGCAGACTGTTATGAGAAGAATTGGATTGTGTCAAGATAAAGATCAAGATGAGGAAGAAAAGAAGAAAAAAATGAAGACCAACAGTTTATGTCCGGAGACTGGTAGAGAAGATTGGTAAGACGGGAGATAGTTGGAGACAGGAAGACAAGCAAGAGACTGAAAATTGGAGGATAGAAGATCAGATATGTAGTGTGGAGGTTGGCCCAAAGGACTAGAGATCTTACCAGGCAATCGATGGACTTGATGAGTGGTTTGCAGTTAGAGATTTGTTTTACAATGGACAGAAGTTGAGAAGATGGAAAGGAGATGAGATTGACAAAGAGACAGAGATAAGGAAACAGAAGAGAGTAGAGACAAGAGACTGATGAAAAGAAAAGAAGAGAAAACAAAGAGAGAGAAGAGTTGAGAGAGAGCAGGTGGAGTCTGAAGAACAGTGTGAGATTTAGAGTATCTACACGCCGGTCCAGCGGATTGCGCCATGATCCCGCTTGTCCATCAGGCAATATTCATCTTAACACCATATTAATCTTAACACCCCGGGTGACTGGAGAGCTTGTTGTCCAAAGGGTCAGAGTTGGTAGAGAGGGTAAATACCTTAGGGCATAGTAGTTCTAGGGAGGTGATACTTGAGGCTTTGGTTAGAGAGTTGGCAACCATAGCATTGGTCTGAATCAGCAAGAGATTGAATAGGGATTCATTGATATCTTCACGTAGTCCCTTAGTCTTGATGTCAATGTGTCTGGATTTAGAATGGGATCCAAATTGCTTTATTTTGTCATCTAGTCCTTTATTTTCAATATATAGCGTGGGTTTGATTGCAGTGAAACCATGTACCTCAGCAATGAGCTGCGTGATCCACTTGAGTTCCAAGTAGCTGTTGAGAAGAGCCTTGAGCTCTGACTCCGTGGAAGAGTATGTAATGTTTCTTTGCCTTGAGGAATTCCATACAATAGGACAGAAATAGTGAAAGATCATATATCCAGTCTGGGACTTACAAAATGGTGGATTGTCACCCCATGTGGCATTGCTAAAGCTTGAGACAACTTCCTGGTGTAAGTCACGTCTGATAACCAGTTTTGAGCTTTTTGTGGTCTTGAGGCACTTCCAAACCTTGCAAACTTCCCTTCAGTGAGTCATACCGGGTTTGGTGCTGAACCTGGCCAGGCTGGAGACGGCAAAGGGGATGTTGGGTTGGGTATATTGCAAAAGATGGTTGAGAAGACCAACTGCAGATTGGTAGTTAATGTTGAGCTTTGAGAATTCAGCATGATCCAAATCTGATGCTGGTTTGAGTTGCAGATTTTGATTCAGGGGAGCTTTTGTATCCTTGCAAGAATATAGACCAAGTTCCTCACGGCCACCTTCTATGTGATTTGGCTGGCTCAGAAGAATTTTTTCATCTTGAACCTCCATCAACATACCAAGAATCATGTTTGGAGAGTGACATGATGAGTTTTTGAAACAATTTAAGAAGTGGGTTTTGAAGCTGTCAGTATTCCCCACGTGAATCACATCATCTGCATGAAATTGGACCATTTCCTTGGTCAGGCAATTAATTTATAAGCACGGATTGCTGGTCAATTTGTGATAGCCTTGAGATATAATCCATTGGGTTAACGTCTCGTACCAATTTTTTTGGAGACTGTTTGAGTCCATACAAGAATTTGTTGAGTTTCAAGAAGGGAGATTTACAATTAGATCCCTCCGGAGTTCATATAATGACGGTTTCTTGAAGTGGGGCGTGGAGGAAAGCTCCCTTCACATCAAATTGAGTAAAATTCATTTTATTTTTTAGACCATATACCAGGGCTATTTGGAGCAATCCCAATTTCCCAGTTGGAGCCCAAGTTTCATTATAATTGACGCCAAGTACCTGGTTAAAACCTTGGACACACAACCGTGCCTTATATTTTGTTGGTTTGCCGTGAAAATTCTCCTTGACTTTAAAGACCCAGGTGGTATTCAGAATGTTATCCGGTGAACCATGGTATTCTTCCCACACTCCTTGAGACTTGATTGATTCCAGTTTGTCTTTGGACGCCTTTTTCCATTTAGGCAACTTGGAACATTTTTGCGCTGCTTGATAAGACAGTGGTTCATAGTAATGATGAAAACCATACCGTTGGGGTTTTCTAGTTTCCCGCTTTGGCCTTTGATTCAGTTCCGGAGCTTGTGGAGGAGGAGAGAGAGAGAGAAAGGAGGTTCAGAGGAAGAAGAAGGAGGATAATTGGCTTCTTCTTGCGTAGAGTTGGAATCATAATGTTCACAACTTATATCTCTTATTGTGTATTGCTTGTCTCGCAAGGAGAAGTCAGATTTGATTAATTCAGTGCTGGGTTGAGAGAAGATGTCAAGACCAGGGGATTCAAGAAAGGGAAAATCATCACAGTGGGTCTTGAGAAACTGAACGTGTTTTGTTTCAATAATAGAGCCATATGAGCTGAGTATCAAGTAGGAGTGAAAAGGAGGATTAAAACCAACTAGAATTCCTTCAAATCCCTTCTTGTAAAATTTTTGACCTTTCTGAATCCGACTCAACAGATAAATCACAGGTGACCCTACAGGCTTCAAGTAGTTAGCAGGAAGCTTCTTTTTAAACATGAGCTCCCAAGGGGACAGGTGATTACCTTCCCTGGGAATTTGATTAAGCATAAAACAGCAGCTCCTTGTCACTCCGTGCCAGTAGTTCTTGGCGAGCCTGGATGAGGAGAAAGTGGCTCTTGAAGATTCCATGATGGTCCTGTTGGCTCTCTCTGCTTGACCGTTATGTTGAGAATGGTAGGGTTCTGAAGTCATGAGTTTGATGTGTTTTGATCCCCCAAAATCCTTTAGAGTGGAGTTAGTAAATTTGGTCCCTTTGTCTGAGAAGATCTCATTAGGGTAGTACTTCAACCTCTTGTATTCAGTTTTGAGGATGCTGATAACAATACCGGGAGTTTCATCTTTGTAAGTTAAAGGGAATGCCACCAGATAGCCGGAGAAGTTGTCCACAAGAGTTAGGATGTAGTGGTGGCCATCCTTTGATTGAGGTGTTATTGGTCCAATCAGGTCTAGATGGATTCTTTCCAGTGGTTTGCTTGAGGGGGTAGAAACAGCAGAGAAAGGGGATCTTGTGATTTTTCTCTTTGCGCAACTGTTGCATTGAAAATTATTAATTTCTTCTTTGGAGAAGCAACCATTTATGATAGGTTTGAGAGTAGAGAGAGAAGCATGGCCGTACATTTTATGTATGTCTGACAGTAATTGAGTCTTGTCTTGTCTCATCATACTAGACTTTTCAATGACAAACAGATTGTGGCAAATTAGACCCTTCAACACAGTCTGACCCTTTTTTGAGACTGAAAAGCAGTCCTTTTTCTGAGAGAGTTCCCATCCTTTTTTTTCCAGGAGCCCCAGACTTACGAGGTTGACCACAATGTTGGGTACGTAAGCGCAGTCTTCAAGAGTGACAACGGAGTCCTTCCATTAAAGCTTCACCGTCCCTGTTCCTTGGATTTTGAGAGTTGCATCTAACTTCCCAGTTTTGATTTCTTCAGGATCATCTTCCAGCTTGATGGAGTCAAAGAATTTGAGGTTGTTGAATATGTGAATATTGGCGCCCGAGTCTAGAAGAAGATTTGGGTGATTGTTGGCATTGGTTCAGAGGGTGAGTAGAGCCTGGTAGTTGATTTTAGGGGCTTTCTTGAATTTGTTTTTCCACACGTTTTGTTGTTCTAACCACCATTCCGGGGCAATCTTGGGATTTAAGTGGAAGCAAGATTATTCTGGATGGGGGGCGCTGGGATCATGATATCCTTCCTTACATCAGAGCCATTTCTTCTTATTGCCTCTGTCCATTTTTTGTCTTAGTACTTACTAACGATACGTCAGGAGTTGGTTTTCCAACCTTGATTTGAGCCTTTCGTTTGTTATTGTATTGAATGAGATGGTTGAATACCACATCCACGGTCACAAGTCTCTCAACGTGCATGATTTGTTGCTTCAGATTTTCTAGTAGAGGTGGGAATTTGAATAGGATGAGATAGGCCAAGATATCTTTGGGTAGTTTGATTCCAACGTCGGCCATTTGATTGATAGCCTTGCGCATTTTGGTGACAAATCCATCAAAAGATTGTTTGTTAAAGGGAGAGTGGAGAAATTTGTTGAAACCTCTTGCTTGATTAGCCGTCTCGGATGAAGCAAACCTGTGATTAATTTCAGCCCAGAGTAACTTAGATGACGAGATGTTTGTTGTATTGACAACATTTGCCTGTGTGGTGCTGTCCAATTTGAAGAGGATGATTGCTTGAATTTCCTTATCTTGTTTTGTTGATAGTGGACCCTTTTTCCTTGTTATGGAATCCTTGATGTCCTTGAGATCAAATAACATGAGCATTTTATATTTCCAAATTGAATAATTTTCTTCATTGAAAGGAGGTATTGCGTCGACTGAGGCTTTGAGAGCAACTTGATGGAAGTAATTGGACACTCCTGCCGGTTTTTTCATCTTGAGTTTGGAGGAGTGATTTGTCTTTTAACTGTAAAAAATATGAGATTTATTTCATTGACTAAAACAAGCAGACTGTTATTAGAAGAATCAGATTGTGTCAAGATAAAGATCAAGATGAGGAAGAGAAGAATAAAGAAATGAAGACCAACAGTTTATGTCCGTACACTGGTAGAGAAGAGTGGTAAGATGGGAGACAGTTGGAGACAGGAAGACAAGCAAGATACTAAAAATTGGAGGATAGAAGATCAGATATTTAGTGTGGAGGTTGGCCCGAAGGACTAGAGATCTTACCTGGAAATTGATGGACTCGATGAGTTGTTTGCAGTTAGAGAGTCATTGTACGATGGACAGAAGTTGAGGAGATGGAAAGGAGATGAGATTGACCAAGAGACAGAGATAAGGAGACAGAAGAGAGTAGAGACAAGAGACTGATGAAAAGAAAAGAAGAGAAAACAAAGAGAGAGAAGAGTTGAGAGAGAGCAGGTGAATTCTGAAGAACATTGTGAGGTTTATAGTATCTACACGGCGGTCCAGCGGATCACGCCATGATCCTGCTTGTCCATCAGGCAATATTCATCTTAACACAATATTCATCTTAACAGGCTTGATGCAGTGGCAGTCTCTGGAAGCGGTCATTTGTCCTCTGAGAGGTCCTGGGCCTTGTTGTCTGAGGCAGAGTCAACCAATACAAGTGAAGCCAGTGACCTGTTGCAATAACGCTCTGTATTTTTGATTTTAATGGGGTTGTGATTGGCTGGTCTAGGCTCTTTGGGATTGGTTTGATCATAATTTGCGCCTTCAACCAGGAAATTTCCACTTGGGAAATTGTGGCCTTCTAGATTCTCAATTGACTTGAGGTAAAAACTTACATGTTTTGAGGATTTTATGCTTCCATTGGGTCTGAGGATTTGATAGGATCTGAAGTTGGGGTTGTACCCTATCAGCTTGCCTTCAAAGCCTTTCAGATGAAATTTCTTCCCCTTAATCCTGTGATGATTGAGGTAGATAACTGATATTCCGAGTGGTTTTAAGTACAACAGGGGACTGGTGCTCTTGTGCATCAGTTACCAGGGCAAACTGTTGTTCCCCTTCCTTGGTATTTGGTTGAGGCTGAGACAGAAGGCCTCAGGATTTGGGGCCAGTGTTGAACGGGTAGTTTGGATGAGCTAACAGTGCATCACATGCTTTCAACCATGGTCCTGTTGGCTCTTTCCGCCCTGCTGTTTTTTCAAGGCTGATGTGGTTTGGAGATCAGTTTCCTGATTGAGTTTTCCCTGCAGAATTGAACTAACATGTTTTTTGTGAATTCAGTCCCTCCGTTGGAACACAGTTTGCATGGGAAGTAGCCCAGTCTTGATTTTTGTTGTTCTAGAACCGCAATGAGGACTTTGGAAGTTTGATCCTTTCCTTGGAGGGGTATCCCACACAGGTAGCCAGTGAAGTTTTCCACCACAGTGAGGATGAATCTCTCTTGTCTGAGTGATGGAGGTTTGAGTGGACAAATTAGGTCCAGGTGTATCTGTTCAAAGTGCTTGGAGGAGACGGTTGACTGGAGTTTGAATGGGTTCTTGGTAATCTTTCCAAGGGCGCAATCTCTTCAGTAGAAGGAATTGATGTTGTCCTTGTTAATTTTGATTTCTTTGAACTCACGCAGTTGGGTTGTTGCAGCATGGCCAAGAGCAAGGTGCAGTTCTCTCAGGTTTCTCCCAGGGTGGCCATTCACGGACAGGAAGCAGTGGTTTTGGCCTATCCATTTTGGGTTTTGAGCTACAAAAAGGTTGTCCAAGGTCAATCCTTGAATGATTATAGAATCTCTTTTGAAGATCTGAAACTTTCCTCTCTCTGACATGAAGCAACACCCTTTTCCAATGAGGATTCCTGGACTGATCAGGTTGACCACTATCTCCAGGATGAAAATTCATTGATTGAGGACAATGGTTTGGTTTTTCCAAGGGAGCTTGACCGGGCTGGTCCCTTCAATGGGGAGATTGGCCCCATTCTTGCAAGTGGAAATGCTTTCACCAATTCTTTTTTTGAGAGTGATGAAGAATTTATTTTCGTTGAAGATATGAGCTGAGGCGCCGCTGTCAATGAGGATGTTTTTGCTGGAAAGCGTCTTGCATTTGATCCATTTTGTGAAAAAGGCATGGCAGTGAGCCATTTTGTTTTTGGGATTCTGTTTTTCCTTCCATCTGGATTGATTTTCTCTCCACCAATTGGGGGCCTTGTCTGGGTGGAGATGGAAACATTCCTTCTCTGAGTGGTTCTTGTCTTTTTTGGGATTGTGGTATTGTTCTATGCAACAAATAGACTGTTGGCTCTTGAATTTTGTCTTTCTTGTGAAAAGTGTAGAATATGTGAGGGTAACAGCTTTGTCAGAGTTCCCAGCTTTGATTTCATTGTTGAACTGAGTGAGGTGGTTGCACACAAATCAAAATGAATGGTCTTTTCTGAATTCATCAGCTTCTTTTTAAGATCTTGGAGCAAAGCAGGAAACTTGAAGAGGATGAGGTAGGCCAGGATGTCTTGCGGTAGGTCTATTCCTATGTCAATCATCTTTTTGATTGCAGTCCTGACCTTGGTGATAAAGCCCGCAATGTTGTCTTTTTGGAAGGTGATGTGAAGTAAATTGTTGAATATTTGTGCTCTGTTGGAAGCTTTGTATGAAGCGTATCTCTCCTTGATAGCTTCCCCTATTGATTTGGCGGAGTTCATGTTTACCGTGCTCATGATATTGTTGTGAGTGACTGATTCAACTTTTGAAATGAAGATTAGTTGAATCTTGTCGCTGTCTTGCGTATAGAGAGTCATTGAGTCTGATTCAAGGGCGTGGAGAACTCCTCAAATCTTGAGGAATGAATTCATCTTGTTCTTTCAGATACTGTTGTTGTCCTTGGGGATAAGGGGAACAGTCTCCGTTGCCGTCTTGAGCATAGCCTGCCTGAATCCATTGTTCTTTTGACTGATTTGAGAGGTTGACGCCATTGCTCCCACTGGTTTCTTCAGTTGATGGAGCCTTCAGCGTTTAACCATATGAACAAAATGGGATTGGATTCAAAAACAAAAAAGCGGGCTGAAAAAAGAAAAGAGTAGATGAACTGGGATGGGAAAAAGTTTGAGACACCACAAGAGGAACAAAAATGAAACAGACAGGTCTTTAAGGCAGTTTTTAAAACAACATTTGGGGTTTGAGTTCAAGCATTGGTTGTATTGACAAGTGTTGATGGGACTGAGAGCATCCCCAATCATTGGAGAGCGCGGCCTGTTAGGTAGTGACTCACTAGCCAAAAATAATAGCTAGCAAGAGATTTACCGCGCGCGTTTCACAATTGTTGCGTTTCCCAATTTTTGCGTTTCACAATTGTCTGCTCCACAAGGCCGCGGCAGCTAGCTAACAAACCAAAGCAGAAAATTGTGTGCCATTTCAGCGGCTTGTTAGCTAGGCCCCCGCTTTTTTGCAACTCACAACTTTTTGTTTCAACACCTTGTTGCACCTTGTTGTCGCAACTCATCATTTCCAGCCATCCTCCCAAATCCAATTGACAAATCCCAACCTTTCGGCCTTCAAACACCAACATACCACCTACCACCTCTCCAAAAAGAAGATGGCCCCCTTCCTCACCCTCAAGAAGTACTTCCCTTTTGCCAGCTCCCACTTTCAAAGTCAACAAATTTTCCTTGAAGTTGAAGAAGAACCCCATAAAATGCAATTTTGTCAAAGAAGGAAAAAATCAAGAAGAACAATTATCAATCATAACAGAGTTGAAGGCCATTGTAATCTCATGGCTGCTAATTTTAGTCAAGATGAAAGATAGACAAACCAGATGTTTGAGAGGCGATTTAGAATGAGAAAGGTTACCTTTCAAAGGCTAGTAACGGATTTGGGGGCTCATGAACCCTATTGGACTCAAAGAATGGTAATTAAATCAATCCTACTGACAAAGAAATCCCTTCCATTGTTTCAGAATGTAATCAATATTGAAATCTATTTTTTTAAATTTTTTTTAAACATTTTTTTCAGGACTGCTGTGCACAAATTGGTCTTTTTCCTCATCAGAAAATCACTGCTGAAATTTGTAAATTGGCCTATGGATATTCTGCTGACTGCAACAACAAATATTTTAGAATTGGAGAATCAACTGCAATGGAAACTTTGAAGAGATTGGTTAATGATGTTGTCATTTCATTTGAGGGGGAATACCTCAGAGGTCCGACAGATGAAGAGCTCTCAGTTATCATGAAAGAATATGAAACACGTGGTTTCCCAGGATGTCATGGTAGCATTGATGGAATGCATTGGGTCTGGAAGAATTGCCTCCAAGCTTGGGCTGGTCAGTTTCAAGGAAACAAAGCATGTCCAACAATGGTTTTAGAAGCAGTAGCATCATTAAATTAAGAATATGTCACTGTTTCTTTGGCTCACCAGGGACTCACAATGACATCAATGTACTCAACAATAGTCGCATATTTGATGAATTTCTCACAGGTATTGTTTTTCATTACTTGAATTGCCTTATTTCTTGTTAATTTGACTTATTGAAGGATTTTTTGGGTATTTTTTTTCAGTCACTGCATCAGATATATCTTCTGAGATCAACAATCATCAATATATCTATGGATGCTATTTTGCTGGTGGAATATATCCCAGCTGGCCTTTTTTTGTAAAATCTTACAGGATTTCTCAAAATCCTGCAATTAAGCATTTCAATCAACTTCAAGAAGGAGCCATAAAGGACATAGAAAGAGCATTTGGAGTTTTGCAAGGTTTATTTGGAATAATTTCTCAACCCAGTAGACTTTGGTCCAAAGAAGTTATATAGTTAAGATTATGAAGTGCTGCATAATTCTTCATGATATCTTTTGGAGGAGAAATCTCCCTTTGATCCTTTTCTCAATCACAATATTTCCAGTTCTACAACCACTAACATCTCCTCAAACTTTCATGATCCTGCTTTATTTCATACTTTTCAATCTCTCAGTCAAAATACTTCTAGGCTTCATGATTCAACTTTTCATTACCAGCTCATCAATGATTTAAAGATTTAAAATTGAACAAAGAGGGGAATTGAGGTTTGATTGTTTTAAATCTCTAAAAATTTCTTTGCCCTTTTATTTTTTTTATTCCCAATCATAAAAAAAATTATATTTTGAGTTCTTCCACATTAGTTCCTTACCATTTGATTCTTTTATTTCAAATCATAAATAAATATATATTTCAATCTTCCATTTCATTTTTTCAAAGATTATTCATTTGAAAGAAATCAGAGTCCAAAATAATTGTACAAAACCAAGAGAGGTACAGGCCAATTTGAGGAGTAAAATTAGTCATATATGGGTTACTTTCATACAAATAATTGTGTTTATTGAATCAACCTTGTAGTTGATTGCGGAATTTTAGCTTCAAAATCCTCAAAATCTTTTTAATTTCCTCATCAGGACACCCTTCTTCAGATTGTCAAATGAATTTCAACTTCCCCATTGCAATCTTGAAGTCTGCTTTCTTGCATTCCAAATTGTACATCTTCTCCACAAGGTTGTTCTGCCGCTCACCAATTTTGTTGTTCTTCATCAGGATCTGGAGTCATGAACCAGAATAGTTGCCACATTTGGAATTTGGCTCTGAGTTCAAGAAACATTGCTTTGCCGCCTTAACACCCTCCTGTTGAGCCAAGGAATTGGCAATGGAGGGTGATGAAGGGCGTTGGCTTGCAGGGGTGCTTGGATTACTGAGGCAATAGCTGGAGGCCGGTTTGCCAATCTATTTTGGTTTGTGTCAAAGAATTTCCCAAGTGCCTTCAACTTTGAATTATTGGCCCTTGGTTTGTTGGTGGTATAGCTCCTTTGCATGGCGCATCCAGTCCATTGGACTCAAGCCACTTGGTGGTGATTGTTCCATTGCACAATAGATAGACAAAAACTTCAAGGTGGCGGTGAAGAGGTTGGCCCATCTATAGAATAGAGAGAACGACAAATGTTAATTTGTGTATTGCAAAGGTAAGTGAAATATTTAGAGAAAAATCAAATCTTACCTGGTCTAGATACCCTCCAAATAATGGTAAACGCCTTGGCTGCGGATGTTGAAGTCTTCCTCAGCCTGCTTGAAGAAGTTGATTCCAGTTTGGTTTGTTTCAAATTCCGGATGTTTGCTTACATGGACCCACAATCAAGCAAGCTGCTCCTCTTCTTGAGAGGTCCAGTTGGGCGCTTGTTTCTTCTTAGCTTTGTGATTCTTGGTTGGCGTGCTAGATGGGAGGCTGATGGGGTCCATATTGGGTGATGAAGATGGTGGTGGTGATATGCTTCAAGGAGGGAGGGAGCGGATGGAGGGGGGAGGTTGGAGGGGGGAGGTTGGAGGGGGGAGGTTGGAGGGGGGAGGTTGGAGGGGGGAGGTTGGAGGGGGGAGGTTGGAGGGGGGAGGTTGGAGGGGGGAGGTTGGAGGGGGGAGGTTGGAGGGAGGAGGTTGGAGGGGGGAGCTTTGAGGAGGGAGGTTGGAGGGGGAAGGTCAGAGGGGGGGGGAGCAAGGTTGGAGGGGGTAGGTCAGAGGGGGGAGGATTGAGGAGGGAGGAGGAAGGAGGGAGGGGGGAGGTTTGAGGGGGATATGTGGGGAGGATATTGCTGGGGAGGATATCAAAGTTGGTATGTATGGAGGGGATCTTCATACAAGGGTGGCAGGGTATGGTGGGGTATTGGAATATAGGATATGCAAGAGATGTCACGCGGGGGAGCTATCAAGCTTGCTAAATTCCAATAGTTTTATGGAAATCTTGGTGAGCTCATGGAGCTTGCTTGCTTTGCACAATTGTGAAAATTGCTTGGTAAACTTAGCTAATGAGCGGGTTTACCAAGACAATTGGGGATTCTCTGAGATGATGGTGATTGATAAGGTCAAGATGTCAGGAGTCAGGAGCCTATGAACGTGAAAGGACTCACTCTTACCAGTTACACAACTGAGAAAAACTGAGTACCCAAACAATGAGGAGTTGATATTTTAAGGTTGATCTTTGGAAGTGTGTACTTGTGTCAAGTAATTTGAGTGGTCAGGAGTAAGACATGAATGGTAAAAGAAACAAGAAGAGAAGTGATTACAAGAAGATTGATGAAAGAAAGAAGAATTAAAACAATTAATTGAAAAATGATGGAAGAAACAAGAATGCCCCAGCTGGTTTCAGTCCGGTGGGCTGGTGACCCCCAAAGGGTTCTGAGATGTTGACCAAGAATCCCCATCGGGGTGCGCATGGGCCACGTAGTGGGAGCTGATTGAGTGAAGGATGAGTGAGGGAGAAATGAAAGCTAACAATTTCCTTCTGTGTTATTCTACATAAAATCTGAAGAAATATTTGAAGATCACATCCCCAATACTTCTAAAGTGATTCCAGACTCATATAATCATCCATCTTTTGCAATGAGAGAGCATATTCTACCTCTAACTCTTTCTCAGTTTGAATTTTGATTTTTTTCTTCTGAAATTTAAACCACCTTTCCTTTCTCACCCCCCCCCTAGGAATCCAGGTCTTTCCAGATCATCACCAACCACCATGACCTGAAAACCCTGGAAAACTGATTAAATATTGGCTCCTGATCCTCAATTTCTTTTTTGATTACTCTTTCTAAAACCAGAAATTCTGGTCTAGGTTTAGTCTATGTACAAATGAGGAAAACATTGGTAACAGAGAAATAATGATTGAAATGTGGAGTTTGTATGAGTAACAGGGCTTCACATCAAGGCAGACATGATAATACAAGGGAATCTGACCAAAATGTCTGGATAAATTTTATTGAACTCTTGGTTTATATTGATCTTTCCTTGGGTCTGTCTGTCTGCTTGATTTTTTTCTGTGTCCTTCTGTCTGTCTGGGCCTTTCTCTCAGTCCTTCTATGCACAAGTTTTCAGGTCTTTTGGGGGTCCTGAGTTTTTCTTTGTTTGACATGATCTTCCTCTTGATCCTTCTTTCCACCTTGGTCTTGGTCTGGTGGGGGGTACCTGATGTTGACTGTTTTGCAGATCCAGAGGATTTTCTTTTTCTTCTACTTTTGTTTCTTGATCTTCTTTTTCTGTTTTTGTCTTCCCCTTGAGCTTGGTTTGTCGCCTTGGTCTGTCTATCTGTTCCTAGTGTCTGATCTGGTCAGTATTCTCCAATCTTGCTGTCTACCCTAACTTGTTCTGGTGGGGTTCTGAGCTTTACTAGCTGGCAGCAGGTTGGCTGGCTAGTGTTCTTGCTCACTGAATGGCTTGCTAGTATGGTTGCTGTCTGGCTAGTTGTCAGCCTGGCTGAACGGATTGCTGACTATCTGGCTGATATTGCTGGCTGACTGGCTGACTTGCTGGCTGGCTGACTGGCTGACTTGCTGGATGGCTTACTGGCTGACTTGCTGGCTGGTTGGCTGACTGTCTGGTTTTCTGGCGTTCTGACTTTATGGCTGGTTGGCTGGCTTTCCAGCTGGAGTTCTGGCTGGCTGGCTGACTGGCTGACTGACTGGCTTGCTGGTTTGGGCTGGCTCAATTGGTCTGAGCTTTCTGGCATTCTCTGTTCTGGCTGGATTTATTGGACTGGCTGTCTTGGTTTGGGCTGGCTGGCTTGGTCTGGGATATCTGACTTGGTTTGGGTTGAATGGCTTGTCAGGGTGGTGTGATTCAGGCTATGCAGGGCCATACTATCCCACAGCCAGTTGTGCACAGCTGCTTCTCCGTACCAAGCTCCAGTCTCAACCTTGGCCTGACGGATGGAGAAGACTGATTCAGAACCATTCCCTCATCAACCCTCACTCAACCAACCCCAACCATGCCATTACTCATTGACTCAACTTGCAATCAACACAACAACCAGAGGTCCTACATGAAGCTGAATCAGGAGGACGGCGCAACTAGGATCAAGTGGAAATACTTTAGGGCTCTTCTCTCACTCTCTAATTGTAATCTATCTCTATCAGAATCCTCACTCAGTCTTTTTTTTTCAATCAATTTCAAACCACTCCAACTGGTCAATTCAGGCTTGTTCCCTAATTCATTCCTCATACACTGTGTCAGATCAACATTGTAGGATTAAGCTAGTGTTGATCAATCTAAAGGTATTCACCTATTCATCATCTTTCTTACTATCATCCCCACTCAATCAACCCACTGTTTGTCTCTATCTTGATCAATCTAAAGAAATTCAATTTTCATTTGAGCCAACTTGGGAAGTGATCACAATGTTAAATCACATGGTAGCAAGAGCAACTTCCTCAGCAATAGGCAATCTTGATTGAGTAAGAATGTAAAAAAAAAATGGGAAAGCAATAGTCATACCCAAGTAAAACTTGTCAGACTCAATCTTGGGGACTAATCATCAAGTTAAAGTGGTAAAAATGACGCTAAAGAACTGGAATCAATGGCGTATGAGGTTTGCTAACATCCTAACAACTAAGGGGCACAAGGATCTTTTGGACAAGGAATAGACCAAGGTAAACCGCACCACATCCATGTTCATATGCAGAAATTCCTGGGCCCTCAACCAACTATTCTCCACCACCTTGAGGGATCTTCACCCCAAAATCAAGGAAAAAAAGGAGGCTTTAACAACTGTTATAATACCTGCAGGGATGCATCCATCCAAACAATAGTGAAAAAACTCCAAAATCTAAATAAGATGGAGTATACACCTGGAACATCACTGCATGATCATTGCAATTGGTTCTCTTCTCTTTAAACCTTAATGATGTCCTCACTTGCCAAAATTGCAGAATATGCATCAATCTTCACTGGATTTGTGGAGTTTTTGCTTTCAATAACTATCAACTACTACAATACCCTAACACCTTTGGTCCAGAACATGTTTGATGTTAACTCCTTCACCTACAAAATGGTAAGGGATTGTCTTATATTTGAACAAAACTTCAGAGAAAACTTGGAAACCAAGGAAGAAATGAACCTGGAATTCAAAGGCCTACCCCGTATCAATCCAAAGAACAACAGCAACCTTGGCCCCAAACAAAAAAAGCAACGTTGGCCCCAAAAAGCCTGCCAACCACCCACATTCATCATCCAACAGAACCAGGAGCTCAATCCCCACAAGAAACTACAACCAAGTCAAATCATTAGACAAAAAGATTGCCAGACTGGTTTCCAAACATCTCCGGAAACTCAAGGCCAACCCTGAGGCCCATCACATCTCCAAAAAGTCATCAAAAATAACAACAAAGCGCAGAAGGAGATAGGGTGCGTGGACGTATCAAATGATCCAGCAGACTACAGGATCTGTCTCACCAACAAAGTCTATGCTGTTCCATCAAATCAAAACAACTCCATGTGAATCCTAGACTCCAGCACCACCAAATACATTGTCTGCAATCTGTCCTTGCTATCATCCCCAGAACCCATTAAGAAGGAAATGAGAACCCATGGTGGTTCCATCCCATTCAACCCCTCAGGAAGGCTTGAAGTTGGTGGCACCTGGATATACCCAGTATACTACACTCCAAAGGGCCCTCAAAATCTTATTTCAGTCTCCCAGTTTGGAGATCATGGGCTATTTATATCTCAAAATAATTTTATGTTGGTATTACAGGGGGGAGAAAATATTTTAGCTTGGTTCCCTTGGAGTGGAAACCTCTATGCCTCAGATCTTTTCTGGGTATTGGCTTTCCATTTAACTAATCATACCAATTGGCACATAACTCTGGGACATCCGTTGGATTTCTACTTAAAAAAATTCCTCCAACTATACAATCTGCCCAAACCAACCACCAAAAACCCAGCTTCAGTATGCAAGGTCTGACAACAATGCAAGATCAAACAAACACCTTACCTTAACCCTATTACCTCTTCCACTCGCCTATTTGAAAATCTTCATTTCAACTTAATTCAAATTACTCCCTGATGCTGTAGCAGCTATTGGTATATTCTTGTGATAATCAATGATTTTTCCCTTTTTAACCATATTTACACCCTCAAGAAAAAGTCCCACTCTGAAGAAAATTTACTCTCCTTCATATGGGAAATACAAAATAAAACGCGTAAATTACCAGCATAACTCCACTCAGACCAAGGAGGAGAATTTAGCTCCAATTCCTTCCTAAATACTATTGGGGATCTGGGAACAACTAACAAACAAGGCCCAGCCAACAGTCCTCAAACTAACGGTGTTGTGCTCCAAAAACTAACCCATAGCCATCATACTCACTTTTCTAGTATAAGGAAAGCTCCAATCATCAAAAAGATCTCAAAAATTGGTTCTAAACTAAAAATAACCTATAGTGACCCAGCCAAAGCTCCCCTCTATCTCTCATGGATTAGAAGAAACAGCCCTATCAGGTGTCACAACTCAGTGAAGGACATATGGACATACTCTGGAAGACTTCAAGTAAATACCACATAAATTAAACCCATACACCACCCAAACTCCTCACCAGTCTATACAGAAGCAATCAATACAGCACCAAACAAACCACCTCATCTGTACACAGCATTATATGCAAGCAGGCACCTGCAGTACAGAAGCAATTAATACAGCACCAAAAAAATCACCAAACAGAAATATATGCAAGATCCTGCATGCATCAGTAGATCAGAGGCTGTGCCAACATACAGAAGTAATATATGCAAGGAACTGCATGAAGAACCAAATAAATAACCAACCACCACTATACAGAAGATAATTTATGCAGGGAGCACCTGTATCAATGCAGCACAGCAATGCATGAAAGGGTGTACATGCATTTAGATACTGCACAGCCTCCTCCCCTGACAAGCAAAAATTCCTCATGAACTGTATTTATTGTACTAGGGAGACCATCAGGGGCAGCCCTGAGGGCAGGATTGTCTATAAATAGAGGGCCTCTCTCTCCCATCCAGGTCCCATCATAAGATCCCCCCATCCTCCCCTCCAGGGGATCACCATGCCTTCTAGGCACCCTTAACCCGTACTTGGCCATCCTCAAGCCATTATTCCATAACCCATACTGTGACCATCTCTAGTCCCTTATCCCATACCAACAACATCACCACCACAATCATCCACATCATCAATCATCACCATCAACCCCCACCATTACCCATCATCAGTCATCATCATCAACACATACTTTTGACCATGACCCAACCCAATAACCCATACTTTTGACCACCCAACACCACCATTATTTACCCAATACCCCATACCTTTGAACATCACTACCATGTCCCCATAACTTGAACATCACCAAGCATCACCACATACCTTGGCCATCCATCATCATCCCCATCCATAATCATCATCATCACCATCCATCATCATCATCATCCATCATCACCTACCTCAAACATCATCATCATCATCATCCATCATCACCTACCTCAAACATCATCATCATCATCATCCATCATAATCATGCATCCATCATCATCCATGTATCCATCATCATCATCATCCATCCATCATCACTTCCATCATCATCATCAGCATCCATCATCACCTGCCTCAACCACCATGACCCACCATCATCATCATCAACCCTCATCATCACCTACCTCATCCATCATCATCATCATCATCAATCATCTTCAACCATCATCAGTATCTATTAGAGGCTCAACCATTTCAACTTTATAAATCATCAACTGTGAAATCAAAGGATTATTCATCAGTAACAAATAAAACAAGGATATATAAAGGATAAGACAAGTCAAAAGATTCTTCCCTTACTCAGCTTCTATAGCCTCAGTCAACTATCTGTTGCACCATTTCTTCCTTATCAAGCTTGAATACATTGATCCTAGGTCTGATAGAGACTACTATAGTAGCAACTCTATCTGAAAATCAGCCACCAATCTCTTTTCTTTTATTTTTGTGACACTACTATAGTACTTAGAGGGGCAGGCAATTCAAAACCACCCTTTGCATTCTTCTATCATTTCAATAGTTGTAGTACTAAATTCCCCCTCAAGTGACTGCCAGCAAGCTATTTGTAAATTTTTACCCAATCCCAAAGGAGTCTCCACAATGGAATTGCAGAATGATTCAACCCAAAGCTTCTCACCAAAATGAGGTGCATACTGGCTCACTTGTCTTTCCCAGTGAACCTCTGTAACAAAGCAGCAAGATATGCCTCTCAGCTCATAAACATACTCCCCACAAAACGTTTGGGGTGGTCATTGCCTATGGGAACTCTGGTTAAGTCTAACAACTCCATTAAAAACCTATAGGATCTAACCAAACTCCTCCCTTTTTGTCTTAAGGTTTTTTTAACCCAGCCCAACCAAGGCAAAATCAAGCCTCCCTCCAAGCCCCTTCTACATCTAGGTTTTGAACCTTTCTCTGACCCATCCAAATTCCTTGAACCCTCCAGCTTGAGAATAATCATCAGTTGGTATTTCTCACCTTCCCTTTTCAATTTTCCTTATTGTGAATCCTTAGCGGTCAAAAAACACCACTCCTTTCTCCCTCAAACCAAAAATCTAAAATACTCCCATGGCTCAACAGTTTCAATCACTGTAAACCCCTCCAAATCTACAACAAAGATAACTTCCGTTCCTCCCTCTGTCACGTCACAACCTCCTTCATCAATTGGTTTAGTACCGCATCAACACACTGCGGCCAATGACCCAGAAATTTTGTCACAATCTGATTATCCTCAACCCCAAGATTCAGCCAATGCCGCATCTAAACACTACACCCTTGTTCCGTACTATGACAAAGCCCCAAGACATTTCAGTTCAAAAATTGGCCCCTCAAACATACTGGAAGGCTTGCGCTGTTGCGGCAGCACAATTGATGAAGCAAATTTAACTGAGATAATATCAGTTAAGGAGGCCATGAACTCACCCTACGCCAATAAGTACCTCAATGCAATGAAAGAAGAGCATTTCCAGCTATTTTTCTAAAACATGGGCACCCTAGTCAGACCTCCCCCAGGAGTCAAAATAATTGGTGGCATTTTGCAATTGGTTAACAAGCTCAATGAGTTTGGGGAAGTTTCCTGTTGAAAGGCACGCTGGGTTTGCTTTGGTAATCACCAGGACAAAGGCATTCACTACTTCAGAACCTATGCCTCAGTTGTGCGGAAAAACTCTCTCAAGGTACTCCTGTTGCTTGCTGTGCAAAATAAATTCCATTTCCTTCAATTCAACGTGTCCATGGCTTTCCTGAATGGTCTCATCAATGCTGCAGTCTTTGTATTACAGGTTAGTGGCTTCAAAGAACCGGGTAAAGAAGACTATGTCTGGATTTTGAACAAATCCCTGTATGTAACCAAGCAAGCCCCCAGGCAATGGAAGGCCCACCTTGTTGAAATTCTGGCAAAATGTGGATTAACGCCTTTGGTGGGTGATGAGTCACTCTTTTTCATCTCCAATCTAGCCATTTTACTACACATACTTGTCAACAATGGGCTGATTTTCAGACCCAATTGTAACTCCATTCTTAACTTTCTTCATCAACTTGGTAAGCACTATGAGCTAAAAATCAAGGAAAAACCAGGCCAACATCTTGGATAATACCTAGACTGGCGGCCAGACAGGTGCCTATTCCTTCATCAAGACAATTTATGCAAAAAGACCCTCATCAAATTCCAAATGGAAAACAGGCATCCATTGAAGACCCTGGCTCTAATGGAACTTCAGAAGATAGTGGCGCAAGAAGGGGAACCTGTTGATCAGTGTATGTATCAAAAGGCTTTTGGCATGTTTCTTCACCTGGCTATCCACACACGGCCTGAAATTGCCTTAACCACAAATCCACTGTCTCAATTCTCATCCAATCCCACCACCACCCACTGGTCAGCTGTCAAAAACCTTCTTTGCTACCTCAATGGCACCAGGACTATAGGTATTTTGTACTCTTGCCATACTACTAACTAATCAACCCTATGTGTCTGGGCAGAGGCAGACTATGCTGGGTTGCTGCTTTCAAAAAATTCCACTTCCGGGTATGTTATCACCCTCTTCAAAAATCCAATATCAAGGGTTGCAAAAAAAAATCTGTTGTAGCTCAGTCAAACTTTGAAGCAGATTTTATCTCCGCAAACAAGTATGCCAAACAATTTTGTTGGCTCTCAATGTTGCTTCAAAATCTGAAAATTCTCATTAAAAAAACTCCCATCAAAATTACTTTTCAAAACAACAATGCAAGCGCAGTCATGATCAGCAAAGAAGCTCAGCTAAACCCAAATTTGAAACACATTGAAATACAATATCAATATATCCGCAATCTTGTTTTGAAGAACTTACTATCAGTATAACAAGTCCCTTCTGATGAAATTCTGGCAGACATACTTACCAAAACACTGGGTACTGTCAAACATTGTGTGGCTCTGGATCTCATTTGCATGTCCCCTGTATGAATCAAGGAGGATTTTCAGGGTGGTTTGATTCACGCTATGCAGGGCTATACTCTCCGGCAGCCAGTTGCACACAGATGTGTCTCTGTACCAAGCCCCAGTCTCAACCTTGCCCAGACGGATGGAGAAGCCTGATTCAGAACCATTCCCTAATCAACCCTCACTTGATGAACCCCAACCATGCCGTCACTCATTGACTTGACTTCCAATCAACACAACAACCAGAGGTCCTACATGAAGCTGACTCAGGAGGAGGGCACGACTAGGATCAAGTGGAGGTACTTTAGGGCTTTTCTCTCACTCTCTCATTGTGATTTATCTCTATAAGAATTCACACTCAGTTTTGTTTTTTCAATCAATTTCAAACCACTCCAACTGGTCAATTCAGGCTTGTTTCCTAATTAATTCCTCATATACTGTGTCAAAACAACATTGTAGGATTAAGCTAGTATTGATCAATCTAAAGGTATTCACCTATTAATCATCTTTCTTACTATCATCCCCACTCAATCAACTCACTTTTTGTCTCTATCTTGATCAATCTAAAGAAATTCAATTTTCATTTGAGCCAACTTAGGAAGTGATCACAACGTGAAATCACATGGCTTGGTCTTGGAAGGCTGGCTTGGTCTGGGCCTGCAAGTTGGTTTGGACTTTCTACCTAGTTTGGTATTTTTGGAAATGTCTGTGATGGCTGGCCTTTTCTGGGCTGTTTGGCTTAGTCTGGGATTGCTGACTGAGTTTGGCTGGCTGTCTTGGTCTTGCCTTGAAGGCTTGGGCTGGGCTTGATGGCTTGGTCAAGGTATGGTTGCCAGGGGCTGGCTGGGTGGTCTAAGCTTGGCTGGCTTTGTCTGGGTAGGCTGACTGGTCTGTTCTGGTTATGCTTGCTGGACTAGGCTGGCTGGACTAGGCTGCCTGATCTGATCTTGGTTGGTTGAAATAGCTGGCTAGCTTGGTTGAGGTTTGGTTTCCAGGGGGCTGACTGGCTGGTTCTGGGTTGGCCTTCTGGGTCTGGCTACCTGTCTAGGCCTAAGTGGGTTGTTCAGGGATTCCTGGGTTTTCCTTGGCTGCCAGTCTATTCCTGGGCTGGGAAAGGGATAGCTGGCTGCTGTATGACCAGCTGGGTTTGGCTGGGCTTCTGGGTTGATTGGAAGTGTAGTTGTGTGGGTTTTTTCCCCACACAACTACTCCAAGTTATCCCAATTTGGATAACTTGGAGGGACTGAGCTTGCGGTGCTTTTGTCTGGGCTGGTTGGTTCTTGACCATCTGGCTGGTCTGAGCTGGCATAGCTGGCTCAGTCAATTGGCTGGGGTCAATGTGTCAGTTGGCAATGTTCTCTGGGTTGCTCCTTGTGAGAAGCTGGATGTTTGCTGGTTTCAAGGTTGAGGGTGGTTGATCAGTGGTGGCCAGATGGTCGGTTTTGTTGATTATTTGCTCTGGTTTTTTTTTTGACTGCAATTCATGCTCTTAGCTCTCAGAATTTTCTTTCACACTCTTTCCTTCTTTCCTTTTGTTTTTTGAATCTTGTCTCAAAATGTCTCGCTCTTGTGTTTTCTCCTCAATCTTTTACTGACAGATCATCTGGTCAGGTGCGCGCCCAAAGCTGTGTCAAAAGACTTTCACCAACCTGGTACAGTCAACCAAGAGACCACGATTCTTTATAATACTCAACCAAGCACTTGAAGAACTGCTCTCAACCATTCAACTCCAAATCTCAGGATCCTCCTCCTCAATCTCAGGAACCTCCTTCTCAAGATTGGATATTTCATCTTTGACCAACTCAATCTTACTCCCAGAAGCCAACAGAATGTACTAGTTTCAATTGACTCTTTATAAGTGTTGACCTTCTTTCTCATCAAAACCAGAACAACATCTCAGGACATCAAGATCAATTGGGAAACTCTGATTAGCTCTTAAGGTCATAGTGCACACAGTTCTACTCAGTCTTTTTAGAGGCCATTATCCTGCCTGTAGAATTGTGTTTTCTTTTTTGTGTCTGACTCTTCTTCCTGAAGCTTGCTTGAATTTCTTTTCTCAGCTCATATTTTCAGTTTTATTGATTTCATTTCTTTGATTGAAATTTCAGCTTGGTCAAGTTTTTTCTACTCCTTCAATTCTTTTCATTGTTAAAAGCCAAAGGGGACTAACTCAGCAACTGGAATTGATCAATGAAAAATATCACCTGGACCTGGAGGTGACAGCAACTTCAAAGGGCTGGAACTCAAATCTCTAATGGAATCCACCCCACTCTAGACAGAGAAAAACTACTTGATTTGGAAGAAGAAAATTGAAAGGCTGTTCAAAATGCGCAGCATTATCCACCTTATGAACTCTCCTATTCCAGAAAAAAATATTCCAGGGAAAGATGAGACCACTGCCTACTTCATTTCAAAGCTCAATCCTGAAAAAAAACCAATATCATCACAACTGAAAACAAGGACTCACCCAAACTAATCTGGCTGGCGGCTAAAGACCTCTTTGCTTCTAACCAAGCTGCAAATATAGCTGAGATGTTCTTCAATTTCTTGTACCTAGGGTTTTATCAAAACAATATAGATGCCTTTGTACCCTCAGTCAAGCTCCACCTAGGAACACTTGACAAAGTTGGCATCAAACTTCCAAGCAACATTCTGAGCTACCTCATTATTTTTAAATTACCTGAATCTCTGAAAGGAATGCGGTCGCAAATCATGCACTCTGGAGTAGACCTGACGGTAAACTTTGTTCTAAATCACCTATTCTAAAACAAAAAAATTCCAATCCAAATCTAAAGAAACATCCAAGAAGAAACCTGTTCACTATTCCCACAATTGCTTCAATCCTGGTTTCCCTGGCTGCAAAAATGGTAAACATAATCCTGTGGTTAAAACTCATCCTGCGGTCAAAACTCATCCTGCGGCCAACGGCTGGGAAGAATTTACCAAACTTAAACCCAAGAACCCTGTAAAAAATTCCAAACAAAGAGCCAGAAAGAAGTCTGAAGTGGCGCATAATTACTCCTTTTTCTGTGGTTTGAATCAGTTGGAGGAAACTGGCGCAAATTGTTTGATTCTCAACAGTGACTGCTTGATACAAATGGTCAGGAATCAATCTATGTTCCCCACATTAGTAGAACAATCTGGATGCAAACTCATCAAAACTGGAAAGAAAGGGGAAGATATACCTATAAAGGGTCTCTCCACTGCCACCCTATCCATTGGCAAAAGAAAAATTGATCTGGAGAACGCAACCTGGGTTCCAGATTCTACTGTTGATATAATCTCTCCGGGGGCTCTACTCAACAAATGATGCTCCCTAAAGGTCAACAGCAAGTCCTCTCCAAAAATATTTGCACTCACAAAGGGAAGAACCATGATCTTTGATGGGAAAATCAAAAGCAATCTGTTAATCATCAATCTCAAAGCTCAAACAAAAGAACTTTCCTTTCTCATGAGTCTGGAAAAGCTCCAGAAAATTCATCAAAAGCTAGTTCATGCCAGCATGGAAAGGATTGAGAAGCATCTTGGCCACAGAATTAGAAAAGAAATTTTCTCTGCCTTTGAATTTATTTCCTGTAAGAAAGGAAAAATCACCAAATCCACTTTGAAACAAGAACAACGCCCCACTGAAAAAGTTTTTGATTGCTTGCATCTAGAATGAATCGGCCCACTCAATCCTCAAATAAAAGGAGGTATGATGTATGCCCTCACTTTCCTGGACAATTAATTGGGCTATCTGCCTGCATTCCCTCTGCCAATCAAAGAAGGGGCCACCACAACCATCATCTTTTCAATTGAAAAAAAAGCAAATAAGAAGGGTTTATTCCCGGTTGAGGTTTTTTCCAAAGGGGGAGTAGATTTTTTGAATGACACTCTGAAAAACTTCTTCAAATCAAAAGCAATCCATCATCTAGTCAGAGAACCCTACCCATAATTGAGAATCCAAGAAAGCTAATTGCACAATCATGGAGTCGTTAAGATCTGTCTTTAGCTCATCAAAAAATGTTCCTAAAAGCTTTTGGAATGTATTTATTCAAATCTGCTGTCTTGCTTTGAAACAAATACCTCAAGAACCTAAAACAAAAACTCCCTGGGAACTAATTCCTGGAACTAAATTAACCAAGGACTACATAAAACCTGTAGGTACCTTGTGCATCTATTTACTCAGCAATACAAAAAAATTTTCAAAACTCAGCAAGAAGGGTGCCTGGTAGGCTTCAACCCTTGACTCCCCTCCTACAAAATTCTTACCAAATTGGGCAAGATCATAAATACCAAACATGTGCTGTTTTTAAAATCTCAATACACAAGAGGAACTACCCTCAACAAAGACAAAGGAGAAAACTTCAGACCTCAAGTGGTTGCACCATCTGGAAGAGAATCTGATTTAACTCACAGGGAACCCAAGTCTGGCACCCCATTCAATGTCAAACCGGAGCTCCCCCTGGACAAAAATCCAAACATATCTGACTCTGAAAAATCTGTGCCATCAGTTCAAGAGATGCTGATTCCTAAAATTTGCAACAGAAGCCAGCTGAAACCACCATGGCAGTACGGCTATTACCATTCTGCTCTACAGTCTTCAATACAAGAAGCTCTTAAGGACCCCAAATGGATTGCGCCTATACAAAAGGAGCTGGATATGGTGGAGGAACTTGGAGTATGGAAGGACTCAGATGAAACCAAAGTCACAAACCCTCTCAGAACCACCTGGGCATTCTTTCCCAAGGAGGATCTCCACACCGGCCAAGCCACACTCAAAGCAAGGGTCTGTGTGCAAGGCTTCAATCAATGCCACGGCATTGATTACTTTGAAATCTTTGCACATACTGGCAAGATACATTTTCTCAGAGACTTTCTGATATACTCAGTCAAAAAATCACTTCCAATCCTTTAATTTGATGTGAAGGGGGCCTTTTTACACGCACCCCTAGAATAAAATGTCTATATCAGAACCCCCATTGGTGTAAGAGAAAATAAAAATCTCTGAAACTAGTAAAATTACTGTACAGACTGAAGCAGGCCCCGCTGAACTGGTACAAGACACTCAGTGAATGGATCAAAAGTATAGGCTTTATGGAAAGCAACTGTGATCCTTGTCTATACTATCAAAATGATGGAATCACTTTGATATTCTTTCATGTTGACAATTTAGTGGTGGTGGGGGAGGTGAATAAATTTAAATCTCTCTTACTAAACAAGTTCAAGGATTCATCAGCTCACAAAGTGGATACATTTCTTGGAATGAAGGTTGAGAAAGACAAGAATACATTCAGCCTATCTCTCCCAAATCATCTCCAAAAAGGACTTAAAGAGCCAAAGCTCCTGAATGCAAGCCTCCCTCCAATCCATACTTGACTAGTGCACATCTATTACCGGCCACTAAAGAAGAGATTATCCTATTCAAACAACTAAAAGTCAACTATCAATTACCATTTGGCAGAATTAACTTCATAGCAACATTAGCACGACCTGAAATTGTCTATTCTGTTTCCAATTTGTGAGGATTCTTGGAAAATTCTGGAATACTTCACTGGAATGAACTCATTTGGGTGTGGCATTATCTACTCAAGACCATTGAATAAAAACTGAATTTCAGGTCAAGAAGCAATTCAAACCATCTCATTACCTACAGTGATGCCACTTGAGGCAACAAACCTGTAACCCATCTCTCTCAAATCAGCTTCATTACTTTGTTCAAGGGATCCCCCCTTTATTGGACAAGGCAGGGCCAGAGATGCATTTCTCTTTCTTTGACAAAATCAGAGTGAAATTCACTCTCTGCCAGTCACCTCAAGCCTAGATGGTTGAATAATTTGATTTCCATAGTGTGGGGAACTACCTTTGATCCCCCGATGCACCAAATGAACAACAAGGGCTTGAGTGACAAAATTAAAAAGTTTGGAACCAAATCGCACGGAAAATACATCAATATTAAGCTCAAAAGCTTGCAAAACAATTGGCAAAACAAACTTATTCAAATCAAACTTATTTTGTCTCAAGACATGCTGGCTGATCCACTGACCAAAGCAGCCAGTGCTATTGTATTTTCTAAGCTGGCTAAGGATGTTGGCTCTTGATTTATCACCACAGATAATGAGTTTATTCAGCATGTTGACTATTTGATCTGTTTATTGTTTGACTGCAATTCATGCTCTTAGCTCCAAGACTTCTCTTTCACACTCTTTCCTTCTTTCCTTTTTTGTTGTGAATCTTGTCTCAAAATTTCTCTCTCTCTTGTGTTTTCTCCTCATTTGACTGTCAGATCATCTGGTCAGGTGCGCGCCTGCAGCCGTGTCACAAGACTTTCACCAGCCTGGTGAAGTCAACCAAAAGACCAAAATTCTTGAGAAGACTCAACCAAGCACTTGAAGAACTTCTCTCAAACATTCAACTCAGAATCTCAGGAACCTCCTCCTCAAGAACAGATATTCCATCTTCAACCAATTAAATCTTACTCCCAGAAGCCAAAAGTATGTACTGAAGTGTAAATTGACTCATTATCAGTGTTGACCTTCTTTCTCATCCAAACCAGAACAACATCTCAGGACATCACAATCGATTTGGAGACTCTGATTAGCTCTTAATCTCATAGTTCACACAGTTCTACTTAGTCTTTTCAGAGGCCATTATCCTGCCTGTAGAATTGTGTTTGCTTGCTTGAGTCTGACTCTTCTGTCTGAAGCTTGCTTGAATTTCTTTTCTCAGCTCATATGTTCAGTTTTATTGATTTTATCTCT
The DNA here is from genome assembly GCA_025617555.3 of Puccinia polysora. Classification (NCBI taxonomy): domain Eukaryota; kingdom Fungi; phylum Basidiomycota; class Pucciniomycetes; order Pucciniales; family Pucciniaceae; genus Puccinia; species Puccinia polysora. The sequence continues at coordinate 51,978,134 of CM062625.1, read as the reverse complement.
TTTTTTTCTACTCCTTCAATTTTTTTGGGGTTTTATAATTTCCTGATTGGCCTGGCTGGAGCTAGTGGGTCAGGTTGTGCCAAGGTTGTGGTTGGGCGGGGGTCTGGGCCACGCAAATACTCAGAGTTATTCCAATTGGGATAACTCCAAGCTGCAGTGTTTGCAGTAGGAAACTAAATGCAACTACCTCAAGTTATTCCAATCAGGATCAATACTGAGTAGTTGCAATGTAGTTTTTCAATGCAACTAACAAAAGGTTTACTACTCTTTTTTTTTCTTGTGAGATTTCAGCAAAAATGCTAGAATCTTCTCTGAAATTCCTGAGTCACTCAGCCCTCTTTAGATACCTTTATCAACATACCCCATCTTTCCCATTCTTGAACCATATTGGAACACCGTATTGACTTCAATTCTTTTCCATCACTCATCCAAGCTTTGATCCTCAAGCTCACCATCAAACCCCTTGATTTCCTAATTGAGATTGCAATGACCTCAAGAGTCCTCCCACATGTTTCCCAGATTGAACAGCTAGAAAAAATCTATGGGTGATGATAAATTCACAACTCCCCTTTGTGTGGGAATTTTTAAGGGCCCTACCCGGCCCAACAAAAGTGTGGGGGCCCATAAACGCGTCCAAAGTGCGCGTGGGGGCCCATACACGCGTTCAAAGTGCCTCTGGGGACCCATAAACGTGTCCATAGTATGCATGGGGGCCTAAAAACGCATCCAACTTGTTTTTTCAAACACACAAAACCCCTGTGGGGGTGCATACCCCCTGTAAAAAGCTCTTTTGGGTTTTTTTAAACGGCAATTTTGACTTGTGTTTGTGGGTACGCAACCCCCCAGGGGTTTTGCCAGAATTTTTGGGACCCCCTGGACCACATTTGGGTTGAATCAACCCAAATTTGGAATCAACAAATACTCTGTGGGACTGTTGTACCACACCTAGCAATCTCAAAGTGAACCTAAAGTGAAAACAAAGTTAAATAATGCAAAAATTCAAAATAAATCATTGAAATTGAAGTGAAACTGCAAACATCTTCCTCAGTTGCAAGTGAGCAAACTTGGTAGTTTTTCAATTGAAATTTGGATTGAATAATGAAGTACCATTGCATTTTTTTGCATTATGGGAACATTGGTAAGCCCTCCTTTGTGTGGCAAGGATGAAATGAAGGACTACAATGATAGGGCCCTCAACAAAGCTGTGGGAAAAAAAGATTTGGGTAATAAAAATTGGAAGCCCCAATTGCATCCTCATCTAGGGTTACAATTGAGGAACAAAATGTTTAAAAAATGGAAATGACCTCTGGTGGTGATTAACATTTTATGTCACTATGGCCTTTGCCTTATTCACTTTTATGGAAACTGATTTGGAGCTCATAACTATGAGTATGTAACTATGACATGGCTATGTAACTATGACAGATTGACTTGAACCACCTCCTGTGAGAGCTTTTCCTACTAGGGAATAGGCGCAAAACTATTTCAAAACATGGGCAATGAAGCATTGGACTGTTTTTGACTCAAATCTTGATAAATATTTGGATTTAGCCTGTGATAGACATGGTTTCTACTCTTTGAAATTGCTCACCAAAAAGTCAAGGAAAAATCACAGAAGGAAGGTTGGGCGCAAGTTTCTAATCCATGAAATCACACAAAGGCAGACCCCTTGTGGCAAATCTCCTACAGACATGATCAACATAACCATCAAACATCTCCACACCCCTCAGTGAATCCCCAACTCAGGAGAATCTCTGGGGTGGCCTTAGTGAATTTAAAATAAGGTATGAATGATGGGCTCAATACTATCCAACTGAAAAGAAAACTGAGCAAGATTGATGGCGGCAAATATTTTGATGACCAAACAATCTATAATACTAAGCAAAAGGTATCAAAGGGTGAACTTCAGGTAAAAGTGTTATGGAGGTTTTCTTTGAAAAACTTGGTGATTCAGGTTGGGATCATTGAGAAAAGTCCAGTGGAGAGGGACACCTGGAGGCCCTATTCTTGGCACAACCCAAGTAATTAAAGCTTGGAAAATAATTCCATCATATTTCAATTTTTGATTGTAGTTATAAAACAAATAAGTACAACATCCCTCTATTGCATGTTCTAGGAATGACTGCCAACCAAAAATTTTCACAAAAGCTCTTATTTTTGTAACAAGAGAAAGGTTTGATTTCTAAAGTTGGTCTGACAATGCCCTAAATGATTTGGCTTATGATCCAGAGAGACTTCCAAAATTCTTTTTGATGGACCGTTAAAAAGCTCTGATTTTTGCTATAGAGAAAAGCTTCCCTGAGTCTACAAGACAGTATTGTCAATTGCACTTGTCTCAAATTATACAAGCAAACTGTAAAGTGAGCTTTAATAATGACGTTGAAGGTTGGTGAAGCTTTGTGAATCTGTGGGCTAAGTATGGGGCCTTGAAAACCAAGGAAGAGGCAGCGGTCAATGATGCGGAACTTAGAGCTAGGACCAAATCACTGCTTCTTCTTTCAATATTCAAATTTTGGGGTTGCTTACATTATGAATTTCATGAATTGCTTCTTGGCAGACTGTGAGAATGTGCTCAAGTATATTAATAATATGATCTTCTGTATCAAAGAGACATTTGTAAAGGATTGTACTTGCAAAAACACTGAATTTGGAAATAAAAAAACATCTTGGGTTGAAGAGGACCATGCTAATCTCGAAAAATTACTTTCAAATTCTTTGGGAAAAATGTTGGAGGTTTGGAGGAACCTAGAGGGAACATTTTCCAATAAAATTAAATTTGTTCAGGCTGATCTTTGAAACTCTCAAATATAGATAGTAATATTTCTTCCCAATGAACTTTTACCCTAGGGATACAAGTTTTGTTTAGAGGAAATTTAACTTTTTGTGGAACAATTCAAAAAAGTATAGCAGAACCATGATGGGGAAGTTTGCACCAAGTCATACTCCAAGACTATGGGTTTGCCCTGTTCCCACCAGATAGGAGACCGACTAGCGTCAAGAGGATCTGTTGTGCATGATTATGTTCATCCTCAGTGGAGGTTGTATTATGACCCTTGCAGCTCTATTTCTGTCATTTGGTTTAGGTTGGATTGTTAGATTGTTCAAATCACTTTGTGATTAATGCTTTTTTATAAATTCTTTTTGAGTTATGATTCCTACTTTCCTGATATTTGATCCTTTTGCATTTTGAAAGCTTGATGTTGATGAAATGCTCAACAATTATCATTTACATAAGAATCTAAATGCAATGATCTTGGGACATCCTGAACAAGATTATTGCTTGTTGTTGAAGTACTTGATTCAGAAGACCTCAAAATATCAATAAAAGCCAAAACTTGAACCTAAAGTCTTGCAATCAAGCAGAGGCTGTCCAAAATTGACAGATAAACGGAAAGATCCTTCTTGATTTGACACATTGAGAAGCAACTCAAGCAGGAAAAGAGATTTAGAAGGGCACAAAAGAAGAAAATATAAAAGATTTTAAGTCTTTTCTTTTGTGAAATGTTCAATTTTTGGGTTTAATGTGTTAAAATACGTATGCACTTACGCATGTGCTACATATAAGTGTAATCCAAATGCTAGGCACATATGGGCCTCTCAGGCCCATTGGACACTCACATGGACCATACGGGCCTGTGTGGAAGTCATGGATTTGGGGAAACTGGCCTCAAAACGCATGAAACAGGCCTATTGGTAACATGGCCCTAACGGGCCCCGTGAGGTATATGGGCAAATACAGCCAGATGGGCTTTTACGGGCATATTTGGGCCCAAGGTTTATTTTGGACATACTTGGCCAGACGGGCTGGCCTGCCAAAGTATGGTTTACTTAGTTTTTGGGCTTGGGGCGGCCCATTGGGGCCCCTGCCCGTGTTGCAGCCCTGCTTGGGGCCGCTGTTTTTGCTTACGGCCCGTTTATGGGGCCCAACAGTGTGATGACCAAATCTGGACACCCTGGACCAGATGCGGAAAATTCAAAATTTTTTTAAGATTCTTTTATTTAGGTGTCATTCAAAAAAAAAAAACTGGAATTTTTATCAGCATCAATCCTCCAATTTCCTCATCCTTCCAAGCATTCCTCTGTCCCAGTGGTCTATGACAGGCCTCTCTTGGTCTCATCACCTAGGCATCGCGTTTGATTCCTTCTCTCTTTGTTCCCCCCTTCCTTTTGGCCGAACACGCGGGCCAAGACCCGCTTGGCCCAATCATCCATGATCCTCCATCACATCCCTCCATCCACAACATCCTTGGTCTCATCAAGAATTTATTATGGATCCCACAACCAAACTAATCAAACCTTATGATTTCTTACTCAAATTCATCCTTATTGGTGAATCAGGTACAGGCAAATTGTGCCTTCTTCATCATTTCTTACGCTCTCAACCACAACATCCCTCTCCTCACACAATTGGAGTCAAGTTCTCCTCAAAGATCATCAGTCTACCGTCCTCCACCTTGTTTGTTTCAAGTTTTTGCCGGATGAAACTTCAGATCTGGGATACAGCTGGTCAGGAACAATTCAGGAGTGTCACCAGGAACTACTACCGCTGCGCGGCTGGGGCCATCCTGGTCTACAACATTACCAAGTTGCCATCAATCAAATCCAACTCAAATCCCTGATTGACTCACAATTCTAATCAGTCTCAATTGAATGAAGCAGAACTATCAATAGGGACCTCTTTGGCCCACCACCTTCATCATCCTCCTCATCTAGTCTCAAACCTCGGCCATATCTCATCCCCCATTTGACTCTTCAGACTCACATCTGCCAACTATTCCTTCCATCAACTCCTTGACGCTTTCCTCCAATCCTACTTTCAACCCTCCCTCAACTCTCACCCTCAGCCCAACCCTCAACGTTTGTCAATCTCCACCAGTTTGTTCCAAGAGCAAATCCATCAACAGAATTTGAAATCCGCTGGTGGCTTACAATCTGCCCAATGCGGCCTTCAAGCCCAGTGTATTTTCTCATTGGATCTCCTGCCCCAATCTTCTCACCTGTGACTCTCCTGCCCGTGCCCATCAGCCTGTCCGCGCGGCTCTTACCTGTGACTCTCCTTTCCATGCCCATCATTGACACAAGCCGGTGTCTCTCCATCCCCAATCATCCATGATTCCGTCTATTATTTCAATTTTGTTTGATTTTTTGTTTTCTCATCATTTTCTCTTTTTTCTCATGTCCATTCAAAAAAAAAAAAAAATCCGCTCTATTTGTAGAATCACTTGTACATCCTCTAACAGGGCCTCCTGCCCATATAAGGAGGGGCTATCCCCTGCCTTTTGGCATGGAGGGGGGGTATCTTATGGCATCCTATCAGAGAGAATCATAATCACTATCACCATGAAATAAATCATCTGTGGGGTCTCATCCCCCTTTATCTGAGACTGAATTCTGGATATATCCATGATTGCCCCTTGATGTTTGAGCATCCATACTCAAATCCTGATCCTTGATCCTTATAACCAACCAAGAGCCTTGCTGGTTGAAGAAAAATTTGACTGATTGAATTCTTGAGCTTGTTACACCACTCCTGCTCCCTTTATCCAACCACACTGGTCCTGATCATCCTTTGATTATCTTTCCGGAACCAGTCACATTTGACTGAAGAGGTTTTATTAAGCTTAAAACCTGGAGTGTTAAACCTCCCTTTATTTCTTTTTGAAGTTGAATTCCGCCACAATACTCTTGAGTCCCTTGGGAAGTGTTGGGTTTTTCTTGTTTGAATCAGTTATTTTTTTGCTTCTAGAGCTTCATCAAACAATTATCTTTGTCTTGTGCAGCCACCCAAAGTTATCTGGTACCCTTCAAGCGCTTGATTGCGGAGAGTTGGGCAGTTTCACTGAGAACCTGGAGGTTGTTTGGGATTAAGTTGATCTTTCCTAAGCTTCTGCTGAAAACCAGAGCTATTAGCTTGTGGGCAATGGTACTTACAATTTCCTTGTCCTGTTGAACTCTGAGCAATCCTTGACTTCTTCTATTCAATTTTTTTGAAGAAATAGAGGATGAAACTAAAGGTTCATTTCAATAAGAGTGAGGAACTCAATAGATATTTACAAAGGGGCGACGTGAGGAAGAGGATTAGGAAAATACCTAAAGGAATTGTTGACCACGTGATAGGATGAGGAAGCAGAGGTTGAAGTTGGATTGAGAGGGAGGTAATAGAGATATGGAAAGATAAGCAGCGTGAAGATTCACAATTGATGAGGTGGGAATTGGTCGTAATCAGGGATTTGGATGTTGAGAGTTGGAGGTGAGTGAGTTGAGAGTTGGAGGTGAGTGAGAGTATGGTTGGAGATGAGTCGAGTGAGCAATGTGTCTGGAGATTAGATTTGTGTCGTGACGACTGTTGAGGGGCGCGTTGAGGTTTCACAGTCGGGAGCGCAGTTCACAGTTGGGAGCGCAGTCGCAGGGGAGTTTGTCGTGAGATTAGTGAGTGCACGCACATCAGGATGATGAAAAAGAGACACAGAGAGAAAGAAAGGAGACAACGTGTGATAGAGAAGAAAGAACAAACAGGTGAAAGAAAGAAAAGGAAAAATGAAGAAAGTGAAACAGCAGCAAAGAAGAAAGAAATCTGAAGATGAATAATATAAGATTAATGGGAAATGTCAACAGCCCCGCTTGCTCTCAGGCTTCAGATTGAGAGCAAACAAGATTGACAGCCTTGCGCGAGCAAATGATTGAGGTACGCCCCACAGCTTTGGTGAGGAAATCAGCCACCATGGTGATGGATGGAGTGAAGCGGAGAGAGACAATGCCATTGGAGATTGCCTCGCGAATGAAGTGAAACTTTAGCAACATATGTTTGGTGCCGAAGCCAGAGTGATTGAGCTTGTTCTTGGCAAGATCAATTGCACCCTTGTTATCGTTAAAGAGGGTGGAGATTGGATTATTTTGATTGAAGAAGTTGGTCAGAAGGGTTTGTAGCCATGTGATCTCCTTTGTGGCGTCTGTCAAAGACTTATATTCCGCTTCAGTGGTTGAGAGAGAGACTTTGGATTGAGTGGAGTTTTGGAGGGATGATTGTTGGCCAGGCCAAATTCATCCAGACATTGGGTGATGTAGTGAGATTGGCAAAGAGAGACACCATTGGGAGTGAAAAAAACGTTCATACCCAGGAGGAGCTTAGCTTCCCCAAGGTTCTTGCAAGGGAAACAGGCGGAGAGAAGACCTATGAAGACATGAGGATTCTTGCTGAAGACAGCAATGTCATCCACGTGTACAAAGAGCCAGGTGTCCGAGGACCAAAAGATGCACGGTTTGGCAGCGCAGCGTTTTAATCCGACTGAGATGAGCCAAGATGATAGTGTGTTGTGCCAGGCTTGAGGAGCCTGTTTGAGACCGTAGAGTGCCCTCAAGAGCTGGAGACTTTTCCCTTCCGGTAAGGGAAGCCCAGGTGAAGGATTGATATATATCAAGTCTTGCAAGGGTGCGTTTAGGAAGGCAGATTTGATTTCTACCTGATTAAAGAGAAGATCGTGCTGCACAGCATAGGAGATTAGTAGTGGCAGAGAGTTCAGCCGGCCAGTGGGAGCATATGTGGAGTGATAATTCACTCCCTCAATTTGTCGGAAACCTTGTACACAGAGCCGGGCTTTGTACTCCACGCTCTGATTCTTTTTTTCTTTTTTTATTTTGAACACCCAGGTACAGTCAAGAGGTTTGATGCCCTTGGGCGTGTCTACCATCATCCAGACTTGATTATTGTCCATGTTTTTGAACTCCTTATTGATGGCTTCTATCCACTTGGCGAATTCAGGTGATCAAAGAGCCTCTCCGTAGGTGGTTGGCACTTGCTCAAGGGAGGTATAGAATATTTGAGAGGATGGAGTCGAATTGGGATGTGATTTTATGGGTAAGATCAGAAAGGCGAGTGGGCGACGTCTATGGTGTATTATGTTGGCAGGGTCGACTTCTTTGAGAAGTTGTGGAGTCTTATGGATGGAAATTTTGGAGGGAGAAGACGGGAGAGATGTGTCAGCAGGGGATGGAGCGGAAGGAGGAAGATCAGGGAGCGAAATGGAAGAAGAAGAATCAAGGAGTGGAACAGGAGATATTGCAGAGGAAGTGGAGGAAGAACAGTTGAGAGGATTGGGCGAGAAAAGGGAGTCAGAAGGGGAGAAGGACGGAGCGGAGGAATTGAGACCAGGAAAGGAGTGTTCAATGAAGCAAACATGTTTCACGGAATAGACCTTTTTAGAAGTGAGATCCATGACTTTAAAGGAGGAGAAATTGTTAAGGAAACCAAGAAGGAGGCAGGGTAGTGCTCTTTTGCTGAACTTGTAAATTTGGTAGGGTTTGGGAAGGTGATAATAGCCCAGGCATCCGAATGGTTTCAGGCGTGTGTATTCAAAGTCTTTGTTGTTCCACACCTTGAAGGGAGCAACAAATCCATTGGATCTGCTAGGGAGGCAGTTGCTGAGATCAACAACAGTCTTGATTGCTTTGGGCCAGTAGGTAAGCGGAAGTTTTCACTGAACTAGTAAATAGCGTGCCTTGTCTATTAATGTTCGGTTACTCCTTTTGGATATTCCATTTTTCTGTGGAGTGTATAGGGGGGAGAGAAGTTGTGAATTATTCCCTTTTCCTCGCAGAATTTTTTGAAGTCTTTATTCAGGAACTCTGTTCCATTGTCAGAAATTATCCTCAGGAGTCGCACCTGTAGTTGATATTTGGCTTCAGCCACAATATCTCGGAAGGCGTTGAAGGTGTCGCTCTTCTTCTTGAGAAATTTCACAAGCTTGAAGGAGGTGAATTGATCAGTGACCGAGAGAAAGAATTGAGTCCCTTTTTTGAATGCTGCAGCAATAGGACCTACTAAATCGAGATTGAGTGTTTCAAGAGGTCTGGAGACAGGGGCAAAGCTGCTGAGGAAAGGAATACGAGTGGTCTTGCATCTCAGGCACATGTTGCAGTCTGAGCACGGAGAGGTTTTAGGGAACAGCTTGGATTGGTACTGGAAGCTAGGATGTCCGAGACGCAAGTGCCAGAGAGAGGAGTGGTCCAAAGCTTGGGTGACAAGGCAATTGAGAGTGGGAGCCAGAGATGAGATTTTGGCGTTAGTTACCTCAAGCAGACTGTTGGAAATAGTCCCAGTGAGGGTGAGAGAAGAGTTTTGGAAGTGAGCGGTGAATCCACTGTGTCCGGTGCGACTGATTGTAACACCTGAGTTCAGCAGTTTGGGGAGCAATAAAAGACAGCGTGAGATGGATGGGATGAGAAGAACGTCGTGTAAGACAATACTTGAGCCATTGGAGAGATTGAGTTGAGCCTTCCCAATACCTTCGGCTTTGAGTCCTTGGTCCTGGTTTCCATTACCAACCAATATTTCAATGGGTTTGAGCTTGTATAGTTGACTTGGGTTGTTGACTATGTGATGCAATGCTCCAGAGTCCAGGACCATGTTGTTGGGTGCGGTTGGTGATGAGAGGTAAAGTTTGGCTAGGAAATGAGCAGAAGGTTCCCCAGAGGTGGGCTGACTAGGTTTTTGGGTGGTTGAATTGGTTGGTTCAGAGGAGTGTTGCAGGTTCACTTGGGGTTTCTTGTTGTAGGATTGATCGCGAAGATGAGGATATAGTCTAAAGCAGCTGTTTTCAGGGTGATTTTGCAAGAGGATTGTGGTACCTGGGTCTGCAGGGATGCTCGGGAAGGGAATTGGTGAGACAATTTCAACCAGGATGAGGATTATTTTTTTTTGGTTGCCAGGAGCCTTAAGGAGAGCGGTTCCAGAGGGTGGCATGGAGGAAGAAGTGTTTTTCCTGGATAGCTCAAGATGAACAATTTCGTGCAGCTTGTTGAGGACAAGAGAGGGCTTGGTGGTGATGTTATCATTGAGGAGAATGGTTTCCACTACGTGCCAGAGTTCGGATGGGAGTTTGGCCAGAATGGAGTAGCTCATGATGTTGTCAGGAATGCTTAGGTTCACGATAGCGAGTTTGTTGGCGATTTTTTTACATTCTGTGAGATAAGTGTCCAAATCTCCAGGGTACTCTAGTCTCATGAATTGTACCCAAACTTGGCCCTTATTATTGGCTGATTGACTTCCGAACCTTTCAAGGATAGCCTTCCAGAGCTCGTAGGGTTTGTCTGAGTTGGAGGGGGTGACAATTGAATCAAAGGCAATGGTCCCAAGGTGTTGAAGAATGAGGTCGGCAGCATTGTTGATCTTTTGAGTTTGCGTTGGAGTGGGAGTTTTGGGAGGGGGATTGGTACAGTAGACAAGCAGCTTCTTCTTTCTGAGATAGGATTTGATTTGGATGGAACATTGGATGTAATTAGATTTGTTCAACCTGGGGATGCCTCTGGTTTTCTGTTCCTCTTCTGAGTCAGACATATCTGAGATCGCTGATTCCTTTAGTGCAAGGTTTGATGGTTTGTTTTTGGGAATGTAAATCTGAATAAATAGAGGATGAAACTAAAGGTTCATTTCAATAAGAGTGAGAAACTCAATAGATATTTACAAAGGGGTGACGTGAGGAAGAGGATTAGGAAAATACCTAAAGGAATTGTTGACCACATGATAGGATGAGGAAGCAGAGGTTGAAGTTGGATTGAGAGGGAGGTAATAGAGATATGGAAAGATAAGCAGCGTGAAGATTCACAATTGATGAGGTGGGAATTGGTCGTAATCAGGGATTTGGATGTTGAGAGTTGGAGGTGAGTGAGTTGAGAGTTGGAGGTGAGTGAGAGTATGGTTGGAGATGATTCAAGTGAGGAATGTGTCCGGATATTAGATTTGTGTCGTGACAACTGTTGAGGGGCGCGTTGAGGTTTCACAGTGGGGAGCGCAGTTCACAGTCGGGAGCGCAGTTGCAGGGGAGTTTGTTGTGAGATTAGTGAGTGCGCGCACGTCAGGATGATGAAAAAGAGACACAGAGAGAAAGAAAGGAGACAACGTGTGATAGAGAAGAAAGAACAAACAGGTGAAAGAAAGAAAATGAAAAATGAAGAAAGTGAAACAGAAGGAAAGAAGAAAGAAATCTGAAGATGAAGAATATGAGATTAATGGGAAATGTCAACATTTTTCCCCCGGCATCATCTTGCCTCAGATAGCCTTTTTTCCCAGCTACCAACTAATATCATCTTTATCCTTTACTCTTTGGACCACCATTTACCAGGTTCTGGACTTTGATCTTGGTTACAATTAAATATTTTTGTAACACTCAGGAGGGCAGCCTAAACAGCACCTTTCCCCTCCACAGAACTGCCAAGGCCTAGCACCTTTTGGAGTTTTAAAACAGCCTATGAAGGCCATCATAGGGGGCAGGGGGACTCAAAATGGAGCCCCCCCACCCCAGTTGTGGTGGTTGAGCCCGTAGCCGCTGCCAAGCTGGGTGGCGGCCGCGGGGCTGGTGGCCCAGGCCTCTCCCCCTCCCCTCGCTTGCCATCACAACGAGGAGGGGGAGGGCTGGCCGGATGGAACAAGCCAGCAACCAGTCATGGTGGGGGGACTTGATCACCCCCCCACCAAAATTGGCGACTAGGCCGGTTGCATCAAGGTGACCAGAGGTGGGGGGGAATTGACCATCCCCCCACCATCAAAGGGACGCTCTCCCCCCCCCCCTTTACCAAGGGGGAGGAGCAATGGGCTGGAGGGGACCTGACCACCCCCCAGCCCACCTTACCTTGACAACGCCCTGGGGGTATTGACCCCCAGGGCCCCTGATAGGGGGATTTGACCGCCCCCTCCAGGGATCTGTGAGAAGGAGGGGGGGGACAGCATGTCCGCTGGTCACACCCCCCCCCCCATGTGTGTCTGAGACCGGACCCAGGTGTGTGCTGGGTCCCTCCTGGCCATTTGCATGGCCAGGGGCTTCTTGCATGAGGCAACCAGCCAGCATGTGAGGTAACAGGTCGGTTTTAATAAACAAACGGCCAGGGTTTTGAACATTTAAGGGGCTGTTTCAGCCCCATTGAGGTGAAAACACCAGAAATAACCAGAATAGGCTGGTTCTAAGGGTACAGGGACCAATGCCATACGGGCTGATGTAGCTCAAACCAAGTAACAAGGCCTGTAGAGCCTGTAGAGCTTTTTGGGGGCGAAAAATTGGCCTTTTGGCTTTTTTTATCATGGTCTCAAAAGAGGCCAATCTTTTGTACTTAAGGAGCTCTTCTCCCTGCTGTTTTTGTCATCCATTCATCATCCAATCTATTTCATCACCAATATCATCCAATGTATTTCCCCATTGTGAGAGCCCATCACCAATTATTGACACAAGGTGTCCAGAATTTCTTTTGATTTAAATACTGCTCATTTGCCTAAGCTAATTGCTGGCCATAATTATAACATAATGAACTGATGGAAAAATGATTTCTGTAGTGAAAGGATGGCTCTTCATCTGAATTTCATAGTTCAGTTGAAGAGACTGAAAGTTCATTAGGGTCTGTGCTTTTGGAATTGATTCCTTTTTGAAGGAGATTGATGAAGAAATGGAGGACTCTAACAGAAGTTCATCATTGGTTAGTTTTTTTTTGTTTAGTGGAAGTAGAATTTTGTAATAATAATTTTTGATTTTAGGAAGTGAATTACATCAATCAAATACCTGAAAACTTACAAAAGTTTTTGGGTGAGGTTTGAGATCCATTTGGTGATGGAATTTGTCAATATATATTCATTGCTAAATCATTTGGTTATGATGAGTATATATGGTTTAAACTAGAAAAAGAAATGCTTGAAACATTGAGGAAAAATAAGGGGTGCTATTCTAAGATCCTTGGTGGCAGTAAAGATGTTGAAAAGATAGAAAAAATACTTGATGCTCATGACATCAATGAAAATATTCCATCTTCAAAATGGCTCTCAAAGTTGGAAATTGGTCAAATAATAGCTGATACTTATGGAAGACCAATATTTTTCATTTCATTGGATTCATGTTTTACTTTAACTCCCATGAAAATTGGTTTAGAAGAAAAATCAGATCCTATGTTCATTTGCTTTGTTAACAATAACCATTGGTTCCAGATTTTAATTAAGGGAGATGTGATTTTAATCCCACCCATAGTTTCCAAACCACTTTTCATTACTTCTAAAAAGGTCACTGGTTGGGTTGATCACCTCAATAAACAACTTAAGTTGTATTCTAATTTATAGATTAATTTCATCATTTGGTTTTGAGTTCTGATTCTTATCTTTAAATTCTATTAATATAAAGGGTTATCACATTTTGAACATCATTATGTTGAGTGTTTTGAATTGACATCATTATGATGAGTATTTTGAATGAGATTTTATTGGTAATCTAATTAAACTTGTGTTAGTCTGATCCCATCATGAGGAGTATTTTTACTTCTTGTGATGGGATCAACTTAACACAAGTTGAACTTTTTTTTTATTAGGGCATATCAAAGTTAACAAAACCGCCATTAGAAAACCACCATTTTTTTGACCAAACCTTCCATTTTTGATGGCGGGTTTCTGAAATACACATACCCCCTAACTGGTGTATTTCAAAATGGCAGGTTTCATTAAAATGGTAGGTTTCAAAAATCAAACCCACCATTTCATCCATCCACCATCCATTGCATGAAAAACACCCATCCACACTTCCAACTCATCAAATCCATACACATGACACACATCTCATCTTCATCACTTCACATCTCCATTTCTTCACATCTCCATCACTTCTTATCTCCATTTCTTCACATCTCCATCACTTCACCTCTCCATTGCTTCATATCTCCATTGCTTCACATCTCCATCACTTCACATCTCCATTGCTTCACATCTTCATCACTTGGCATCTCCATTACTTCACATCTCCATCACTTCACATCTCCATTGCTTCACATCTCCATCACTTCACATCTCCATTGCTTCACATCTCCATCACTTCACATCTCCATTGCTTCACATCTTCATTGCTACACATCACCATCTTTCTCAACATTCCCAATCAAACTTCCCAGCAGCAAGTTGAAAATGCAAAAAAGCTGACTGAAATTTTGTTATTATTTGACTTGGATTCAGACTTTGATTTGGAATCAAATTGGTTAGCCTTGAATTCTCTAATGGAAAAGCAATACATGGTTCCACAAAGAAACACTCTCCACAAACCTATGTATAAAAGGCAAAAGCTTCACCTACTGCCCAACTTAAGCTTCCATCAACTGTTCCCAACTTTATTGCCTTCTTTCATGAAACGTTTGGAGGTGATTGAAGACCACCATATCTTTCAGAACAAGTTTTGGAATACTCAATGCAATCCAGCTATCCAATAGGTGCTTCTCTTTGTAGATTGGGATTAAATGGAAATGGAGCAGCAATTCATCAATTAGAAAATCTATTCTTGGTCACTTATGGACCCATTGACTTATAAACCAAAAGAGTCATGATTGCTATCCTATCTTTGCATTGCTTGGTCCTTTGTTGGCCAACCAAAAAATACCGCAAGGAGATATCTCAAGTAATGGAGACTGAAGGCTTTCCTGGTTGCATTGGTTTTTTTGATGGAACCACTATCCACTTGAGTCAAAAACCCAAGCTAGATGGCAACCATTTTTTGATTGGGAAAAAAGGAAATTGATTTATTTCCTTTCCAAAGCCTTTGATAATACACTGACCAAATTTGTTTTATTGTTTTTTATAGATACTCTGTGGCACTAAAACTTGTTTGTGATAACAACAAGAAGCTCATATCCCTCCATGTTGGCCTTTTGGGTTCTTGTTATGATTCATATGTTTCAATTGGATGTGGATTGCCCAACAACCAGATAACTACTTTTACCAAGATCAATACATTCTGGCCAATTAAGCTTATGCTAGCGGGAAATTTGTGGTTCCAGCATACTGCCTTGTTTCATCCAATGATCAAGCCAAAACTGATTTCAACTATCATCTTGCCCAATCACAAGTTTGGATTGAGCATGCCATAGGAATCCTGAAAGTAAGATGGGCTAGCTTACAGGAGATTCAAAACCAGCTCCAATCCTCCAAAGACATGAAGTTCCTCATCAACTGGATTATCAGTTGTGTAATCCTTCAAAACCTTCTTGCCAACATCAAAGATGAATGGGACAAAATATTCAAAGAAGATATTTCTGATCCTCCTCAAGCCATCCCATCCTCACCTTCTACCTCATCTTTGGCTATGAGAGAGTGGATTCTACCCCTCAAACTTGCTCACTTTGATGAGTAGCATTGGGTTTTTAAATATTTAAAAAATAAAATCACAGAATTTTTTTTGTTTTGGTTGTTTAACCAAGAATCTGACTGCGGTTTTTTTTTTTTTTTTTTTTGGTGGACTTAGACAAAAACCAAAACTTCAAAAACACCTCACCACACCAAAAAATTGGCCCACCTTCACCAGTACACTTCCTCCTCCTCACCCAAAACCACCACCTCACCCATCACCACCACCTGACCATCACCTCCACCTCACCATCAACTCCACCTAAACCACCAGCCCACTTCCTCCTCCTCACCCACAACCACCGCCTCATCCATCACCACCACCTCCCCATCACCACCACCTCCCCATCACCACCACCTCCCCATCACCTCCACCTCCTCCCCTCCTCCTAACCCTGGTAAGCCCCCCTCCCCCCTCTTCCTCTTCCTGCCTCTCACCGTTTGCTGATCCTTTAATCATGCAACCTTTAGGTCCCCCCTAGATCCCCATCAAGGTGAGCCCCTTCCTCCTTCTCCTCCTCCTCCTCCTCCTCCTCCTCCTCCTGCTCTCCCTACCCCTGATCAATTGTGTGCAATTTCCGCTTGCCAGTCAACCGGCAAGTAATTGATTGCTTACCAATTGATCAATTGGTTGACCGGCGTGTAACTGATTGCTTGCCAATCAATCAATTGGTCAACAGGCAAAAATTGCTTGCGCCAGTCAATCAATCCTTTGATTGACCAACCAGTGATGTGCCCCCCCTTCTTCTCCTCCTCCTCCTCCCAGTTCTTGAAAACTTGACTGACATTTTTTTGGTAACAAATTACTTGTAATTTTCTTCTTATTTTCTACATTGGTTTATCATCTAAGTGGTTGATACCTTACTGATGATTGTTTTTTTTTTGGTAGGAGAATTTCCAGTATTTTTATTGTCATGTTCTACGTTTTTTAATCATCTTAGTGGTTTTTACCAGACTAATGAACTTTTTTTCTTTTTTTTATTTAATGCAATGCAATCAGACATTCCACTGCTTTGACCACCCTTTCTTGACGGCCCATTCTTCACCCACCAAACTCAAAATGTTACAACAAATGGATTTGTTGGGAATACTTTATTTATCTCACCATTTCTCTTTTATTTCTATATGGCCTGATAGATGCGGGATGATTCTGATGGTAATATGCATATTCATCATCAAGACTATGGACAGTCTTTTAAGACCATGAGTCATTTCAGTCTCTGGGGACTTCTTTTCCTCAAAAAATCCTTCATCTCTGATCATCAAATTCAATCACTCAAGATTTTCACAAGAATCACAACTGTGAAGAATTTTTGTCATAGCGCAGGATCCTGGATAATTTGCTGTAAACCTCTAAGCTCAGCTCTCTTGATCTTCTCAAAAACTGCTTTAATCCTATCTATACAGTCTCACTACTTCCTGGATTCTGTATTATTACCAGAGCGTCATTGTTCTTTTACCAGCGTATTCTTAAAACTCTTCCTCCATCATTGTTACTGTCACGGGTGATTTCAATCTTGTTGGGTATGGTATTGTGTTGTTACTTGCGCTCCATATCCTTGTTCCTTTTGCCTCATGTTTCAGACACAAGTCTCCAGTTCTCGTTTTGGGTTATTGAGTTTTGACAAAATTCAAAATGAGGGTTCAACAGGATTTCCATCTTGATCCTCACCCCAATCAAGTATATGGTTGGGAGGGAAAAAGATGGAAGGAGATAGTTTGAAAAAAATACATAGAAGTGGGAAGAAAAGGGCTTGCTGGAGAAGGAGGGCTCAAATGCAGGATTCAGAAATTGCATTGGAAGTGACTGAGGAAACAATTAGTGAAAAGGTTTTTTGGTCTTCACACAAACTACTTCCCTTGAACCTTTATCCGTCCATCATCAAGAAAAGTCAAAAAACCAGCCCTGAAGAGTTGTAACAGGCCAAACAGAAGATTAAACCATTCCATTTCTTCAGCTCTGGAAAAGTGTATGTTCAAGATCAATCCAATCATGAGAATATGTTTGCCATCATCCAATTTATCCCTTTGAATGAACTCTCTGAGAAAGAGAAGAAGGACATCAACTCAGTAATTTAATTCCTTCACCAATCCAAAAAATTTGTCAACACTGTTGGTCCCTCAAGATCTTGGGGTTGGAAAATGTGGGCAATTGGATGGCAAAGATTGATGGACCCTTCTGAAATATTTGGAAAATATTGGAAGAAAGATGCTATCAAATCCTCCCCTAAAGAGTATTATATTTTGAACCTTAGGTCTGACAAGGTCTCTCAAATATTGGTCCAAATGTTTCAAAAATTAGCCAAAATTGCTTTTGATTCCAACCGTGAAGATATGATAGACAACAACATCCCTTCCTTCTCCTCATTGGAATTTGGATCTGGCCTTACTGCTTTTGACTTCTCACCTCACATCACCTTCACCTCAGACTCTTTCTACAACTTTCCCCATATTGACCAAGGTGATTTATCTGACTATTCCTTTTTACTTGTGGTCCCAACCAAAAAAATTAATGGAAAAATTATTGACAACAAGGATGAATATCAAGTATCCAACAGTCAATTTGTGCTCCCAGACTTGGGTTTTGAGATCAATTTCAAACAAAAGGGTATTTTGAAAATTTTTTTGGCAGCAAAAAATTACAAGCACTGTACTTTTCCTTCAGTGGATACTGTTGGGATTCTGAATCATCCAAATCAACAATTCTCTAGAGCGCATTTCCTGAACTTCAGATTTACTACTGTCAAAAAAACTACTTGATAATCAACCCTTTTGAAAATTGATTCTACAGGAATCTTTCTCCTCATTCTCAGACTAATCTTTTCAACACTCAATGTGATAAACTCATCCCCTCACTAGTAATTATTCACCCATCCAACCTCCCTAAACCAATTCAAGTCAAACTCCCTCAAACTTCTCCTCAGATCTGCTTCACCAACTTTAACCGGGTTGACAACACTTCTTCCATGCTTTCCTGGTGATATTTAGCCTGAATTCTTTTCATTTTGTCTATCCAAACTTGTACAATGTTTGTTTCTCATCAATTTCACCATTTTTCCTACTCAGTCCTGTTCCGTTCTTGGCTTTTTATTCAATTAAACTATTTAAACTCTTTTCAGATAATGCCGCCCATAATAGGATGGCCATTTCCATGCAAATCAATAGAACAACTCAAAACACTAGCAAGGACTTTGCCAGTGGAAAAATATATCTTAGGAAAGAAAATCAAAAAAAAAAACTATTTGTTCATTGGTGGTGTTAAAAATACTCTCAAATGTTGTTGCAATCAAAATAAATTTTTTTGTTTTTATTTTTAAAATTTTTATCAAAGTAAATATATTCAAAAACCAAGCAATTGAGTAATTTACTTAATTTCTTCCACAGTTCTACTGCTACCAATACATGCGATTGCTACCAATAACCTATCTTTTTTTCTGTGGCTAGCCTTTCCCTCCCCTTTTAAATTCAGTCTTTCTCTTGATCCTTCTCCTTTTTCTCTGTTTGAAACTCCAGCTCAGCCTGTTTTATTTGCCACTCAGCATCTCACTTGTGTTGATGAGCCAAACTCTCATCTTTCCACTTTTGAAAATCAATAACCAGTTGACAATCGCACTTCTCCTTTTCAAATTGAAGTTTTTTGAATTCTATTTGTGATTTCCCTGTTTTTTGGAGAGGAATAGGAATGAGCGTGATCTTGAAAGAAATTACACTCAATCAATGAACTTACTTGAATCTTGCTTCTCCATGATATCCTCAAAACCAGAAAAATTTGAAGTGTTTCTCCGCTTTTGACGGTGTAAGACTCCAAACGGCGCAGGGCATTGGCAGTTCTGTGGAGGAGATAGGTGCTTTTTTAGGCTGCCCTCCTGAGTGTTACAAGAATATTTAAATGTGACCAAGATCAAAGTCCAGAACCTGGTAAACGAGGAACCAAAAGTAAGAGGATAAAGAGTGTAGTGGTTGGTAGCTGGGAGACAACACTATCTGAGGCAAGATGATGTTGGGGAAAACTTGAATAGAAGGAGTCAAGAATTTTCCAGAGTTCAACAAGACAAGGAAATTGTGAGTGACAACGCCAACGAGCTAATAGCTTGGTTGTCAGCAGAAGCTTAGG
This sequence comes from Puccinia polysora, assembly GCA_025617555.3. Classification (NCBI taxonomy): domain Eukaryota; kingdom Fungi; phylum Basidiomycota; class Pucciniomycetes; order Pucciniales; family Pucciniaceae; genus Puccinia; species Puccinia polysora. Next base: position 51,958,890 of record CM062625.1, on the reverse strand, counting down.
AAAGATCAACTCAATCCCAAAACAACCTCCAGGTTCTCAATGAACCTGCCCAACTCTCCGCAATCAAGCGCTTCAAGGGTACCAGATAACTGTGGGTGGCTGCACAAGACAAGGCTAATTTTTTGAAGAAGCTCTAGAAGCAACGCAAGAACTGATTTAAACAAGAATAACCCAACACTTCTCAAGGGACTCAAGAGTAGTGTGGCGGAATTCAACTTCCAAAAGAAGTGAAGGGAGGTTTAACACTCCAGGTTTTAAGCTTAAGAAAACCTGTTCAGTCAAACGTTACTGGTTCCAGAAAGATAATCAAATGCTGATCAGGACCAGTATGGTCGGATAAAGGGGTCAGGAGTGGTGTATCAAACTCAAGAATTTGATTAGAAAAATTCTTCTTCAACCAGCAAAGCTATTGGTTGGTGATAAGGATCAAGGATCAAGGGTTTGAGTATGGAGGCTCAAGGATCAAGGGGTATTCTGATTTCCTGCTGGATGATTCAATGCTGGATCCTCTTCCAAAAGGCAGGGGAGAGCCCCTCCTTATATGGGAAGGAGGCCCTGTTAGACTATGTACAATGGATTCTACAAATAGCGCGGAAAAAGAAAGAAAATCAGGTTATCACTTGCATCCGTCCGTGGATGGGCGCGCGCGAAAATATTGGAATCACCCACCCCTCGTCCAAAGGCGGACAGGGTGGGAAAGGAAAATAAACCAGACCGCCACGGATGTCTGCAGGCGGTAGTTGACACTCTCCACCCCTTGGCCAAAGGCAGAAGAGGGTGGGAGAGTCCCAGGAAAGGGTGACGGATGAAGTTTGTGAGAGCGCAGATGGGCTGATAGGAGATTGGCTCAAGGTGATTGAGTAAATCCTGACGTGTTTGAGATTGGCAAGTGATAGATTGAGTGAGGTGAGAGATTGACGGATCCAAGGATTGGACAAGCGCTTTGGACAAGCACTTGGAGGTGTGGTCAGGATGGGTTTGGTAAGTCATGGATGAGCGCTGCGCGATGGTAAGGATAAGGATGAGCGACGCGGGACAATGATAGATGAGCAACGCGCAATGATGACGGTGAGCAGCGCGCAACAATGATAGATGAGCAACGCGCGATGATGACGGTGAGCAGCGCGCAACAATGGCAATGCGGATGAGGGACGCGCAATGCACGAGGAGTGATGCGCGGGGATGAGCATGAGGAGCGATGCGCGGGGAGGAGGATGAGCAGCAATGCGCGGGGATGAGGATGAGCAGCGATGCGGATGAGGAGCAATGCGCGGGGATGAGGATGAGCGGCATGCGACGCGCAAGGAAAACTTTTGAATTCTTTTCCCACGGTGTCCCAAATGGCTCACCACATCTCTCCCCAACTTACAGACTTTCTCTAGTCTGCATCATAATTTTGAAAACATGAAAAAAAAAAATAATTGGCCGTTTCTTGATCCTCTAAAAAAATTTTGAAACCCATCTTGGTCCATCCAAAAGAGCCTAAATTTGGAGAAGATAAAATAAAAAGCGTCCCAGGTGCTCACCTATTTGGCATAAAGTAGAGTTTTTACAACAAAACACAGCAGGAGACCCCCGTGGTTCACAATTGGGAGGACTTACTTTGAACCCAAATTGCCCCCACGACAATAAAATCTCTTAACTTGATCAGCAGAGAACCTTCTAGCCATCTGAGTACCATCCAGTTCTTCCAAAACATAAGATCCACCTCTAACTTGACAAACCACTCTATAAGGACCATTCCAACAATTCAAAAAAAGTTTTCCCCACTGAATCTCTAAAGATTGATTATAAGCCAATACCAGATCTCCAGGGTTTAAAGGATCCCTGATTCAATTTAGATGTTTATCTTCCCAATACTGAACTGATTTTGCTCTTGATTCTATCATCTTCTGATAATCTTTGTTACAAATATCTTCACTCCGCTCCAGTTGCTCTGATCTGGAAACTAATAGATCAGTAGTTGAGGAAACTTTTTCCCAACAGATGCCCAAGAAAGAATCCATTTCAAGATCAAGAGGAAGCACAGCCCTCTGACAAAAGATGATTTCATAAGGAGATTAGCCAGTGGTTCACTTGGTGGAAATTTGATCAGAGAAGAGGACCAAGGGGAGAAACTTTGTACAATTTTTGCCAATTTTACCAGCAAGTTTAACCAGAGCAGCCTTCAAGGGAGCATGGCCTCTTTCCACCATGCCTTGTCCTTCAGGATAATAGGGATTAGTAACTCTATGTTGTCCAGGGAGCAATTGGATCATTTCAGCAAGTTTTCCACCAACTTCCAAGCCACCATCCGTAGAAAAGATTGGTTTAAACTGTAACGCATCTTCCAATTCTCATGAAGGAAAGCTGCCACAGATTCAGAATTAATGTTCTTAAGGAATTTGGCTTCAAAACATCCAGAAAAATCATCTCTAGCCACAATTAGGTACTTAGCACCACCTGCCTTGATATGAACCACATCCACAGAAACCCTTCCAAAGACTGTGGACTCCCCAGTAGGATAGCAAATTTCAGCTGGATGGCTAAGATCACGTTTTTGACAAACTTCACAACTCTTGCACCATTGAGAGACAGATTTCTTCAGAGATGGCCACCAGAATTGTTCGGATAATTTTTGATAAGTTTTGGTTTCCCCATGATGACCAAGGCCCTCATGGATACTTTCAAGGATTGAATCTTGCTTAGCTGGGATAGTAACCACAACAAGCGCACCAGGAGTTCCTCTTTTCATAAGCCTAGAACCTTGGACAAAGAAACTAGAGCAATTTCTTTTAAGGGATCAAAATTCTTTGGCAGAGAGATCAAGAGGTCTTTGGAGAGTTGAAAGGTACTGCTCTAACTGAAGCCAGGAACCTTGTTGGAAACCAGAGTAATATTGGGAGGAGAAAGCAAAAACAGGGCGGACCAAAGGTTCTTCCTCATTGAAATCCATTCCAAAATCCAATTCATTGTCTCCGATAGGTCTTCTAGATAAACCATCAGGCATAGTAAAAGATTTCCCAGGCCTATGGACAATATCAAAAGAGAAAAGCTGGATAAAAGCTACCCAGCGAGTCATTGGAGCATTTGGAAGACTGGGAGCATTGATCATTTCCACAATGGATTGAGCGTCAACTTGCGATTTGAAATGTTGTCCCCAGAGTACTTTTTGGAGTTTCTTCAGCATTCTGGCCACACCTCAGAGTTCCAGTTTGGGCTGAGAGTATCTTGATTCCACATCCGAAAATAGAAAAGATTCATAAAGAACAGGGCGGTCCAAACCATTTTCATCCTCCTGAGTAAGGACAGCCCCAACAGATTGATAACTAGAGTCAACAGCCAATTTTATTTTGCCAGCTCCAGGCCCATAAGAGATCTTTTTCAAAACTATGTCATTGCCAACAATAGTTTTAAGCAACTGAAATGATTGTTTGCAATCTTGGGTCCAAATCCATTCAGCTTCCTTTCTGGTTAGACGACGCAAGGGTGCACAGATTTTGGACAGAGAGGGAATGAAGATCCTGACATAAGTTACAACACCTAGGAAACCTCTAACTTCAGTTGGATTTATTGGAGTAGACCAGGGGATGATTTTGTTGACTTTAGAGGGTGCCATCCTACTTCCTTCCTTGCAGACTATATGACCAACAATTTCCAGGGAAGGGACACAGGCAGAAAGTTTTGATCCAGAGACAGTAAGGCCAGATTCCTTGATTTGAAAAAAAATACTTTCCAAGATTGTAGCATACTCCCAGATAAATTGTCAAATTCCCGAGTGCCAAGGTAAGAGCTCATTATCATAGTCAGAAACCGGACCTTTAATTCCACCATCATCAATGAAGATACCCGCATGATCCGGGATTTTGTCTTGGAGGATCCACATCATCTGAGCCTGATAGACTGCAACCAAGTGGGTGGCACCTTGAGGCAATAGAGTTAGTTGAAATGTACCAAGAGGAGTATCAAAAGTAGTGAGCGGCCAAGAAATAGGATGCAAAGATTTTTCGTCGTAACCTCCCATGATGTCTCCTAAACCATAACAGGCTCTCCCAGAGAAGGATTAAACAAATTCTTCAGTAGCAGGAGGAACACCAGAGTCCTTAATAGTAACTTTATTGAGTGGTTGGAGATCATGAACTACTCTAAGTTTACAATTACTCTTTAGAACACAGAAAACAGGGCTAGAGTAACTGGAGGTTGAATGTTCATATAGACCGGTACGGACTTGTTTGCGGACCAACTTGATGGATTTGTCAACTTTTTCAGCAGGAATAGGGATCTTTTCCTTTTGCCAAGGATCATGTTCAACTTCAGAGATGATGTAAGGGAGACCATAGGATTCTTTCAAGAGACCTCTCTCTTCTTCACAGAATGCAATAGATTTTTCCCTTAGAGATAAGATATTTTTGACCAAATTTAACTCATCAGGTAAAAGCCATGCATCTGGACCAAAGTTGACCACCTTCAATCATTCTTCAGTGACACGACCACAAGGTACAAAGGAGCCAGTAAGAGAGTGAGATAGACCACAATAAGGATCACGAGATAGGGGAGGACACATGAGAGGAGGATTGAGATTGAGAGGCATGGGTTGGTTGACAGGCTGGAACTTTTTTGCAACTGGCTTATACTTAGTGGCAAAAGAGAGAAGTTCTTGTTTCCTCCAAGCATTCACCAGCAATGCCTGAGTACAAAAACTGAGACCAGATTACAACATCCTCCAAGTTCAATGTTCCATAAACTTTTTGAAAGGTGCCTTTTCCATAAAAGAGGATCCAAAAGATAATGCTTTGCTCACATGTGTGGCACAAGGTAGAGTTTTAAAAACTATTGTAGGAGAATGCCCTGATGGTGCGCAATGGGGAGGACTTACTTTTACCCCCAAGTTCCTCCACTGGAGCCCATACTACTTCATACCAAAACCATCAAGAAAAGAATCAATATCAGGATCTAGTTTATACTCATTGCGGAGAATCAAACCAGAGCTAGAGGAAGTTTGATAAGTGATAAGAGTACCAGGGAAAGAAGAAACAACAGAACCAGAGAGAAGAGAAATATTTTTGGAATTTTGTGTTTTAACATGTTTTTGATTTTGGACATTTTTGAGATCAGAAGAAAAAGAGGAAAGAGATGAAAAGGATGAAAAATATGCCTCAGAGATAAAATTTGGCCCTGTAGTTGAAGTCTGACGCTTACAAGAACTAAAACTATTAGTATTACGAAATATTCTGCTAAAAAATGAGAGAAGTTAGAAGAATCCTTCTGCTTCCCCTTCAGAACCGATTTAGGTGAAAAACCAGGGAAATCTCTTTCCCAACGACCAGAATCCAAAGAACAGAGAGGAACTTCAATCTTCCTACCATCAGCATCAGGAAAGAGAATTCACTCCCCAACTTGATTGGAAAACATCAGGGTGGCTCCAAAGTCTATTAAGAAAGGACAACCCAAAATCATAGGACCTTCCAAACAAGTGATCCAAAAGTGACAGGTTCCAACAATATTTTGACCAATTTGAACTGGCACATCCTCAGCAATACCCACCAACTCACAAGATTGATTCCCAATTTCATAAACCGCAGAGTTGAAGCTGACCCTTGGACTGAGATTGAGCTTGCAGGTCATTGCATCCCAAATTAAGTTTAGTTGGACCAAGAATTGACAAGCAGAGAAACCATTTTGGATGACTCACCTAGAGAGCATGGTAAAAATTCAAGAGGACAGGAATAAAGATTTGAATCAGAAGGAGGATCTGTTCCACAGGAGTCTTCTATCAAGGTCCCAGAGGAAACTTTCAATTTGTCAGGACCAATCTCCACACGTCGCCGAGAAACCCATTTCTTCATGCCTTCAGCCACAGATGGTGAGATGGAAAGGAGTTCAGCCACGTTTAGATCAGGTATTTTAAGATCAGAGATTTTCTTTAATACCCCCTCCACAGCATTGGGGTGTTCTTTGGAAATTCCCCTTTTGAATCAAACCTTGGGTTGAGTTGGAAGAGGAAGTTCAGGTGAGGGTGGCACTATAACTGGATCAGTTGGTTAAGTTGGTTTGGATGGCGGAGGAGCAGGAAAGATTATTCTGGGAACCTATCCATGAGGGGTTCCTTTTCTACTTCCATTTCTTCTACTTCAGAAGAAGGAGGCTCCTGTGAAGATTGACATTTGACAGGTTTTTGAAGAATTGAAGATGGAACAGGAGGAGCTTTATGAGGTCTGGGTTCTTCATGTTGTTTCCTAGCTGGATCAGATTGATAAGTTCCAGTAAAGCTGGAAGAAGAGACAGCAGGAGGATACCAAGGTTGAATAGCTCCACAAGCAGATCAAAAATTAAGAGAGGCAAAGGATGCCTTCTTGGGAGCAGAAGGCTGGAAAGAGGCCACCACATGATGAATTGGGCAAGATGAATCAAAAGGGATAAGTGCATCATTAGGAAGAAAGAAGTTACTCCCTTTCTGTTCCACCAACATTTCCTCCTTTTCCTTCTGGATTTCAGGACAGCAACCATTTCCATGACCTTCTCTGTGGCAATAATAGCAAACTATGGTTGACCTAGGAACAGAGTTGGAGGGTTTAGGGACAACCAGAGAGGAGAGTTTCTGATCCATTTTATTCTTGAAAGCTTGCAGGAGTTTGGTGATCTCATCGATAGTAGGTGTTTCCTGGTGGGTCTGAGGATTTGTTTTAGGTCTGCGATTCGCTTCCATCTTATTCATGATTTTGTTAGATGCTTGAAAAGAGGGGGCAAGGACTGGTTCAGTGATTCTAGGTTTTTCAAAGGTGAGAGCTGTTTGACCTTTCATCACTTTATCCACAGTATTCCTAAGAACCATGAAAGCAGGGAGCTTTAAACAATTATCTCTTGTATTGATCATGGATCCAGATTTCACCAATTCATCCTTAATTCTTTCCTGCACTCCTGGAGAGGAAGAATGAAAAAATCGCACTCAAATTTTGTCCACCGTATCAATGTGATTGTTTTGGATAAGATAGGATTGAATAGGGTCCCAAGATTTTCTGAAAGCTTGATAATCAGAGGCTGAGGAGATACCACCATTGGAGGTCCATTGAGAGACTAGGGCATCCAGATCTTGGGGAGTGAACCTAGCTATATCAATTTTGCCCCAGTAGGCAATCATTGCCTCCTTAAAAAGTACCCAGTCATGGGATTAAAATCCAGCAAATGATTCAATTACTTCCATGACTTCATCCAAGGAGATAAAGAATCGCAGTTGATTAGCCATGTCATATTTGCTGGCACTGTCCACTTCAGCAGCCATCTTGTAGGAATCCAGGAACCGTTCAACATTTGTACCGTTAAAGCATAAGTTCTTGTTCTGAGGTTTGATCTTGATCATCTCGGCCCAAACAGAGGTAGAAGGGGTACCAATGGATTCCATTTTGACAAACGATTTCCTAGGGGATCCAAAGAACAGATTTCAAAAGTGGCTCACAAGTGTGGCAAGGGTAGGGTTTAGGAAAAATCGACTAGGATAAAACCCCTTGATGGTGCACAATTGGGAGGACTTACTTCTGGAACAAGTTGCCTCCACGGATAAGATCTAGGTGATAACAGAAACACAGAAAAAAAAGAGAGAAAAAAACAGAAAAAGATTGGATTTCAAAGTTGATTCCACAAATTTGGGACTGTAAATCCCAAGGTTCCTGGTTTGATCCCGGCGTGGGGGACCAAATGTAAGACTCCAAACAGAGCAGGGCGTTGGCAGTTCTGTGGAGGGGATAGGTGCTTTTTTAGGCTGCCCTCCTGAGTGTTACAAAAATATTTAAATTTAACCAAGATCAAAGTCCAGAACCTGGTAAACAAGGAACCAAAAGTAAGAGGATAAAGAGTGTAGTGGTTGGTAGCTGGGAGACAACACTATCTGAGGCAAGATGATGTTGGGGAAAACTTGAATAGAAGGAGTCAAGAATTGTTCAGAGTTCAAGAAGACAAGGCAATTGTAAGTGAAAACGCCCTCCAGCTAATAGGTCTGGTTGTCAGCAGAAGCTTAGAAAATATCAACTCAATCCCAAAACAACCTCCAGGTTCTCAATGAACCTGCCCAACTCTCCGCAATCAAGCGCTTGAAGGGTACCAGATAACTGTGGGTGGCTGCACAAGACAAGGCTAATTATTTGAAGAAGCTCTAGAAGCAACGCAAGAACTGATTTAAACAAGAATAACCCAACACTTCTCAAGGGACTCAAGAGTAGCATGGCGGAATTCAACTTCCAAAAGAAGTGAAGGGAGGTTCAACACTCCAGGTTTTAAGCTTAATAAAACCTCTTCAGTCAAACATGACTGGGTCCAGAAAGATGATCAAAGGGTGATCAGGACCAGTATGGTTGAATAAAGGGGTCAGGAGTGGTGTATCACACTCAAGAATTTGATGAGACAAATTCTTCTTCAACCAGAAAAGCTATTGGTTGGTGATAAGGATCAAGGATCAAGGGTTTGAGTATGGAGGCTCAAGGATCAAGGGGTATTCTGATTTCCTGCTGGATGATTTGATGCTGGATCCTCTTCCAAAAGGCAGGGGATAGCGCCTCCTTATATGGGCAGGAGGCCCTGTTAGACTATGTACAACGGATTCTACAAATAGCGCGGAAAAAGAAAGAAAATCAGGTTATCACTTGCGTCCGTCCGTGGATGGGCGCGCGCGACAATATTGGAATCACCCACCCCTCATTTGAAGGCAGACGTGGTGGGAAAGGAAAATGAACCAGACCGCTTGGGATGTCCACGGGCGGTAGTCCACACTTTTCACCCCTCGGCCAAAGGCAGAAGAGGGTGGGAGAGTCCCAGGAAAGGGTGACGGATGAAGTTTGTGAGAGCGTGGATGGGCGGATAGGAGATCGGCTTGAGGCAATTGAGTAGATCCTGACGGGTTTGAGATTGGCGACTGATAGATTGAGTGAGGTAAGAGATTGAGGGATCCAAGGATTGGACAAGCGCTTTGGACAAGCGCTTGGAGGTGCAGTTGGGATGGGTTTGGTAAGTCATGGATGAGCGTCGCGCGACAGTAACAATAAGGATGAGCGACGGGGGACGATGACAAATGAGCAACGCCCAATGATGATGCTGAGCAGCGCGTAACAATGATAGATGAGCAACGCGCAATGATGACGGTGAGCAGCGCGCAACAATGAAGATGCGGATGAGGGACGCGAGACGCGCGGGGATGAGGATGAGGAGCAATGTGGATGAGGAGCAATGCGCGGGGATGAGGATGAGCGGCGATGCGGATGAGAAATGATGGGCGGGGATGAGGATGAGCGGCGCGCGACGCGCAAGGAAAATTTTTGAGTTCTTTTCCCACGGTGTCCCAAATGGTTCACCACAATGGCTATTAGGGTTGAGGTTTATGGAATTGGAGGCAATTTTCTCTCCCTTTGCAGAGGAGGCTTGTTTGGGAACATCATTGCCCTCATTTGAAGGGGATGTGGGAGGCTTCATGATGAAATTGAGATTTAATTAACAAGAACTAAGAACCAGCAAAGCTAAACAACGTAGGACAGGTAAGAACATGAGAAGAAACAAGATTTATAAAGAGAAAGAGATCCTACAGGTCTGATTGATCACAAGAGTTGAGTTGAGTAGCATGAATGTGGAGATGTCGTTGAGATAAGTAGGATAAGTCGGGCGAAAGCTGGTGTTTGAGGAACTGAGGGTTAGTTCACCCGCATGATCATTTGAGGAGTTTGAGATCTTACCAGGCAAAGATTGGAAGTGGTGCAGTTGTGACTTGGAGAGTTGTAGCAATCGTTGATAGCGGAAAGAAGGAATTCGGATAAAGAATAAAAGGAATAAAATAGAAAAATGAAAATAGAAATAATATGAAAAGCAGAAATAAGAAATAAGAAAATGGAGAATGGTTTGATTTGGTCTTGAAGAGGAGATGAATTTGGTTTGGTCTTGAAGAGCTTCGACGTCGTCTTGTATTGAGGTGTTGTGATTTGTTGGTTAGAGTATGTGGAGGAGAATTTCTTCAGTTCCGGACAGATGAGGAGGAGGGGAGGCGCGGAAGAGGTAATTTGGGGGGGATTGTTGGGGTTGCGGGGCGGAGCTTTGAGTGGGTGCGCTGTAGAGCAATTGGTGAGGTGTCGCGGGAGTGCTTCATATCTTAACACCTCATTTTCTTGATTATTTTGCCATTCAGGAATGGATGAGCCTCTTTTTTTATAATCTAAATCAGTCAGGATTAACCAGACAGAAGAGAAAATATCTTGGTTCCTTCTTTCGGCAGATAAATTTGATGGTGGTGATACATAAATAACTTGCTCCTCATTGGCCACGTTGTTAAGTTCTTCCACCCCAGGAAGAGAGCAATCCAAAGAAGGAAGTGAGGGGTCCAAGGAAGAGTTTGAATTGTTGACCAACACTGATTTAGACATGATTTTAGCCAATTCTGTTGGAATATCCTTCTCCACATCAAATTGGGGTCACTCATAGATTTCTTTGGGATCATCATTGCTAGAATGAGCATTGACAGCCAGGTCCTCAGAATCAACTGAATCTGATTGTTGGGCATCAAAAGTGGCTAAAGGGCTGATATGGGCCTTCTTTCCAAATATTTCATCCATTTGAACATAAAAAGGACAAATGCATTTCAACTTATCAACCACCAAGTTGATTCCCTTTGCTTTATTGGAGTTGGTGATACCAAAGCCAGTGGAGATTGACATTGAGTGGGATTTTTTGTACTTGGTTTGATAGTTCTTGAATTGCTCCAGCATCTTTTTGGATGAAAGATCCAGCCTACCTTTGGTTTTATTATTGAGTTCTTTGGCCATCAGGAGATAACCATTAACCTTAGAGGATGGAGGTTGGCCAACTTGTGTTTCATTGTCTGATCCAAAGAAAGCATTTTAGTTGGACATAATTTTGAGCCAGTTTACCAGGATGATGTGATCAGCTCTCTTGAGCTGACTTGAGCCTTTGGAAGCTGATGGGGGAGGATTGTTGGATGTTGAGTTACTGGGGGATGTTTGCTTTGGTTGAGTGGACTTGCAAGGTTAGCTTTGCTGAGGGGCCATTTAAAAAGAGTAAGTGGGATGAAGTGATGAAGAAATAAAGGAATGACAGTTAGGATATAATGAAAGGGGGGATGAAGTGATGAAGCAATGAAGCAAGAGAGGATAGATTTTATGAAAGAAATAAAGTTATGACAGTGATAAATCAAGGTGAAAGTGATGAAGTGATGAAGCGCAATGAAGCAATGAGAGTGATCAAGTGATGAGGATAGCAATGAAGCAATGAGAGTGATGAAGTGATTAGGATAGCCATGAAGCAATGAGAGAAATGAAGTGATGACAATAGCAATGAAGCCATGAGAGTGATGAAGTGATGAGGATAGCATGAAGCAATGAGAGTGATGAAGTGATTAGGATAGCAATGAAGCAATGAGGATAGCAATGAAGCAATGAGAGTAATGAAGTGATGAGGATAGAAATGAAGAAATGAGGATAGCAATGAAGAAATGAGGATAGCAATTACGCAATGAGAGTGATGAAGTGATGAGGATAGCAATGAAGCAATGAGAGTGATGAAGTGATGAGGATAGCAATGAAGCAATGAGAGTGATGAATGTTCCAATAAGGTTGGAGGATGAAACCAGGGGTTATTATTTGGAATGACGCGTGGTTGAGCTGTTGAAGGCCTTTATATACTTTATTCAAAAAAAACAATTTATTTTCAGGTTTATTTGGCACCTCTGATGTGAAATAAGTGGGTTTTTTTGATTTTTAATGGGGGGTTTGAAATGGCAGATTTGGGTTGAAACCCGCCATTAAAAAATTATGTGTTTGCTTAACTTTGATATACCCTATTTTGGTGTTTTTAATTTAGAGCTAGTCACTTTGGACTTGTATTTGTGACTTGTATTTTTTTTGTTATTTTTAATTTAGGGCCTGTCAAGTTGAACTTGTTTTTTTTTGGTGTTTTTACTTTAGGGCCTTTTGGGTTGAACTTGTATTTTTTTTCACTTATACTTTAGGGCTGCTCCATATACTCTTTCATTGTTTATTTAAATTTTGGTGTTTTTGTTTTCTTCAGTTTTTTTGTTTTATTTTTTTCATTCAGTTTTACTTATTTTTATTTTATTCCTTATTTTTTTGTTTATTTTTTGGTTTATTTCTCTTTTTATTGTATTTTTATTTAGTTTATCATTTTTTTTTTGGCCCAAAAGACTTGTAGTTGTGTAGAGCCCCACACAACTCGCTATTTGGCTCATCACCCCGGATAAGGTGTACTTACCCCATCATTCTATGATTTGGGTGGCACATACCAGTCAATGAACTGCTCATGGAAATTATGTAATCTAACATTATTGATTCTTTTTATTACATACCCAGGTTGTGACCAATGACAAGCTGGTCTAAAAAAACAAAAATCAAAAGAAATTGATGGAACAATGGATAAATCAATAAATTTATTGATGGATTGATCTTTTGTAGAAAACCCACCTGTTCTTTTCCTTCATTTTAGGGGGGGAACCACATTTGTATTGTACCAGCTAAAAATTTTGGTCCTTCCCTACTATCTTAAAGTGGTCACTTGACCACATTTGGGTGCTTCCAGCTCAGATTTATTGTCCTTTCCTACTATAGAAGAGTGCACAAGTTAAATTTAAATTTCTACTGACCTACCTTGTTTTTTTATTAGTTTTTTCAAGTTTTTTTATTATTTTTTTCAAGTTTTTTGTAATTTTTATCTTTTTTTTTCATAAAATTGTCATCATAAACATACTGACTGTCTTCTTTTTTCTCTCTTCCATCCCAATGGGCCTTTTTTCTGGTCAATGTGTGTTTGACCTGTTGGAATTGATACACACATGTTTTTCATTCCATTGTTGATGCAGCCTGTCAAATATTAGAGAGTTTTATTTGAAAATGGAATCCAATCAGGTGAAAATTAATAAGACCAATCAAACCATGCCAACTGTAAGAGGAAGATGGAAAAAGGTAGGCTCTCAGAATTATCCCTTGAAATTTGTAGTGATGGATCTCAATCTTCCAAACCTATCACCTGGTCAACCCAAAATCTGAAGCCAGTTCATCTATAACAGCTATCCACGGTAAAAAAAAAGAAAAATCCTTAGATTCCAACCAATTTTGAGCTCCAGAATTCTCAAGATATAATCAATAATTCTTACTCCTTCCACAAGGAAAAATTAGTTTTTATGGGTAGGCTGGACTGGGATTTGATTGTGGCTATCATCAATTTTTCTTTTCCATTGGATAAACTCACAGATAAAGAGAAGAAAGACATCAAATTTTTCACCACTTACCTTCACCAATCAAATAAGTTTCTCAAACCTGCTTTCCCTTCAAGAACATGGGGTGGACACATGTGGGAAACTGGACAGAAATATTTGATGCAATCTTCTGAATTGTTGGTTAGATATATTAAAGAAGGGGATTTCCAATATTCTCTTTGATAATTTGGGTACCTTGCTTTGAAATCAGACCAGTTTTCCCAGATATTGGGTGGAATGTTTCAATATTTGTCCAAGATACCCTTTGAATCAAATAAACAAATCATGAAGTAAAACAAAATCCCCTCCTTATCATCCTTGAGATTTTGTAAAAAACCCACTCCTTTAATTCCTCAACTCATATTAATTTTACCTCTGTTTTCTTGTACAATTCTCCCCATTTTTACCATTGGAATATTTAATTTCACTTGTTTCTCCTGTTGGTTCTAAAAAAGAAGACCAATGGTCAAATAATCAAAAATGTGTATGAATATGAGGGTTATGGAGGTCAATTGTTGTTTCCTGAATTGTTTTTTGGCATCAATTTCAAGAAAAAAGGTATTTTCAGAATTTTTTGGGCTGCCAAAAATTACAAGCATTGTACACTTCCTGATATTGAATCTGCCACACATACCAAAATGTGTATTTCAATGAAAATTAATTGGAAAACTGGTAAAACCATCAGGGACTTGGCTAGTGGGGAGATATACTTTAAGAGAAAAAAATTCAATAAAATAAAAACATATTTCTCTCTTGTTAGTTTTGAAAATACTATTGAACATTGTTGTAAACAGAAAATATATTTCATTTAAATATTGAATTTTGCAAAGTAATTTTTTTACAATCCAATTATTTGATCCATTTTCTAAATTTCCTCAACAAGTCTACCACTCCCCATAGATCCAACAGCTAAGGAAATATTTTTGCTTTTTTCAGCTGCCACTCAATCCTTCTCCTTCTGCTCTCTTCCAAACCTGATGAAATTTATCTGGATTCCTGAAGAACCAAAACCAGTCTATTACATAGAGTCAGAATGAGATGATGAAATCAAGGCAATCATGTTTGGAGATAAAAGATGAGAAGACAAAAGAAAACACCACGTAGTGAGAGTGGAATAGACAGAAGACAACAGTAGGTGAGAGTAGAAAGAGATGGAGAAGAACAACAGGGAAGTGGCGGCCTAGGAGGTTCCAAGGGTTATTCATGAGTCCCCAGGAATGAGTGGAACATCAATCTCACAAAATAAGAAGGAATTCTTGATGTATAGTGATTCTCAAGAGAGTTAAGAAGAAGAAGACAATCACAAAAGTTTTCAGGGTTCAAGTCAAGTTATGATAGAGGGTGTAGGGATGAAGCAGTGGAGATAGAAAGGTAGAGAAGGAACACAGACAAGATGGAAGGATGACAGCGGCGGATAGAAGAAGAAGGATCAAGAGAGAGAGACACATAGAGAAAAGGACAATAATAGTATGAGTGACACATATGTGACATCTGATGTTAGGACTTCACCCAGATTCTATTAGAGAGAGAGCTGATTGTCTCCAACAAAACTCCAGCTCAGTTTTCCTAAAACTCAACTGGAAATCAAGCTTTTTGTCTTCAACCCTTTGTGAAATTATTGGCTTTACTTTATCAAATTCAATTATTAGGGCCCATTTTTCCTTTTCAAACCAAAGATTATCATTTTCTACTTAACATTTATCTTTTTTGATCTGGGACTTCACTGGTTTAAAGGCATTCAGGTGGAGTATTATGTATACATGTGTTGATACTTGTTTAAATTTCTGACCTAAATCTTGCTTCTCAAGGATCTCTTCAAAACCTCCAAATCTGGAATTTTTCCTCCATCTTTGAATGCTTTTGGTTTTTATTTTTATTTAGTTTGATTCCTTTCTATTTCCCTTTACTGAGGATTACACTGAGGATGACTGCGGCTGGTCCTTTTCACTTCCATTTGATTGAAAAGTTGGAGGCCCCATTGGCTTAAGCTTTTGGTTGCATTAAAAAGGGTGGGTCTGTTTAGAGGACATCAGTTATTTATCATTAGCAGGGCTAATGTAAAATATAATTACTTTTGACAACAAGGTAGGTTTGGCTAGTTTTGGAGGAGGTGATTCCTCAACGTCATTGTTCTCAAGGTTTATACCATCAGAAATGATTTGGTTAAAGCTAGGAAGAAATAAATGCAAAGAGGCAAGTTTTGGGTCCAGGGTTGAATCAGAATGAATTATTTATACAAATGTGTTGAGATGTCATGACTTGGATACTTTCCCTTGCGCTGGGAACAGACCCATGGGCTGTCACCCCCAACCTCTACATTTTGGGGGACTTGTCTGGGAGCACTTGGAGGACTCCAGTGATTGGATGACTCCACTGGGAACCTGACTGACAAAATCTCAACTTTTACTCAACTCCATTGGCAAAACAAACTCTCACTCAGTCTCCTTTTGTTTGACTTCTTTCTCACTGTTTTCTTTCTTTCTTCCTTCTTTCCTCCATTTCTCATGCACTTAATTGCCTCATCCACCAACTCAACTGTAACTTCATCCTCATTGTCAACCTGCTGCGTGATATAACTGTATGGTGAGATTTGTTGGCTGACTTCTCCATCCTCATAATCAAGATGCTCACACCTATTTAAATTCTAGTCTCACCTTCTCAGCTCTCAAATCAATATTTTTACTGAGACAACTGTTCAATCATCCTATCACCCTTAATTGAATTACACAGCCTCCTCTTTTGTTGGTCCCTTTGATCATTTTCTACTCTACTTGTGACTCTGGTTTTCCTCACATTTCTTCATGTTGTTTCCTCATTCCTCAGTCCTGCGTTCTGTCACTTTAACTTCTTTTTCATGGTTAAAATCCAAAAGGCTCTCCACAAACTTGATCTTTTACCCTTTTGCGGACTGGGGAAGGACTCTATCTGGGCACAATGGATTTCTTTTGGAAGACAATGCTCAAGAAAGCTCTTGAAACAATTCCCTTACTTGGAGAATAAAGCTATGGCATCTGGAGAGACAAGATTGAAGCCATACTCAATGCAAGAGGATGCACCCTGGCAATCAATGATCAGACATCTAGTCTCAAACCTGCAGTCAATGACAAAATGAAGCTTCTCATAATCTCAAAACTGGACTGTGCTGCGCATGAGAACATTGTCATGGCCAAAAATAGGAACTCCGCAAAGCTTCTTTTTAAAGCCATCATCAACAAGTAAGCCTCCTTGCAAGCTTCCGATTTTGCAAGGGTGTTCAATGGCTTCCTCTACCTCAGGTTCAACCCAGAAGACATCCTTGAATTCATCACTAAGGTGAAAATCTTCCTCAAAAAGATGAGTGAGGTTGGAATCAAACTACCCAATGATATTTTGGCATATCTTCTTCTCTTCAAGTTTCCCCCATCCATGGAAGACTTCAAGAGGCAAATCATGCACTTTGACAAGGACCTTTCCGAGGAGTACATGCTAAACCATCTCACTCAGCTGAACAAAAAATCAATGACTCAATCCTTAATCTCAAACTCAAAGTCCAAGACCAAAGTTGCACTGTTTGGTGGGAAATTGTCTTGGGAGCACTCAAATAAGGGATTGGAACCAAATAGATGTGTTGAGGGCAATGATCACCCAGTACAGGATAAGAATAATTCAGATGAAGATTGCTGGCACTTACACCTGGACTTGGCTCCTTAATGGCGGAGAGAAAATCAATCAAGATGGAAGGCAAAGAAGGGTAATTCTAAAGAGAAAAGCAAGTATCACTCAGCCCCCTACCTAGCCCTGCTCCACCAGTGGATAAAACACAGCAGTCCTCAGCGCCGCTTCATTTTCAACAGCGGATTCTCCATCCATATGATCAAATAAAGTCGATACTTTGAAAAAAGGAGCCGTTGTGGTGACCAAATCTGGGCACCTCAAGAGCACTGTGGAAAAATTTAAATTTTTTGTGATTTTTTATTCCTCATTAAAAAAAAAAAGAAAAAAAAATTGCAATAAGTTCCTATTTCAGCTTCCAAGTCTCAGCTTTCCCTTCTCCCACTTTTCTAGGGAGATCACTCAGTTCCTAGACCCCTGTACCCAGTGTTCAAGTCCTCCTTGCTTTACTCCTCATCCTTCAGGTCCTTTTTTTTCCTTTTGCTTGCCAAGCGCGCGCCCAGACGGCCATCAATCCTCACCTCATCATCATCCCATCATCCACTGTTAGATCTGACCACCCAACGCTGGATGATCCAGATGGTTTCTGAGATATTTCAAAGCCATGATCATGGTGCTAGTTGGACCAACCCCAAGATTACCACTACCGTCATCCGGTACCTCAAGGATCATAAAAGGTTGGATGAGATGATCAAGACCTAAAAAACTGCTTTTCATCCTTTGAGGATGATGTTAAAATATCCATCTTCAATCAACAATGTCTTCTTTCAATCATCCACCAATCATGCTCAACATTTTATCACCAACAATCAATCCCCTTGTTCATTGGAGATCATCCAATCCTACTTACCAACCATCATCCCCCGCCCAATCCATTGGCCAATGACCGTGAGCATTGCTTGCGGTCAACAGAACCTTTGCACCACCACCTCAATCCACCTCCCGCTCACCAGTCTCCCGCGCTGCTTTTCCATTGTGGTTCCCAATCTGGGACACCTCTGGACCAGTACGGAAAAAGTAAAATTTTTATGAACTTTTCTATAGCCTCCATTTAGATCCAAAAAAAAAAAAAAAAAAACTTTGATCCAGAATGATTCCCATATCCAGTTCCCAAACTTCCACCTCCCACTCTTCTAGTTTTCTAGGACCATCTCTTGGGTTCCTATTGCCCGGTCCTATTTTCAATTTGCCCTTGCTTTGCGCTGCTATCAACCCTTTTTGCAAATGCGCAGATGAATACAGGCTTGGCTTGCGGGCTTCAATCCGGCACGGGCACCCCCAATTGGCTTCCCTCAATCCCCTTTTTTTTCATCTGGTCCCAATTGTCCAAAAGACGACCAGGAAGACACCCACTTTGATCACCACCCTCAGATCCCTGCAACTTTCCACCGGACTTGTCAATCAGATCAAGACCCAATCTCCTCAACCTATCCACTATTCCTACTACCTCCAACGTGACCCTCTTTTGCAACGGTGGTTGCTCTTGCCTAACCGCTTGCTTTGTCTCCCCAAGCTCATCCGCGGCTGTGATCTCATCCACCCCAATTGGCGCTCTCATTGCTCACAGGTTTCCCGCACAAGTTGTCTGTTGCCCACGTGGGTTGGTGATGTGTCCCCTGCCCCTCAAGGATTCTGACCGTGCGGTCATCCATCGACCGCTGTAAGACTCAAAATGGTGCTAGGACATGGTAGTTCTGTGGAGGGGAAAGGTGCTGTTTAGGCTGCCCTCCTGAGTGATAAAAAAATATTTAAATGTAAGCAAGATCAAGGTCCAGTACCTGGTAAATGAGGAATTAAGTAGTAAATAATAAAGATGATAGTTGTTTGGTAGCAATGGAACAGCACTATCTGAGCCAAGATTATGTGGGAAAAACTTGGACAACAGAAGCTAAATTTTGTTTAAAGTTCAAAGAAAAAAGCTGTTGCATGTAGCCAACGCCCACAAGCTAATAACTCTGGCCATCAGCAGAAGATTGGGGATGATCAACTCAAACCCAACTAAACTCCAGGTTCTCAACAAACCTGCCCAACTCTCCAAAATCAAGTGCTTGAAGGGTACCAGATAACTGAGGGTGGCTGTACAAGACAAAGCAATATTTTTAAGAAGCTCTAAAAGCAAAACATTAACTGATTTGAAGCAAGGATAACCTCAAAACTTCTCAAGGAACTCAAGAGTGGGCTGGCAGAATGCAATTGCAAAAAAATAAGGGAGTTATAACACTCCAGGTCTTAAGCTTAATAAGACCTCTTCAATCAATCATGATTGGCTCCAGAAAGATGATCAAGGAGGGAATAAGACCAGTATGGTCAGAGAAAGGGATCAAGGAGTGGTATAACACACTGAAGAATTCCAACAGACAGAATTCTCTTCAACCGGCAAGGCTATTGGTTGGTTATAAGGATCAGGCCACAGAGGGGAAAAGACTAAGGATCAATGGATCAGGGGGAAATCATAGATATACCCAGGATGAGGATGAGGATCAGATTTCAATGATAACAGGGGGCCATATGCACACACTCCCATGGATTTTTGAAAAAAAGAAAGGGGAAAGCCCCTCCTTTTATGGGTCATGGGTCTATGTAAGCTATTTACAAGAGAGATTTACAGATAGAGCGGAAAAAAAGTTTTTTTTTTTTTTGAGGATGGTCATGAGAAAACAAAAGAAAAAAGAAACAATCAAACAACTCAAAAAAAGAAGAATTGAATAATGAATGACAGGAATGGGAAGACCCCAGCCCGTGCCAAGGATGGGAACAGGCAGAAAGTGAGGGGATGCGCGGACAGGATGTCTGGCCTGTGCAACCGCTGAGACCTGCCCGGGCAATGGAAAAGCCGAGAAGGAGACCAGTGAGCTTGGAGGTTGATTGAGGAGCTTGTTGATTAGTTTTTCATAGTCAATTGATGGATTGTCAGTTGATAGACCAAATGGGATGCAACAATTGAATTTGAATTTGAATTTGATGGGGGAAGATGAGGAGGAGGGAGTTGATTGTTGGAAGCTGGATGATTTCAAGCTTGGTTGAAGATTGTGGTGAGTAGGTGGATGACGGCCGTGGAGAGATGAGGGCACCAACCGACCAATTGAGAAAGATTGGTTTGCAGTGATGGTGGTGAGAAAAGGCCTGGGAGAGATGAAGGCACCAACCGACCCATTGAGAAAGATTGGTTGGCGGTGATGGTGGTGGGAAAAGGCTTTGGCTGGAGCGACCACCCCAGACAAGGATGGAGGTGAGATTGGTCATGAGGATGACCAATTGGGTGAGGTGAGGCCAATTGTCCCCATGAACAATCTCATGCAGGGGATCAGAGATGATGGGCATTCAAACGGAGGATTGGAGGCAGGATGGGGGGGTTGGTCATGAGGTCACCAAGGACCAAAAGCATTGCTTGCGGTCGTTGATTGATGGCGGCAAGGATGGGGAACAAGATTTGGATGTTTTGGGGAGCTCAATGGCTGATGAGATGGGGGTTGATGGCAAATGAGATTGGAGGTTGATGGCCAATTGGGGGTGCTGGTGCCAGATAGAAGCCCGCAAGCCAAGCCAGTCTTCATCCGCGCGTTTTCCAAAAGGGTGGGTAGCAGCGCAAAGCAAGGGGAAATTGAACATAAGACCGGGCGCTAGGCACCCAAGAGATGATCCTAGACAACTAGGAGAGTGGGAGCTGGAAGTTTGGGAACTGGATATGGGAATCATTCTGGATCAAGATGTTTTTGTTTTTTTTTTGGATCTAAAGGGAGGCTATAGAAAAGTTCATAAAAATTTTACTTTTTCCGTACGGGTCCAGAGGTGTCCCAGATTGGGCACCACATCTCTCCCCAACTTACAAACTGTCCCTAGTCTGCTTCTGAGTATCTTTTATGATATATATCAAAATAATAAACTGAGGAATTGAAACAGAAAAATGCCCTTTTGATCTTGAGGGTGATTGAAAAGGGAGCTTGATCCATCCAAAGAAAAGTTCCTGGAAGTGGCTGAGATAAAAGAATGAAGAAGGTGTCCCAGGTGGTCACATATGTGGCATACAGTAGAGTTTCACAACAAAATGCAGTAGATGACCACGAGTGGTGCACAATTGGGGGGACTTACTTCTAGAACAAGTTGCCTCCACAACAATGAAATTTCTTGACCTGCTGAGAAGAGAACCTTCTGGCATCTGAGTACCATCCAGCTCCTCCAAAACATATGATCCACCTCTGACTTGACGGACCACTCAATAAGGACCATTCCAGCGGTTAGAGCAAAGCTTTCCCCCCTGATTTTCCAAGGATTGGTTATAAGCTAAGACTAGATTCCTGGGATTCAAGTGATCCCTGATTTGATTGGA
The DNA here is from genome assembly GCA_025617555.3 of Puccinia polysora. Classification (NCBI taxonomy): domain Eukaryota; kingdom Fungi; phylum Basidiomycota; class Pucciniomycetes; order Pucciniales; family Pucciniaceae; genus Puccinia; species Puccinia polysora. The sequence goes on along the minus strand of CM062625.1, from coordinate 51,937,678 downwards.
GTGCATATCCTCCCAATACTGGACTGATTTTCCTCTTGACTCCATCATCTTCTGATAAGCTCTGTCACAAACATCTTCAATTTTCTTCAGTTGCTTGGATCTGGAAACTAATAGATCAGTTGTGGAAGAAACCTTTTCCAAAGAAATACCTAAGAAAGATTCCATTTCCAGATCAAGAGGAAGGACAGCCCTTTGCCCAAAGATAATTTCATAAGGTGGGTAGCCAGTGGTTTGTTTAGTTGAAATTTTATTGGAGAAGAGGACCAGAGGAAGAAATTTGCAACAATTCTTTCCACTTTCACCAGCCAGCTTGAAAAGGGAGGCCTTCAAAGGATCATGGCTTCTTTCCACAATTCCTTGACCTTCAGGAAAATAAGGAGTGGTCACCCTATGTTTACCAGGAAGCAATTAGATCATTTCAGCCATTTTGCCGCCAAACTCAGAGCCACCATCAGTTGAATAAGATTGATCCAAGCCATAACGCATTCTCCAATTCTCATAGAGAAAGGCTGCTACTGATTCAGAGCTGAGGTTCTTAAGGAATTTGTCAGCTTGCTACTATTGCAGAGCAAGCTGCAAAAGTAACAAAAATAACATAAAAATAATAATAATACAATTAACCTAGGAAGGAGTAGGAAAACCATAAATGTTATTACAGAAATGGGCTCTCCACCCAAAATTAGGTAGGGTCACTCACTGACCCCACCCTTGAAATCCAACTCCTTATATTTTTAAATAATTAAGGAAAGAAAAACCAAAATACTACGGCTCCATTATTCAGCTTTTTGGCCAATTAAATATTTCAAACACATTGTCACGTATGGGTTTCACACCTAAAATTCAGTCAGAATTGAGGTGTTGTGTATATTTTAGGAGTTATGGACGGAAATGTGTTTTGTCACAATTCCCGCACGCAGCCGCGGCAGCAAATGCACCCGCGCGTGGCTGAGATACAGCCTTGTCAAACCCTCGAGGTTGTGTACGCAGCCCCGGGCCTCTGAAAAGTACGCAGCCGCGGGACTACGGGTTGACAGAGTGACAGGCGGCCTGAGAGGCTCAGGTACCGCGTAAACAGGCTACAACATACACAGGAACTCCCTACATATGTAATAAATGTTTCCGTGGATTTTAGATATTCTAAAAGTACATAAAATTATATAAAAATACATAAATAATCCTTACACTTATTTTTTACTTAATATAATGCAAAGTACCAAGAATTTCAAAAATAAGAAAATGAAAACTTCTAAAAATATATTAAAATACTAGAATATACTTTTATGAGAATTGATAGACATCAATATCCTCGTGACATACCAAGGAAAATAATAATGTAAAAATATTACATGAATTCACATGACTTATACTTTTAAGTAATTATCTTAAGAAATCAACTGGAACTCGAAAATAAAGAGTAAAATCAATATTATGACTTTTACTCCAGTTATATAATACATAATGAGAACCTACCTGACATAAAGATTTCTGTAGAAATTTCTATTAATATAATTATCAAATTAATGGGAAAAGTTACTAAGGATAATTAATTAAATAATACATAAATAGGACAGATTAGTGTTATTGACACGTCCTAATGTCTATTATAAGGTAGAATAATTCCCATACCCTGAGGAATTAGATGCTACACGTGCTATAGCACCAGGAACACATGACAGGATACCTCTGGTTGCCCTGCTAGACTTAGTGTCCGTCCCTATGAGCACCTACAACCCTCAGAAGGACCATATTGGGACTCCAAAAGCTATAAATAAAGAGCTCTTTTGAGGATATCAATGGGCAGAGACCCAGTAATATTCATATCCAGACGCCGTGCCAAGGCAATAAATTACTTATAAGAGATAAGTAAGTGATTTATGGCAATGTCTGATCATTAATATCCGTCCTCAAACCTCTTTTTATCAATTAAAACTGCTGAAAAACCTTATAACCACAGTATACAGGTTTAACCCATCAGTACACATCTCAAACAGATAACCAAAGGATTTAATAACATACCAGTGAGTCTTATTATCCTTTCTCTGTCGTGATAGCTTGGCTAAAAAGGCCCTACCACTCCACTGTGTATTTTATATACATATTATCTTTGGGTAAAATATTCTTTAAACTAATGAGCCCAAAGTAACCAGGACTATGTCATTTCATACTGAAATCCCTGAAGAGAGGTGTTAAATATCCCCAATATAATTGTGGCCCCTCTATAACAATATTTAATAATCAATTTATTCATATTGATTTAGAACAATAAACAATAACCAAACCACTTAACCTTGCAATAAGCTTAATCCACATATTTTACAGATTTCTGCTGCATTTATAAAATAATATATTTATAATTTACTCTATCACCTCTGGTAGCTAAAGGATTTGGCATCCAGGAGGCTGACAGAATTTTGCTTCAACCCATCCAGAAAAATCATCTCTAGCCACTATGAGGTACGTAGCTCCACCAGCCATAATATGAACCACATCCAGAGCAATCCTTCCAAAGACAGTGGACTCTCCAGTGGGATAACAAATTTCCGCTGGGCGCCTAAGATCATGTTTCTGACATACTTCACAACTCTTGCACCATTGAGAGACTGATTTCTTCAAGGATGGCCACCAGAATTGTTTGGATGTTTGACAATAAGTTTTGGTTTCCCCACAATGACCAAGGCCTTCATGGAGACTTTCAAGGATTGAATCTTGTTTAGAAGGGGTGGTGACAACAATGAGAGCAAAAGGGTTGCCTCTTTTCATAAGCCTAGTAACTTGGACAAAGAAATTGGAGGACTTCTTTTTGAGTGATTGAAAATATTTAGCAGAGAGATCAGGACGCCTTTGGAGAGGGGAGAGATACTTCTCTAATTTAAGCCAGAAGCCTTGTTGGAAGCCAGAATAATCTTGAGAGGAAAAGGTGAGGACAGGACAAATTAAGGGTCCCTCCTTGTTGAAATCCACTTAAACATCCAATTCTTCATCCCCAAGAGGACGCCAAGATAAACCATCAGGCATGGTGAAAGCTTTTCCAGGCCTATGAACAATATCAAAAGAGAACAACTGGATGAAAGCCACCCAACAAGTCATTGGAGCGTTTGGAATACTGGGGGCATTGATCATTTCCATATTGGATTTTGCATCAACTTGTAACTCAAAGTGTTGACCCCAGAGAACAGTTTGAAGCTTCTTTGACATTTGGGCCACACCACAAAGCTCCAGTATTGGCTTGGAGTACCTGGACTCCACCTCTGCAAAAAGAAGAGATTCATACAGAGCAGGACAATCCAAACCATTTTAATCTTCCTGAGTAAGGACAGCCCCAACAGATTGATAACTAGAGTCCACAGCCAGATTGATCTTGCCAGCCCTAGGTCCAAAAGTGATCTTCTTCAAGACAATGTCTTTTCCAACAATTATTTTGAGCGTCTTGAATGATTGTTCACAAGCTAGGGTCCAAAACCATTCAGCATCCTTCTTGGTTAAGTGACGCAAGGGAATGAAAATTTTGGATAGAGAAGGGATAAAGATCCAAAAATAGATTACAACACCTAAGAAACCTCTTACTTCAGTTGGATTGATGGGAGCAGGGCAAGAGAGAATTTTGTTGACTTTGGATGTAGCCATCCTTCTTCCTTCCTTGCAGACCACATGACCCACAATTTCCAAAGCAGGGACACAGGCAGCCAATTTGGATCCAGAGACAGTGAGAACAGACTCCTCAATTCAAAACAGGATCCTTTCCAGAGTGGTTGCATATTCCCAGATACCTCAACGAATTCCTGAATGCCAGGGTAAGAGCTCATTTTTATAATCAGAAACTGGACCTTTAATCCTGCCATTGTCAATAAAGATACCAGCATGATCAGGGATTTCATCCTGGAGGATCCAAACCATCTGAGTCTGATAGACTGCAACCAAATTGGTGGCACCTTGAGTTAATCGAGTAAGTTGGAAACAACCAAGAGGAGTATTGAAAGTAGTGAGAGGACAAGAAATTGGATGTAAGGATTGTTTTTCATAGCCACCCATAAGGTCACTTAGACCATAGCAAGCTCTCCCAGAGAAGGATTTGACAAATTCTTCAGTAGCAGGGGGAACTCCCAAGTCTTTAATAGTAACCTTATTTAGAGGATGGAGATCATGAACTATTCTAAGTTTACCATTACTCTTTAGAACACAGAAACCAGGACTGGAATAGCTAGAAGTTGATTATTCATACAAACCGGTTTGGACTCATTTTCAGACCAACTTGATGAATTTGTCAAATTTAGCAGCAGGGATTGAAATCTTCTTCTTTTGCCAGGGATCATGTTGTACTACAGGGATAATGTAAGGGAGGCCATAGGATTCTTTCAAGAAACCTCTCTCTTCTCCACAGAAAGCAATATATTTTTCCCTAAAGGCTAAGACATTTTTAATGAAATTCTACTCATCAGGAAGAAGCCATCCATCTGGACCAAAGTTGACCACTTTCAGAATTTCTTCAGTGACACAACCAGAGGGGATGAATGGACCAGTAAGAGATTGAGGTAAACCACAGTAAGGATTGCGGGATAGAGGGGGGCCCATAAGAGGAGGGTTGAGGTTGAGAGGCATTGGTTGGTTGACTGTTTGAACCTTTTTTGCAACTGGTTTATACTTGGTGGAAAAAGAGAGTAATCCTTTCTTCCTCCAAGCATTGACCAGTGAGACCTGACTACAAAAACTGAGGGCAAGTTCCAACATCTTCCAATTTTGATGTTCTGCCTTGTCCTTTAAAGGTGACTTTTTCATAAAAGAGGATCCAAAAGCTAACACATTGCTCACATGTGTGGCACAGGGTAGATTTTCAAAAATGAAAGTAGTAGAGGCCCCTGATGGTGCACAATTGGGAGGACTTACTTCTACACCTCATTTCCTCCACTTAAGACCATACTCCTTCATACCAAAACCACCAAGAAAAGAATCAAGATTGGGATCTAGTTTAGACTCATTGCAGAGATTCAAAACTGGAGTAGAGGATAATTGATCAGGCTGGAGGGATAAAGGAAAAGAAGATACAAGAGACCCAGAGAGAGAAGAAATTTTTATGGAATTTTTGGATTTTTTATGTTTTTGAATTTTGATCTTATTTGGATGAGGAAGAGATGATGAGGAAAACAAAAAATATGCCTCTGAGGTTGAATATGATCCATAAGTTGAATTCTGAGGCTGAGAGGAACTACAAATATCAGTAGGATCAACTAATCCAATATAAAATGAGGCTGAGAGGAATGAGAGTTGTCCTTCTGCTTTCCCTTTAGAACTGTTTTGGGAGAACAACCAGGAAAATCTTGTTACCAAAGACCAGAATCCAAGGAACAAAGCTGAACTTCAATTTTTCTGCCATCAGCATCAGGGAGAAGGATTCTCTCCCCAACTTGATCAGAAAAAATCAGGGTAGCATCAAAATCAAATAAGAACGCTTTGCCCAAGATCATAGGACCTTCCAAACAAGTGATCCAGAAGTGACAAGTTCCAACAATATTTTGACCTATTCAAACAGGAACATCCTCAGCAATACCAACCAGTTCACATGACTGATTCCCTATACCATAAACTACAGAAGTCAAGCTGACCCTTGTGCTAAGCTTGAGTTTGCAGGCCATAGCATCTGAGATTAATTTGAGCTGAGAACCCAAATCCACAAGAAGAGAAACTGTTTAAGCCAATTCACCAAGATAGCAGGGAAGAAATCCAAGAGGGCAGGAATAAAGATTTGCATCTGAAGGGGGATCTGTTCCACCAGAGTCCTCCATCAAAGTGCCAGAAGAGACCTTCAATTTTTCCAGACCAATTTCCACATGTCAACAAAAAACCCATTTCTTCATGCCTTCAGCCACAGATGGACATATAGACAGCAGTTCAGCCACAGAAAGATCAGGGATTTTGAGATCAGAAATTTTATTTAATACTCCTTCCACAGCATTAGGGTAGTCCTTGGAAATGCCCCTCTCAAACCAAACTTTGGGCTGGGTGGAGGGAGGAAGATCAGGTGAGGCAGGTACCAGAGAGGATCAGAGGATTGAGGGGGTTGGCCAGAATGAAGAGGAGGAGAAGGATCAGAGTGGTCCTGGAACCTTTCCATGAGTTGTTCCCTTTCTAATTCCATGTCTTCCACATCAGAGGAAGGAGGCTCAGGCAAAGATTGATGTTTGACAGGTTTTCAAAGGATTGAAGATGGAACAGGAGGAGACTTGTGAGGTTTGGGTTCCTCATGGCGTGTCCTAGCTGGATCAGATTGATAAGCACCAGAGAAGCTGGAAGAAGTGATAGCTGGAGGATGCCAAGGTTGAAGAGTGCCACAGGATGATTGAAAATCCAAGGAGACCAGAGATTCCTTCTTGGGAGTTGGTGGTTGGTAAGAAGCCACCACATGACAGATTGGACAAAATGAGCCAAACGGGATCAAAGCACCATTAGGAAGAAAGAAATTATTTCCCTTCTGCTCTACTAATTTCTTGTCCTTGTCCTTCTGGAGTTCAGGAAATCTAAAAGTACCATGGCCTTCTATATGACAGTAATAGCAGACTAAGGTGGATTTAGGAACAGAATTATCAGGTTTAGGGGTAGCTTTGTTAAATTTTTCAGTATTGATCTGCTGTTGTGCTGCTCTGCACGTTACTTGTTGTTTCTGTTTTCTATATTTTCATTGTATCCTGTCTTTTTGTTTTATTTCTTTCACATATATGATTCTGCCTGCTCTGCGATGATCTGCTATAGTTGGAGTGACTGTGGATACTCCATATTCAGTCACCACCCGCGAGTCTCTATCCCGGCTTCACTTTGTTACTAATTGTGGATCATTTCAAATGACAACCAACTCAATCCACGTATCCACCAATTCACGCAACTCAACTTGATGAATCTCAAATCAATAATCTCAAGAATTGAAGTAAATCAAACCAACTTATACAAATCTACAAGATATCAACCATCCATATTGACTATCATCTTCAAGCACGCGAACAAGTCAAGCAGCCAGTTCAACGAGTAAAAGGTTCAGAGCAACAGTCTCAACTTCTTGCTCATCTCACTCACTCTGTTCTTTTCTTAGTTATTCAAGGTGCTTAATCTCTTCTATCGCATCATCTCAACTGGTGTAGTCACTCCTCAATCTGGCCGTATTACTTGAGCTTAATCTCATATCTCAATTTCAGACTTTTCACAAGTGTTATCTTGTTGGTTGTTTTTGTATTTCATTTCTGTCTCAGATTCTATACTTATCACTTTAAACTTTTGTAAAAATACATTCAGCCTGGTCTTGGTGACCTGTTCAAATTTCCTCAAGCTAAAGAGGATATTTTCTGATCTATTTTATTCTCAAAGGCCTGAAGTAGCTTAGTAATCTCATCTATGGTAGCAGTATCTTTATTGGCCTGAGGGCTTGGTTTAGGTCTGCAATTTGCTTCCATCTTGTTCATGATTTTGTTGGATTCTTGGAAGGAAGGAGCATATACTGGTTCAGTGATTCTGGGATTTTTAAAAGTTAAAGCAGTTTGACCTTTCAGGACTTTGTCCACCACATTCCTAAGGACTAGAAATACAGGGACTTTGAATTGATTATCCCTAGTAGTGATAATGGATCCAGACTTGACAAATTCATCCCTAATCCTTTCCTGCACTCCTGGCAAAAAAGATTGGAAAAATTGAACTCAAATTTTGTCCACAGTGTCAATGTGATTGTTCCTGATAAGATAAGACTGAATAGGATACCAAGACTTTCTGAAAGACTGAAAATCAGAATCTGAAGAGACACCACCATTGGAGATCCATTGAGAAACCAGAGCATCCAAGTCCTGTAAGGAAATGTAGCCACATCTATTTTCCCCCAATAAGCCAACATAGCCTCCTTAAAAAGCAACAATTGAAAAAAAGTTTTTTTTTTCTTTTTTTTTTCAGGATTTGATTTAATTTGATCATGGGAGAATAATGACAGGACAACTGAAAAAAAAGAAGGGAAAAAAAATCAACAATTAAAAAAACAAATGAAATAATAAAAGGAAATGAATGAACAGGGATCAAAAGGGACACTAGCCCGTGCCAATGGTGTGCACAGGCAGGTGAAGGGGAGGTGACCCGCAGCGCAGACAGGCTGACAGGCCTGGGCAACCGCTGGCCTGCAGATGACCACCAGCAGGACCCGCGCGGTGTGGTGCCCAATCTGGGACACCTCTGTACCAGTACGGAAAAATTAAAATTTTTATGAACTTTTCTATAGCCTCCATTTAGATCCAAAAAAAAAAAAAAAACTTTTTGATCTGGAATGATTCTCATATCCAGTTCCCAAACTTCCAGCTCCCACTCTCCTAGTTGTCTAGTATCATCTCTTGGGTGCCTAGCTCCTGGTCCTATGTTCAATTTGCCCTTGCTTTGCGCTGCTACCCACCCTTTTGGAAAACGCGCGGATGAAGACCGGCTTGGCTTGCAGGCTTCTATCCGGCACCGGCAACCCCAATTGGCCATCAACGTATGATCTCATTTTCCATCAACCCCTGATCTCATCAGCCATTGAGCTCCCCAAAACATCCCAATCTTTCTCCCCATCCTTGCCGCCATTGATTGACAACCGCAAGCAACGCTTTAAGTTGTTGGTGACCTCATGACCAGCCCTCCATCCTGCCTCCAATCCTCCCTTTGAACGCCCATCATCTCTGATCCCCTGCGTGAGATTGGTAATGGGGAAAATCCGCCTCACCTGACCCAATTGGTCATCCCCATGACCAATCTCACCTCCATCCTTGTCTGGGGAGGTTGCTCCAGCCAAGGCCTTTTCCCACCACCATCACCCCCGACTAATCTTTCTCAATCGGTCGGTTGGTGCCCTCATCTCTCCAAGGCCTTTTCCCACCACCCTCAGTGCCAACCAATCATTCTCAATTGGTTTGTTGGTGCCCTCATCTCTCCGCAGCCGTCATCCACCTACTCACTACAATCTTCAACCAAGCTTGAACTCATCCAGCTTCCAACAATCAACTCCATCCTCCTCATCTTCCCCCATTGAATTTGAATTCAAATTCAATTGTTGCATCCCATTTGGTCTATCAACTAACAATCCATCAATTTACTATCAAAAACTAATCAACAAGCTCCTCAATCAACCTCCAAGCTCACTGATCTCCTGCGCGGCTTTTCCATTTCCCGCGCAGGTCTCAGCGGTTTCACGGGCGCAACAGCCTGTCCGCTCATCCCTCCACTTGCTGCCTGTGCCCATCCTTGGCTTGGGCCGGGGTCTTCCCATTCCTGTCATTCATGATTCAATTCTTCTTTTTTTGAGTTGTTTGATTGTTTCTTTTTTTCTTTTGTTTTCTCATGACCATCCTCAAAACAAAAAAAAAAACAAAAAAAACTTTTTTTCTCCTCTATCTGTAAATCTCTCTTGTAAATAGCTTACAGGGACCCATGGCCCATAAAAGGAGGGGCTCTCCCCTTACTTTTTTTCAAACATCCCTGGGAGGGTGTGCAGCTGTCCCCCTGTTATCATTGAAATCTGATCCTCACTCATCCTGGGTATATCTATGATTGCCCCCTGATCCATTAATCCTTAGTCTTTGCCCCTCTTTGGCCTGATCCTTATCACCAACAAATAGCCTTTCCGGTTGAAGAGAATTCTGTCTGTTGGAAGTCTTGAGTGTGTTGTACCACTCCTTGATCCCTTTCTCTGACCATACTGGTCTTTATCCCTCCTTGATCATCTTTCTGGAGCCAATCATGATTGATTGAAGAGGTCTTATTAAGCTTAAGACCTGAAGTGTTATACCTCCCTTATTTTTTTGGAGTTGCATTCTGCCAGCCTACTCTTGAGTTCGTTGAGAAGTGTTGAAGTTATCCTTGCTTCAAATCAGTAACTTTTTTGCTTTTAGAGATTCTTAAACATAGTGCTTTGTCTTGTACAGCCACCCTCAGTAATCTGGTAACCTTCAAGCGCTTTATTGCGGAGAGTTGGGCAGCTTCATTGAGAGCCTGGAGGTTGGTTGGGTTTGAGTTGATCATCCCCAATCTTCTTCTGACAACCAGAGTTATTAGCTTGTGGGTTTTGTTTACATGCAACAGCTTTGTTCTTTGGACTTTAAACAAACTTTAGCTTCTTTTGTCCAAGTTTTTCACATATAATCTTGGCTCAGATAGTGCTGTTCCATTGCTACCAAACAACTATCATCTTTATCCTTTACTACTTCATTCCTCATTTACCAGGTTCTGGACCTTGATCTTGGTTACATTTAAATATTTTTGTAACACTCAGGAGGGCAGCCTAAACAGCAAATTTCCCCTCCACAGAACTGCCACGGCCTAGTGATGAGCCTGAATTTCTTGATAAGAATAAAACCAGCAACTACATACAAGATGGTTAGAGATGTAGTGCGAGAAATTGAAGATCAAGAAGTGATGAAAGTCATAGACCATACCCAGCCTTTATCAATTCTATGTTTGACCACACTATAGGAAAATGAAGAAATCTTGATCTAGACTACCTCTGTTGATGACACTGGAATACCTCTGAGAATAAACAGGAGAAGGAGTCAAAACAAAAGAGATGAAGAATGAAGCTCGTGTTGAGAAGGGGATTGCACCAAATTGGAAAAGGTTTGGCAGTGAGTGGGCCAATCTATCTTCTTGAGAGTGTTCAAACGTTGACGATTGAAAGTTGAGATCAAGTTGTTGAACACTTCCAAAGTAGAAAAGAAGATGGTCGACAAGTCTCTTCTTTTTGATTTGTTTGAACTTCAGTCTAAGTAACCTTGCCGCGCGGAGTGGGTGATGCATATTGAATGCGAGTTTTGAATACAAGCTGACCCGGATTGGTAGGGCGCGCGTATAAAAGGAAAAGGAGAATAAAGTGATGAGAAAGATAAAGAAGAAAAGAGAAAGAAGAAAATAAGAAACATGGCAAAAGAAAATCATAATAATGCAGCACTATGGTGCAGCAATATGTCAACATCCCCCCGGAATTTGGTGTCAATCACTGAAAGCAACGCTGTATGAGCAGATGAAGCATTTGCTTGGTTGAAGGTTTGGAGAGCGCGTCCGCTACCATAAGTCCGGAAGCAATCAGCTCAACCGACAGTCCACCATTTGCGTATTGTTCCCGAAGCCATTTGAGCTTCATGTTGATGTGCTTTGTTTTAGAGTTAGAGCCAAAGTGTTTTATTTTGTCCAATAATGTCAGGGATTTAACCTCTATTGCTATACTTAGCCGTGGTTAAACCTGCAAAAGAATAAAGTCAAACCAATATTTAAATTAGTTTTGACTTATATATTCCAAACAGCAACTTTAAAAGTTTACAGACTCGAATAATACCAAGGTATTATGAGTAAATAGCCACACCTTAAACCTTTATAATAGGTAAGGGGCCTTAGTCTTAAAGGATTAAGACCAAAAGGAGATTTACTTATAAATAAGCTCACACCCTTTAAAGAGTAACACACAAGGGTTACTTATTCAAGTGAGACCTTCCACTCGAAATTGGTGTTGCCAGATATGTTATTGATTGAATTTAATACCAAAGTTTATAGCCCCAGTCAATCTTCTTTTTGATATTAAGGTTAATGGGCTTGTTAACTCTTGCTTGTATTCTTGTTCAAATAATAATATATAATGGATGATGATAGGGCTATAGGGTGAAGACCCTGCTCTTTTAAGGTAACAGGAGCCCTCAGGGGACTCTAGTAATCACCAGGGGAGTGTCAAGCTCTCCTTGGTTTCGTCCTCAAAGGCCCAAGACATCATTACATCATTCTCAATGGGTAATGAAGAACTAGTACCCATTGGGAAGAATTTTCAAGGTAAAGTTTTCATTTTACTTACTAAAAGGTTACTTACTGGGTCTTAAGACTTATACATCACTCAGATGAACGGTATAGAAGCCTTAGATTCCATCATAATGATTATTTATATTGTTTTAATGTAGCTTAATACCTTGGCAAATAATTTAATTTTAATTATAAATATCTTAGCTCATACTATACACATAGAGTATGTATACTCTGTGCAATGTTTATTAAAAGGTTTACAGCCTACAGATGAACTCTGAGCCCTCTGAGTGGACGCACTCAAGGCTCAGTGAAGTATATTAAAGCATTATTACATCCAAAAGGGGATAGTATTAAATAATTAATTAATTTATAATTATACTATACCTATAAGGGGTATATACTCTTGTCAATGCTACTAGAAGGTTCATAGCTTACAATTAAGTTCTAAAGCCTCTGAGTGAACGCTCTCAAGGCTCAGTAAGGTTTATTAAGTGTACAGAGGGAGTATTACTTATAATTACATCCCAAAGAAGATACTTACATCCCAAAGAAAGATAATGTGTAATTAATTTATACAGTATAGAGAGTATGGGTTAATATGATTACTGTAACTCCTTCCCAAAGAGAGGAAACACTTTGGGAACTTCTATATCAATAATTGGGACGCATCTGAGTCCTCATAACTTAATTTAAAGTTATATTGGGTTCCCTTCTTGATAATATAAATTATCAAGGTTTTAATTCCATAATCCATACTCATAAAAACATACTTATAAAACATTATATAATATTATTAAGATTTACTATATAATTACAAAACTATTCAACATTTTCATTATTGTCTCCATTGTGGTTTGAACCAGTGACCTTGGTATCAGATACTGGGAAGTGAGCCTAGTACTTAGCCACTATACCAGAAGGACATATGAGTTTCCAGACATTTGGACAAGTCTAACTGTCTCGTGGCTGACAAATAACCCCTTATTGTCAATGAGAAACTTCGTAGGTGGTAATTTTCTTTTCCACAGCTCTTCTATTACGAATTTTATCCATAGTCCTTCTTGTGCGCTGTCAGTGAGGGCATTTAGTTCAGCCTCCGTCGTCAAAAGAGTGATGTTGGTCTGTTTGCGGCTCTTCCAAGCAATAGGGCACCCCAGCCACCTCACCAGGAAACCTGATTGCGACCGCCGGGTATCTGGGTCATCCGCCCACGTGGCGTCTGAAAAGATTTCTAGATGACAAATATCACCCGTAGGAAAAAGAGTGAGAGCAATTTGAGAAGTCCCAACTAGATATTTCCACACATGGAGGACTTTGTTCCAGTGGGTGAGACCAGGTTTCTGGTTGAACCTGGACAATAGAGAGGCCGCTGCTGAGAGATCCGGGCAAGTTCTACAAGACAGATGGTTTAAAATCCCCGTAAACCTTCGATAATTAATGTTGAGTTTGCTGAACTCCTCGCAGTCTTCATTCGTTGCCGGCGTCAATCTCAAGCCAGGTGTAAGAGGCGTGCCGACACTACGACAGGAGGCTAGACCCAGCTCCTCGATTGTCTCATCGATGAGAGCCAGCTGACTGAGACGTATTTCCCCGTTGGTCATCGCAACGTCCATCCCCAATACGGTGTCCAAGTCATGCACAGAGGACCTCGGGAACCGTTCCAGGAATAAGCTTTCAAACCAATCCACCTCTCCTACCACCACTAAGTCATCTACATGAAAAAAAGAGAAGACCCTTTTAGGTTTTGAACGTATAAGCAAGGATCTGAAACCAATTGGGTATACTCAATGGACTCCAACCAAGTCGTCAGTGTCTTGAACCAGTTCGCCGGAGCCTTTCTAAGACAATACAGGGATTTGTTCAACTTAAGGAAGAGAGATCTGCGATTGCATCCCTCTGGATTCAAGATATATATGTCCTCGTCTAACGGAGCAAACAAGAACGCGGCTTTAACATTGAATTGCTTTATCTTCAACCCAAGATCAATTCCGTGAATGAGTAGGATGAGCAGTGAGGTAAACTTTCCCGTGGGAGCAAATTTCTCTCCAAAATTGACACCAGGCGTCTGTAGGTTTCCCATGATGCGGAGCCTAGGTTCTTACGCTCAGGCGCCGAGGCAGTAGGTGTTTTCACCTTGTCGACCCACATTGTCCTGAGAAAGTGATCAGGATTCCCATCATAGTCCTCCCATACTTTCTTGTCTTTGATGCTTTCCAATTCGACGCTGCAAGAATCTTTCCAATCAAAGGGTCCTTCTTCAGCCTGTTGAGGTGTGAGTATCGAGTTGGTCTGATCTTTTCCGTTCGTTCTCTAAGTCCGTACGTAGATCTAGATTCAGCTGGGTAATCCGTTCCCGGCACGACCGCAGCAGTTGAGGAGGAAGGGGAATCATGTTGAGCAACTATGCCACCAGAATCATTGGCTCCAGACTCAGTTAGAACAGGAGGAGGAAAGGACTCCTCTGAAGTCTCATCCGCCCTCTCTTCCTGAGAAGACGGTTGAATTGGCCTTTCTGCCGTGACCGTGATGTCTACATTGTTGTCATTGTCGTCTACCAAGAATTCAAAGTCATCAGTGGGAGGACTGAGGGAGGCATTGAAATCTAGAATTTTGATGCTTTTTTTGTCAACGATACGACCTTCCTCTGTGAGTACCTTGTACAAAAGAAGATCTTTGTTGTATCCTATCAGCCTCCCAAAGGCCCCACGGGGCTCAAGCTTAGATGATGAGGGCTTATTGCCAGAGATGTACGTAACAGGGTTACCGATGGGATGAAAGTAACTCAACTCGATCCTCCTGCCCTTGAATCGTTCATACGGTGACGTGTTTGATCAATGAGACGGAAATTGGTTGATGATGAGAGTACATGCTTTAAGAAGTATGCTCCAGTATTTGTTGGAAATCCTTGAGTCAAAGAGAACTGTTCGAAGAGATTCGAGAATTGTTTGGTTGTACCTCTCAGCCAGTCCATTTTGCTTGGGAGTATAAGGATTGGAGAACGTCTGTTTAATGTTATTCTCTTGGAAGAACTTCTTCAAGGATTCGTTGGAAAACTCGGTTCCCCTGTCTGAGTGTAGGACCATTAGAGAGTACCCGAACTGTTTTGCCTCCATGTTGATCAGAAACTGGAGAGTGGATGCAGCTTGACTTTTGTCTCTAAGGGGAATGGCAGCAACAAATCTAGTACAACTATCAACTATAGTCAGTATGTAAGAATCTTGATGAATGCTCCTCGGCTTGATCGGGCCTATCAGGTCACAGTGTAACTCTTGAGAAGGCCTTTCAGCCCGTTTATGTTTGGATGTGAAGGACGCTCGGGTGATTTTGCTGAAAGCGCAGGCCACGCATTCGTTTGGTTTGGATGCCTTGATTCCCAGTTTATGTCTGATCCAATGATAGCTGGCATGACCAAGAGATTTGTGAAGAATTTCTTCTTGACTTAAATGAGACACCAGGTCAGAGACCTCCCAATTGAGATGAAAGATGGGTACATTGCAGTAATAATACCCTATAGCTGTACAACTCCCTTTCCTGAGTACCACCTTGTCAACAAGAAATAAGACGTGAAATCCGTCTAACAACAACAATCTGAAAGATAGAAGATTAGCTGTGCTCCGCGGAGCATACAAGACATTCGACAGCGTCACCCTCTTTCCCTTCTCATTGGTTATTGTGACTGTTCCTCTTCCAGAATACGCAAGACTATTCACCCCAGAGCTAGTGGAAATTGAGCCGTTCAGGGATCGGTCTAGGCGATCAAAGAGCTTATCATCAGACACCATGTGGGTAGATGAACCAGAGTCAAGGACAAATGAATGAGAGAATGACGTTTCGAGATGAGTGGAATGAAGAGATCTAACATTTGTTGCAGCCCGTTTAGACTCATTACCCTCTGACTTCTTTTTCTTTGGAAAGCTGGGTTTGAGCTGAGGGTAGAGTTTCCAGCAGCGTCCTTCGGGATGAGTGGCTTTGGGATTGTGCCAATTCTCTTCACAGGGTTTGAGTTCTTTGTTAAAAAAAGAGACTGAGTTTGTGTCTTCCTTTTTGCTATCGTCAGTCGTGGTACTTCCGAGAGATTGATTGTTGTGGAAGAGCCTAAGATGATTGAGAACGTGGTCCGGAGTGACTTTCTTGTCCGAGTGAGTGATTTGTTGGACTACTGTATCCATGGATGGTGGAAGCTTCTCTAAGATGAGGTAGGCAATGATATCGACCGGCAGCTCAATTCCTACCTCGTGGAGTCGAGAAATGGCCGTTTTTGTGTCGGTAATGAACCCCATGACGTTTGAGACAGAGAAAGGAGTCCTCAGAAATTCTTTGAAGACTCTTGCACGATTTGAGGCATGATTTGACGCAAAGTATTTGTTGATGCTTGTCCATATAAGAATGGCGTATTTTTTGTTTTCGGGATTTATAATGTTGGCTTGAACAGAAGTGTCTAGCTTAGAGGTAAGAATTGTCCTGATCCTTACGTTTTCCGTGTAACTAAGTCCAACAGGATTTCCAGAAGAGTCCATTTTTTTTCTAGTAAGTTTGTCAAAAAGATCTTCTTGAAGATTGAGCATATACACAACTCAATTACGCCAGATTGAGAAATTGTCCATGGTGAGAAGAGGAATGGCTTCAATGGCGGTTTTAAGAATTGTTGCCGTCATGGATTTGGACATGCTGGTTGACTGGTTGAGTTATTGCCTTTGACTGTTAATCGTGATGAGCCTGAATTTCTTGATAATAATAAAACCAGCAACTACATACAAGCTGGTTAGAGATGTAGTGCGAGAAATTGAAGATCAAGAAGTGATGAAAGTCATAGACCATACCCAGCCTTTATCAATTCTAAGTCCGACCACACTATAGGAAAATGAAGAAATCTTGATCTAGACTACCTCTGTTGATGACACTGGAATACCTCTGAGAATAAACAGGAGAAGGAGTCAAAAAAAAAGAGAT
This sequence comes from Puccinia polysora, assembly GCA_025617555.3. Classification (NCBI taxonomy): domain Eukaryota; kingdom Fungi; phylum Basidiomycota; class Pucciniomycetes; order Pucciniales; family Pucciniaceae; genus Puccinia; species Puccinia polysora. The sequence goes on along the minus strand of CM062625.1, from coordinate 51,920,956 downwards.
GAAGAATGAAGCTCGTGTTGAGAAGGGGATTGCACCAAATTGGAAAAGGTTTGGCAGTGAGTGGGCCGATCTATCTTCTTGAGAGTGTTCAAACGTTGACGATTGAAAGTTGAGATTGAGTTGTTGAACACTTCCAAAATAGAAAAGAAGATGGTCGACGAGTCTCTTCTTTGTGATTTGTTTGAACTTCAGACTAAGTACCCTTGCCGCGCGGAGTGGGTGATGCATATTGAATGCGAGTTTTGAATACAAGCTGACCCGGATTGGTAGGGCCCGCGTATAAAAGGAAAAGGAGAATAAAGTGATGAGAAAGATAAAGAAGAAAAGAGAAAGAAGAAAATAAGAAACATGGCAAAAGAAAATCATAATAATGCAGCGCTATGGTGCAGCAATATGTCAACACCTAGCACCATTTGGAGTGTTACATTCGGTCCCCCGGGCCAAGATCAAACCAGCAACCTTGGAATTTACAGTCCCAACTTGTAGAATCAACTCTGAAATCCAATCCAATCCTTTTCTTTTTTTTTCTTTTTTCTGTCATCATCCAGATCTGATCCGTGGAGGAAACTTGTTCCAGGAGTAAGTCCTTCCAATTGTGCACCATCTGGGCAGGATTCTTGTTGTTTTTTTGTGAAGCTCTACCCTTTCCACGCTTGTGAGCCACCTTGGAGCTCTGCTTTTTGGATCCCCTTAGGAACTCTGTCTTGAAAATGGAATCTGTTCCCTCCACCACTGTTTGGGCCAAGATGGTCAAGATCAAACCCCAGAACAAGAATCTAGGCTTCAACGGAACAAACATGGAACAATTTTTGGACTCATATGAAATGGCTGCCAAAGTGGATGGTGCAAGATAACGTGATATGGCCTATCAGTTACAAATTTTTATCTCCTCTGATGAAGTTATGGATGTGATCAAATTTTTTGATGCATTCAAAACTCATAACTGGAGGCTCTTGAAGGAGGCTATGTTGGCTAATTGGGGGAAAATAGATGTGGCTACGTTTACCTTACAGGACTTGGATGCTCTGGTTTCTCAATGGATCCCCAATGGTGGTGTCTCTTCAGCCTCTGATTATCAGTCTTTCAGAAAGTCTTGGGATCCTATTGAGTCTTATCTTATCAGGAACAATCACATTGACACTGCAAATGTAATTCAAGTTTGATTTTTCCAATCTTTTTTGCCAGGAGTGCAGGAAAGGATTAGGGGTGAATTGATCAAGTCTGGATCCATCATCACTACTAGGGACAATTGTTTCAAACTCCCTGTCTTTCTGGTCCTTAGGAATGTGGTGGACAAATTCATGAAAGGTCAAAATGCTTTAACTTTTGAAAAGCTCAGGATCACTAAACCAGTTCATGCTCCTTCCTTCCAATAATCCAAAAAAATCATGAACAAGATGGAAGCAAATGGCAAACCTAAATCAAGCCCTCAGGCCAATAAGGATACTTCTACCATAGATGAGATTACTAAGATACTTCAGGCTTTTGAGAATAAAATAGATCAGAAAATATCCTCTTTAGCTACCACTAAACCTGCTAATTCTGTTCCTAAATCCACCTTAGTCTGCTATTACTGCCATAGAGAAGGCCATGGTACTGGTAGATGTCCTGAACTCCAGAAGGACAAGGAAGAGAAATTAGTAGAGCAGAAGGGAAATAATTTCATTATTCCTAATGGTGCTTTGATCCCTTTTGACTTGTCTTGTCCAATCTGTCATGTGGTGGCTTCTTACCAAGCACCAACTTTCAAGAAGGCATCTCTGGTCTCCTTGGATTTTCAATCATCCTGTGGAACTCTTCAACCTTGGTATCCTCCAGCTATCACTTCTTCCAGCTTCTCTGGTGCTTATCAATCTGATCCAGCTAGGAAAAGCCATAAGGAACCCAAAGCTCACAAGTCTCCTCCTGTTCAATCTTCAATCCTTTGAAAAGCTGTCAAACGTCAATCTTTTCCTGAGCCTCCTTCCTTTGATGTGGAAGACATGAAAGTAGAAAGGGAACCACCCATGGAAAGGTTCCAGGAACACTCTCATCCTTCTCCTCCTCTTCAATCTGGTCAACCACCTCAATCCTCTGATCCTCTCTTGTACCTGCCTCACCTGATCTTCCTCCCTCCACCCAGCCCAAAGTTTGGTTTGAGAGGGGCATTTCCAAGGACTACCCTAATGCTGTGGAAGGAGTATTAAAGAAAATTTCTGATCTCAAAATCCCTGATCTTTCTGTGGCTGAACTGCTGTCTATCTCTCCATCTGTGGCTGAAGGCATGAAGAAATGGGTTTCTTGTTGATGTGTGGAAATTGGTCCAGACAAATTGAATGTCTCTTCTGGCACTTTGATGGAGGACTCTGGTGGAACAGATCCCCCTTCAGATGCCTATCTGTATTCCTGCCTTCTTGGATTTCATCCCTGCTATCTTGGTGAATTGGCTTAAACAGTTTCTCTTCCTGTTGATTCCTGTTCTCAGCTCAACTTAATCTCCAATGCTATTGCCTGCACACTCAAGCTTAGCCCAAGGGTCAGCTTTACTTCTGCGGTTTATGGTATAGGTAATCAGTCATGTGAACTGGTTGGTATTGATGAGGATTTTCCTGTTTGAATTGTTCAAATGATTGTTGGAACTTGTCACTGCTGGATCACTCCTTTGGAAGGTCCTATGATCTTGGGCCGACCGTTCTTAATGTATTTTGGTGCTACCCTGATTTTTTCTGATCAAGTTGGGGAGAGAATCCTTCTCCCTGAGGCTGATGGCAGAAAAATTGAAGTTCAGCTTTGTTCCTTGGATTCTGGTCTTTGGGAACAAGATTTTCCTGGTTGTTCTCCCAAAACAGTTCTAAAGGGAAAGTAGAAGGACAACTCTCATTCCTTTCAGCCTCATTTTTTATTGGATTAGTTGATCCTACTGATAGTTGTAGTTCCTCTCAGCCTCAGAATTCAACTTATGGATCAACTTCTGCCTCAGAGGCATATTTTTTGTTTTCCTCATCATCTCTTCCTCATACAAATAAGATCAAAATTCAAAAACATAAAAATTCCAAAAATTCCAAAAGAATTTCTTCTCTCTCTGGGTCTGTTGTATCTTCTTTTCCTTTTTCCCTTCAGCCTGATCAATTATCCTCTACTCCGGTTTTGAATCTCTGCAATGAGTCTAAACTAGATCTTAATCTCAATTCTTGTCTTGGTGGTTTTGGTATGAAGGAGTATGCTCTTAAGTGGAGGCAATGTGGGGTAGAAGTAAGTCCTCCCAATTGTGCACCATCAGGGGCCTCTACTACTGTCATTTTCAAAACTCTACCGTGTGCCACACATGTGAGCAATACGTAAGCTTTTGGATCCTCTTTGATGGAAAAGGCACCTTTCAAGGATGAGGCGGAACATCAAACTTGGAAGGTGTTGGAACTTTGCCTCAGTTTTTGTACTCAGGTCTCACTGGTCAATGCTTGGAGAAAGAAAGGATTTCTCTCTTTTGCCACCAAGTATAAACCAGTTGCAAAAAAGGTTCAACAGGTCAACCAACCAATGCCTCTCAACCTCAACCCTCCTCTTATGGGCCCCCCTCTATCCGGAAATCCTTACTGTGGTTTACCTCAATCTCTTACTGGTCCATTCATCCCCTCTGGTCGTGTCACTGAAAAACATCTGAAAGTGGTCAACTTTGGTCCAGATGGATGGCTTCTTTCTGATGAGTTCAATTTGATCAAAAATGTCTTAGCCCTTAGGGAAAAATCTATTGCTTTCTGTGAAGAAGAGAGAGGTCTTCTGAAATAATCCTATGGCCTCCCTTACATTATCCCTGTAGTAGAAAATGATCCCTGGCAAAAGAGGATCCCAATCCCTGCTTCTAAAGTTGACAAATTCATCAAGTTGGTCCGCAAACAAGTCCAAACTGGTTTATATGAAGAATCAACTTCTAGCTATTCCAGTCCTGTTTTCTGTGTTCTCAAGAGTAATGTTAAATTTAGAATAGTTCATGATCTCCAGCCTCTAAATAAGGTTACTATTAAAGACTCTGGAATTCCCCCTGCTACTGAAGGATTTGTCAAATCCTTTTCTGGGGGAGCTTGCTATGGTCTAGGTGACATTATGGGTGGCTATGACAAACAATCCTTACATCCAATTTCTTGTCCTCTCACTACTTTCAATACTCCACTTGGTCTTTCCAACTTACTTGATTACCTCAAGGTGCCACCAATTTGGTTGCGGTCTATAAGGATCAGATGGTTTGGATCCTCCAGGATGAAATCCCTGATCATCCTGGTATCTTTATTGACAATGGCAGGATTAAAGGTCCGGTTTCTGATTATAACAATGAGCTCTCACCCTGGCATTCAGGAATCCGTTGATATATCTGGGAATATGCAACCACTCTGGAAAGGATCCTGTTTTGATTCAAGGAGTCTGGTCTTACTATCTCTGGATCCAAATTTTCTGCCTGTGTCCCTGCTTTGGAAATTGTGGGTCATGTGGTCTGCAAGGAAGGAAGAAGGATGGCTACATCCAAAGTCAACAAAATTCTCTCTTGCCCTACTCCCATCAATCCAACTGAAGTAAGAGTTTTCTTAGGTGTTCTAATCTATGTTTGGATCTTTATCCCTTCTCTATCCAAAATTTGTATTCCCTTGCATTGCTTAACCAGGAAAGATGCTGAATGGTTTTGGACCCAAGCTTGTGAACAATCATTTCAGATTCTCAAAAAAATTGTTTGAAAAGACATTGTCCTGAAGAAGATCACTCATGGACCTAGGGCTGGCAAGATCAAGCTGGCTGTGGACTCTAGTTATCCATCTGTTTGGGCTGTCCTTACTCAGGAATATGAAAATGGTTTGGATTGTCCTGCTATGTTTGAATCTCTTCTTCTTTCAGAGGTGGAATCCAGGTACTCCCAGCCAAAACTGGAACTTTGTGGTGTGGCCCAAATGTTGAAGAAGCTCCAAACTGTTCTCTGGGGTCAACACTTCAAGTTACAAGTTGATGCACAATCCATTATTGAAATGATCAATGCCCCCAGCCTTTCAAACGCTCCAAAGACTTTTTGGGTGGCTTTCATCCAGTTGTTCTCTTTTGATATTGTTCATAGGCCTGGAAAGTCTTTCACCATGCCTGATGGTTTATCTCAAAACCCTCTTGGAGATGAAGAATTGGATGTTGGAATGGATTTTGTCAAGGGGAACCCTTAATTTGTCCAGTCTTCAACTTTTCCTCTCAAGATTATTCTGGCTTCCAACAAGGTTTCTGGCTTAAATTAGAGCAGTATCTCTCCACTCTCCAAAGGCCTCTTGATCTCTCTGCTAAATATTTTTGATCACTCAAAAGGAAGTCCTCCAATTTCTGTGTCCAAGGTACTAGCCTTATGAAAAGAGGCAACCCTTGTGCTCTTATTGTGGTCACCATCCCTTCTAAACTAGATTCAATCCTTGAAAGTCTCCATGAAGGCCTTGGTCATTGTGGGGAAACCAAAACTTATTTTTGAATATCCAAAAAATTCTGGTTGCCATCCTTGAATAAATCAGTCTCTCAATGGTGCAAGAGTTGTGAAGTATGTCAGAAACGTGATCTTTGGCGCCCAGCAGAAATTTGTTATCCCACTGGAGAGTCCACTGTCTTTGGAAGGATTGCTATGGATGTGGTTCATATTAAGGCTGGTGGAGCTAAGTACCTCATAGTTGCTAGAGATGATTTTTCTGGATGGGTTGAAGCAAAATTCCTTAAGAACCTCAGCTCTGAATCAGTAGCACCCTTCCTCTATGAGACTTGGACAATGCGTTATGGCTTGGTTCAATCTTATTCAACTGATGGTGGCTCTGAGTTTGGCGGCAAATTGGCTGAAATGATCTAATTGCTTCCTGGTCAACATAGGGTGACCACTCCTTATTATCCTGAAGGTCAAGGCATGGTAGAAAGAGGCTATGCTCCTTTGAAGGAAGCCCTTGTTAAGCTGGCTGGTGAAAGTGGAATGAATTGTTGCAAATTTCTTCCTCTGGTCCTCTTCTTCAATCAAATTTCAACTAAACAAACCATTGGCTACCCACCTTATGAAATTATCTTTGGACAAAGGGCTGTCCTTCCTCTTGATCTGGAATTGGAATCTTTCTTAGGTATTTCTTTGGGAAAGGTTTCTTCCACCACTGATCTATTAGTTGCCAGATCCAAGCAACTGGAGGAAAGTGAAGATGTTTGTGACAGAGCTTATCAGAAGATGATGGAGTCAAGAGAAAAATCAGTCCAGTATTGGGAGGATAAGCACTCCAATCAAATCAGGAATCCCTTGAATCCTGGGGATCTAGTCTTAGCTTATAATTGATCCTTGGAAACTCAGTGGGGAAAGCTTTGCTCTAACCGCTGGAATGGTCCTTATTGAGTGGTCTGTCAAGTCAGAGGTGGATCATATTTTTTGGAGGAGCTGGATGGTACTCAGATGGCCAGAAGGTTCTCTGCTGATCAAGTGAAGAAATTTCATTGTTGTTGAGGCGACTTGTTCCAGAATTAAGTCCTCCCAGTTGTGCACCAACAGGGGTCATCTGCTGCATTTTGTTATGAAACTCTAGTGTATGCCACATATTTGAGCACCTGGGACGCCTGCTTCATTCTTTTCTCTCAGCCACTTCGAGGACCTTTTCTTTGGATGGATAAAGCTCCCTTTTCAATCACCCTCAAGATCAAACAGGCGTTTTTCTGTTTCAATTCCTCAGTTTCTTATTTTATATATATCATCAAAGATACTCAGATGCAGACTAGGGACATTCTGTAAGTTGGGGAGAGATGTGGTTCCCAATCTGGGACACCTCTGGACTAGTACGGAAAAAGTAAAATTTTTATCAACTTCTCTATAGCCTCCATTTAGATCCAAAAAAAAAAAAAAAAAAAAAAAAATTGATCTGGAATGATTCCCATATCCAGTTCCCAAACCTCCAGCTCCCACTCTCCTAGGCGTCTAGGATCATCTCTTGCATGCCTAGCGCCCGGCCCTATGTTCAATTTGCCCTTGCTTTGCCCTGATATCTACCCTTTTGGCAAAGGCGGGGATGAAGACCGGCTTGGCTTGCGGGCTTCTATCCGGCACCGGCACCCCCCAATTGGCATCCCTCAATCCCCTTTTTGTTCATCCTGTCCCAATCGTCCAAAAGACAACCATGAGAACACCCACTTTGATCACCACCCCCACATCCCTGCAACTTTCCACCCAACTTGTCAATCAGATCAAGACCCAATCTCCTCAACCTATCCACTACTCCTACTACCTCCAACACGACCCTTGTTTGCAACCGCGGTTTCTCTTTCCTAACTTCTTGCTTTTTCTCCTCAAGCTCATCTGCGGCTGTCATTGCATCCCCCCCAGTCCGCGCTCTCATTGCTCACCAGTTTCCCGTGCAAGTCATCTGTTGCCCCCACGGGTTGGTGATGTGTCCCGCGCCCCGCAAGGATTCTGACCGCCCGGTCATGTGTCAACCGCCCGGGTCCTGCTGGCGGTCATCCGCAGGCCAGCGGTTACCCAGGCCTGTCAGCCTGTCCACGCCGCCCTTCACCTCCCCTTCACCTGCCTGGGCCCACCATTGGCACGGGCTGGTGTCCCTTTTCATTCCTGCTCATTCATTTCCTTTTATTATTTCATTTGTTTTTTAATTGTTGATTTTTTTCCCCGTTTTTTTTCAGTTGTCCTGTCATTATTCTCCTATGATCAAATTGAATCAAATCCTAAAAAAAAAAAAAAAAAAAAAAAAAAAAAAAAAAAAAAAAAAAAAAAAAAAAAAAAAACTTTTTTTCAATTGTTGCTTTTTTCCGCTCTATCTGTGTCATCACTTGTAAATATCTTACAGGGACCCATGGCCCATAAAAGCGGGGGCTCTCCCCTGCATTTTTTTCAAACATCAATGGGAGTGTGTGCATATGTCCCCTCATTATCATTGAGATCTGATCCTCTTCCTCATCCTGGGTATATCTATGATTGCCCCCTGATCCATTGATCCTTAGTCTTTGCCCCTATGTGGCCTGATCCTTATCATCAACCAATAGCCTTGCCAGTTGAAGTGAATTCTTTCTGTTGGAGTTCCTGAGTGTGTTATACCACTCCTTTATCCCTTTCTCTGACCATACTGGTCTTGATCCCTCCTTCATCATCTTTCTGGAGCCAATCACAATTGATTGAAGAGGTCTTATTAAGCTTAGGACCTGGAGTGTTATACCTCCCTTATTTTTTTGGAGTTGCATTCTGCCAGCCTACTTGTGAGTTCCTTGAGAAGTTTTGAGGTTATCCTTGCTTTAAATCAGTTACTTTTTTGCTTTTAGATCTTCTTAAACATAGTGCTTTGTCTTGTACAGCCACCCTCAGTTATCTGGTACTCTTCAAGCGCTTGATTGCAGAGAGTTGGGCAGGTTCATTGAGAACCTGGAGGTTAGTTGGGTTTGATTTGATCATCCCCAATCTTCTTCTGAAAACCAGAGTTATTAGCTTGTGGGTGTTTTTTACATGAAACAGCTTTGTTCTTTGAACTCTAAACCAACTTTAGCTTCTTTTGTCCAAGTTTTTCCCACATAATCTTGGCTCAGATATTTCAGTTCAATTGCTACCAAACTACTATCACCTTTATCCTTTACTACTTGATTCCTCATTTACCAGGTTCTGGACCGTGATCTTGGTTACATTTAAATATTTTTGTAACACTCAGGAGGGCAGCCTAATCAACACCTTTCCCCTCCACAGAACTGCCACAGCCTAGCACCGTTTGGAGTCTTACACTGTTTCCCGCGTGGGTCTCAACTGTTGCCCTGGCCCGTCAGCATGTTGGCGTTCCCCTCACTAGCTACTCTTCTTCCGGTTCCAATAATTTGCACGGGCTGGGGTCTTCCCATTCCTGTCATTTTTGATCCAATTCATCTTTTTTTTGCGTGTTTTGTTTGTTTCTTTTTTTCCTTTTATTTTCTCATGACAATCCTTAAAAAAAAAAAAAATCCATTCTATTTTTAAACATCTCTTAGTCTACAGGCCTCTGGTCTATAAAAGGAGGGGCTCTCCCCTGCTTTTTCTGAATCATCCATGGGAGTGGGTGTCAGGGATTTAACCTCTATTGCTATACCTAGCTGTGGTTAAACCTGCAAAAGAATAAAGACAAACCAATATTTAAATTAGTTTTGACTTATATATTCCAAACAGCAAATTTAAAAGTTTACAGACTGGAATAATACCAAGGTATTATGAGTAAATAGCCACACCTTAAACCTTTATAATAGGTAAGGGGCCTTAGTCTTAAAGGAGTAAGACCAAAAGGAGATTTGCTTATAAATAAGCTCACACCCTTTAAAGAGTAACACACAGGGGTTACTTATCCAAGTGAGACCTTCCACTCGAAATTGGTGTTGCCAGGTAGGTTATTGATTGAATTTAATACCAAAGTTTACAGCCCCAGTCAATCTTCTTCTTGAGATTAAGGTTAATGGGCTTGTTAACTCTTGCTTGTATTCTTGTTCAAATAATAATATATAATCGATGATGAAAGGGCTATAGGGTAAAGACCCTGCTCTTTTAAGGTAACAGGAGCCCTTAGGGGACTCTATTAATCACCAGGGGAGTGTCAGGCTCTCCTTGGTTTCGTCCTCAAAGGCCCAAGACATCATTACATCATTCTCAATGGGTAATGAAGAACTAGTACCCATTGGGAAGGATTTTCAAGGTAACGTTTTCATTTTACTTACTAAACAATTACTTACTGGGTCTTAGGACTTATACATCACTCAGATGGACGGTATAGAAGCCTTAGATTCCATCATAATGATTATTTTTATTTATTTAATGTAGCTTAATACCTTGGCAAATAATTTAATTTTAATTATAAGTATCTTAGCTCATACTATACACATAGAGTATGTATACTCTTTGCAATGTTTATTAAAAGTTTTACAGCCTACAGATGAACTCTGAACCCTCTGAGTGGACGCACTCAAGGCTCAGTGAAGTATATTAAAGCATTATTACATCCAAAAGGGGATAGTATTAAATAAGTAATTAATTTATAATTATACTATACCTATAAGGGGTATATACTCTTGGCAGTGCTACTAGAAGGTTCATAGCTTACAATTAAGTTCTAAAGCCTCTGAGTGAACGCTCTCAAGGCTCAGTAAGGTTTATTAAGTGTACAGAGGGAGTATTACTTATAATTACATCCCAAAGAGGGATAAGGTAAAAATTATGTAATTTAATTGTACAGAGTAGAGAGTATGGGTTAATATGATTACCATGGCTCCCAACTAATCCCTGAGCCTTCTGAGTGGACGCACTCAAGGCTCAGATTAGTATATTAAAGTATTAATGTATCCCAAAAGGGATAATATGTAATTAATTTATACAGTATAGAGAGTATGGGTTAGTATGATTACTGTAACTCCTTCCCAAAGAGAGGAAACACTTTGGGAACTTCTATATCAATAATTTGGACGCATCTGAGTCCTCATAACTTAATTTAAAGTTATATTGGGTCCCCTTCTTGATAATATAAATTATCAAGGTTTTAATTCCGTAATCCATACTCATAAAAACATACTTATACAACATTATATAATATTATTAAGTTTTAATATATAATTACAAAACTACTCAACATTTTCATTATTGTCTCCATTGTGGTTTGAACCAGTGACCTTGGTATCAGATACTGGGAAGTGAGCCTAGTACTTAGCCCCTATACCAGCAGGACATATGAGTTTCCAGACATTTGGACAAGTCTAACTGTCTCATGGCTGACAGTGTGTGTGTATGTCCCCCCCCCCCCGTAATCATAGTGAATTTGATCCTGATCCTCATTCTGGGTATATTCATGATTGCCCCTTGATCCTTTGAGCCTCCATATTCAAATTTTTGATCCGTCCATCTGTGACCCTGATCCTTATCACCAATATAGCCTTGCTGGTTGAAGATAATTCTGTCTGTTGGAATTCTTGAGTGTGTTATATCACTCCTTGATCCCTTTTTGCAAACATACCAGTCTTGATCCTTCCTGATCATCTTTCTGGAGCCAATCACAATCTATTGAAGAGGTCTTATTAAGCTTACAACCTGGATTTTTATACCTCCCTTTATCCTTTAAAGTTGAATTCTGCCACGCTCCTCTTGAGTTCCTTAAGAATTGTTGGGTTATTATTGTTTGAATCTTTTATTTCTTTGCTTCTAGAGCCTCACAAAAAAATTGCTTTTGTTTTCTTCAGCCACCCACAGTTATCTAGTATCCTTCAAGCACTTGATTGGCAAGAGTTGGGCAGGTTCATTGAGAACCTGGAGGTTGGTTGGGATTGAATTGATCTTTCCTAATCTTCTGCTGACAACCAGAGTTATTAGCTTGTGGGTGTTGTTACTTGCAACTGCCTTGTTCCATTGAACTCTGAACAGAACTTTGATTTATTTTTTTCAAGTCTTTCCCTCCACCATCTTGCCTCAGATAGTGTTGATTCCTTTGCTACCGACTATTCCCAAACTGATCCCTTATATTGATTCCTTATTTACAATTTCCTGGACCTCATTTCTGGTTACATTTAAATATTATTGTAACTCTTAAGAGGGCAGCCTAAACAGCACCTTTTCCCTCCACAGAACTTCCTGAGGCTTAGCACTGTTTGGATTTCTATACCGTATGAAGGGGTTCTGATCAAAACCAGGAAGGAGGGCGCTAGTCTCCCTATCAAGGGGAAAGGAACCATTTTGCTGTATTGGAACAAGCTCAGCCCCAAACTCACTGATGCCTTCTACGTCCAGGATTTTACCATCAACTTGATCAGCACAGGGGCCCTCAATGCCAAGGGCCGCACAATTCTTTCCAAAGACAGGCACTTTTCTTTCTCTAACAGAGTTAAGCAAGTGCTCAAAGGTACCATCAAACATAACCTGTTTAGTCTGCCTACTCCATTGCACAAAGCCCCAGCTTCTCCAGCTTCCCACCTCTCTACTCTCAGACTGTTGCCTGAAGGCGCGCTGCTGGACATCCACAGGACTGGCGGCCATGCATCAATCTCAAGACTGGCCTACCTCACTCAACACATCCCCAATGCCATAAATTCAAGGTTCCAATGCATCAACTGTGTCAAGAGGAAGATCACCAAGTTGTCCTTCAATCATCCATTGACTAAATTGACAAAGGTGTTTGATTGAATTCATCTCAACCTCATGGGACCAACCCAACAATTGTCCAAAGGTGGACACAGATTCATTCTCTCCCTCATGGACAACGCAAGTGGCTACCTTGCCGCCTTTCCTATGTCCACCAAGGACAAGACTCCGGAAATAATCATTGACATTCTCAAAAAAGATCATTTTTGATGTGGATCTTACCCCTTGGAGCTCTGCTTGGATGGTGGAATGAAATTTCTCAACTCCAAACTGCTGTCTTACCTGGAACAAAGTCACATCACTCACATCATTTCAGAACCTTATCACCTGGAGCACAACAGTTGAGCCAAACAAGCCAATAGAACAATTATAGAATTAGCCAGGGCCCTCCTCAAGGACGTTAGGCTTTCCCTCTTGGTCTGGAACAAGGTTTTCAAGGGCTCTTTCCTAATGCTCAACAATATCCCTGATAGCAGGGAAAACTTGACTCCCTGGATGAAGATTCATGGTTGACTTCTCCCATTGTGCTATCTGAAGCAAATTGGAAACCCTTGTATCTACCTAGTCAACAAAAGACCCAAGGGAACTAAATTTAACTCAGAAGGAAAAGAGGGGACACTAGTAGGCTTCAATACCCTTCTTCTCTTGTATTGCATCCTGAAAAAATATGGTTCCATTGTTTCTTCAAAGCACATGAGGTTCCTTCAAATGCCAAGACCCAGAGGACCCAGCTTGACCTTTGACAAGGATCTCATGTTCACTGGCCCTACTGACGGCTTGACACCATCTCCTGACCTGACTCCTCAAGCTCATGTACTGCCTTGAGGGCCCTGGGCGGGCTATTGGGACCAACAGATGGACTCGGAAAACTTTGTTAGCTCAGCAGATGAGGTGGATGTTGAGATATGAGCTTGATTAGATGATGAGGAGAGAAATGAGAGGAGCAAATTAGGCAGGAGAAGGGTTCAATCTGACTCAAGGGGTCCAGAAGGGACCAAATTTAGGAGGGGTTTCACTAGGTGGCCCTGGATGAAGAGGGTGAAAATCTGATGTTTTTTTTTCAATAGATCATAGACAAGAGAGTATTTATGGAAAGCTAGAGAACCACAAATGGGCCTTTGAAGGAGAAAGAATATTGAATAAGGTAAGACTGGATAAAATGGTTGAGAGTGAAGTTATCACAATAGTTATGTTGAATGAAATTCATGAGTAAAGTTCAGGTGACAGGTGGCTGGCAAACTACAGGTACCGGACATACAATAGTAACTTGGCCTGGATAGAAATAGATATCAGGACATATAATGGTGAATGGGACAGCTATGAGTATCTCATACAAGCAATAATAATGTATATATTTGGTCAGAACAGACTAGATGTATTCCAAACATATATAGTAATGAAACTAAGTATAAATGCACTGAGAGAAGGGGGGGAGAACAGACAGAAGATGAGGTCCAAACCTCAACAGTGGATTTGCCCAACCACTCCTCAGTGGAGGAAGCTTGGAAACATCCAACTTTATGGCAAACTGTTCCAGAATTAAGTCAACCTGAGCGGAAAAATGTGCCTCCTCCTGCATGAACCCTGAGGGATTGATCTCAAATCAAACCTGATAAATTTTGAGATTTTGAATTAGACAACTAAGAACCAGCAGACTGAGATTATTAGTCAGAATCAGATTCACAAGGAAATCAAAAAAAAGAAAAAAAGAAAACCAACAGGCAGTGCAGACACAAGAGGTTAGAAAGGCTGAGGAGGCTGAGACAAAGATTCTGGACAGGCAAGGAAAAGTAGACTAGAGGCAGGGGAGGAAGATGAGAGCTGGCTTGAAAGAGATGAAATCAGGTTTACAATTGATTGCAGAGTCAAGGCGTGAGTCATCTTACCAGGCAAGGAATGGAAAGGAAGGAGACTGAGAGATGTTTGAGGCAATGGTGTGGTGACCACATCTGGACACCCTGGACCTTATGGGGCAAATTCAAATTTTTTTTATGATTCTTTTATTTAGGCTTCATTCTGAGAAAAAATAAAAAAAATAGAATTTTTTTTTTGTATCAGTATCACTCCTCCAATTCCCCCATCCTGCCAAGCGTTCCCCTGTCCCAATATTCTAGGAAAGGCCTCTCTTGGTCCAACCCCCTAGGCATTGCGTTTGATCCCTTCTCTCTTTGTTCCCCCTTCCTTTTGGCTGAAAGCGCCGGCCAAGACCCGCTCGGCCCATGATATCCCCACCACAACCACCAACAAGAAAAAGAACAACAACCATGAAGACCATCATCAGCTACTCATCCATTGATCCCATGGCTATTGCCATTGCCGTTCCCCTTCCCTGCGCTGGCTCACTCCTCCTCCTTCTCTTCCTATATCCATGGATCATCAGAACTCACTCCTCAACAAGAAACGTAGGAGAAAAAGGGATTCTCACAATGCTGTCAAACGCAGGAGTCGTGATAACATCAATGATTGAATTGCTAAACTTGCTCTACTCCTACCCACCTGTCTATTGGATACCATTGTCAGTCCATTTAAATTGGGTATGATGACAATTGTCAAGGAGGAGAACTCCCAGATCAACAATCCCATTGATGATACCCAATCACCTCCACAATCTAATCCCAAAAACCAACCACAACCATTGAAACCCAACAAGGGTATCATCCTCGCAAATTCAGAGGAATACTCATCTACAGGCCGAACTCAATTGAATCATATCCCCTTCCTCTGATTCCTCATCCCACCATCCTTCCATCTCCACCTCTACCTCTCCCACCCCCTTCCATCTTTGGTTGGGTGTGGAAAGAATTTTCTACCGCCCGCAGACATCCGTGGGCGGTTTGGTTCATTTCTTTTCCCACCCCTTTGGCCTTCGGGTGAGGGGTGGGTGATCCTGGTGTTGTTGCTTGCGCCCGTCTGCGGACAGACGCAAGAGAAGGTGAAGGGATGAGAAGATACCACCCCAGTCAGGGAGGCCAGATTTCCACCGGCCCAGGTGATCAATTTTTCTGATCATCTGAAATCAAAAAAAAAAAAAAAAATCTGCTCTATTTGTAGAATCAGTTGTACATAGTCTAACAGGGCCTCCTGCCCATATAAGGAGGGGCTCTCCCCTGCCTTTTGGGAGGGGTATGATATAGTATCTTACCAGAGAGAACATCATCACTATCCTCTTGAAATCAATTATCTGTGGGGTCTCATTCCCCTTTATCTGAGACTAGAATTCTGGGTATATCCATGATTGCCCCTTGATCCTTGAGCCTCCATACTCAAACCCTGATCCTTATCACCAACCAATAGATTTGCTGGTTGAAGAAGAATTTGACTTATTGAATTCTTGAGTGTGTTAAACCACTCCTGATCCCTTTATCCAATCATACTGGTCCTGATAATCCTTTGATTATCTTTCTGGAACCAGTCACGTTTGACTGAAGAGGTTTTATTAAGCTTAAAACCTGGAGTGTTAAACCTCCCTTCATGTCTTTTGAAGTTGAATTCCGCCACACTACTCTTGAGTCCCTTGAGAAGTGTTGGGTTATTCTTGTTTGAATCAGTCATTGTTTTGCTTCTAGAGCGTCATCAAAACAAGTAGCTTTGTCCTGTGCAGCCACCCACAGTTTTCTGGTACCCTTCAAGCGCTTGATTGCGGAGTGTTGGGCAGGTTCATTGAGAACCTGGAGGTTGTTTGGGATTGAGTTGATCTTTCCTAAGCTTCTGCTGACAACCAGAGCTATTAGCTTGTGGGCGTTGTCACTTACAATTGCCTTGTCTTGTTGAACTCTGAACAAAACTTGACTTCTTCTATTCAAGTTTTCCCCGGCATTATCTTACCTCAGATAGTGTTGTTTCCTCAGCTACCGAGTGCTATCATCTTTATCCTCTTACATTTGATCAATTGTTTACCAGGTTCTGGACTTTGATCTTGGTTACATTTAAATATTTTTGTAACACTCAGAAGGGTAGCCTAAACAACACCTTTCCCCTCCACAGAACTGCCACAGCCTAGCACTGTTTGGATTCTTACATTGGGTCCCCCGGGCCGGCATCAAACCAGCAACCTTGGGATTTACAGTCCCAACAATCATCAACTTTGAAATCCAATCTCTTTCTTTTTTTTCTGTCATCATCTAGATCCGCGGAGGCAACTTGTTCTAGAAGTAAGTCCTCCCAATTTTGCACCATCTGGGCAAGATACTTGTTGTTTTTCAAGAAACCCTACTCTTGCCACGTTTTTGAGCCACTTTGGAAATCTGCTCCTTGGATCTTTTAGGAAACTTTGTCAAAATGGAATCTACCAGCGACTCTTCTACTTTTCCTAAGATGGTTAAGATCAAGCCCCAGAACAAGAACTTATGATTCAATGGGACAAATGTGGAATGCTTCTTGGACTTGTACAAGATGGCTGCTTTGGTGGACGGGGCTAGCAAATTCAATATGGCCTACCAGTTAAGATTTTTCATCTCCTCTGATGAAGTTATGGAAATCATTTAGTCATTTGAAGTTTTTGAACGGCATAACTGGGCCCTGCTGCAGGAAGCGAAGTTGGTCTATTGGGGAAAAATAGATGTAGAACAATTTACTTTGCAGGATCTAGATAACCTTGTCTCCCAGTGGATCTCCAATGGTGGTGTGGCTTCAGCTTTTGATTATCAGTCCTTTAGGAAATATTGGTATCCCATCCAATCCTACCTTGTCCAAAATGATCACATCGACACAGTGGACAAAATTTGAGTCAAATTTTTCCAATCTTTTTCTCTTGGAGTGCAGGAAAGGATCAAGGATGAACTGGTCAAGTCTGGATCCATGATCACTACCAGGGATAATCAATTCAAGCTCCCTGGTTTCCTTATCCTCAGGGGAGTGGTGGATAAAGTTATGAAAGGTCAAACAGCCCTCACTTTTGAAAAATCTAAAACCACTGAACCAGTCCATTCTCCCTCTTTCAAAGATTCAAATGAGATTATGAATAAAATGGAATCTGATTTCAGGCCCAAGAACCCTCAGCATAACCAAGAAAATGCTACAATGGACAAGATCAATAAACTGCTCAAAGCCTTTGAGAACAAAATTGATGAAAGATTTCCTCTCTTGTTGTTCCTAAACCTTCTAGTGCTGTTCCTAAAAATACTCTAGTCTGCTATTATTGCCACAGGGAAGGCCATGGAACCGGTTGATGTCTCAAACTCCAAAAGGAAAAAGACAAGAAATTGGTAGAGCAAAAAGGGAATAACTTTTTCCTTCCTAATGGTGCCCTAATCCCCTTTGATTCATCTTGCCCCATTTGTCATGTGGTGGCCTCTTACCAGCAACCCCCTTCTATAAAGGTATCCTTGGCTTCTGTGGATTTCTGATCTTCTTGTGGTACTCTTCAACCCTGGTATCCTCCAGCTATTTCCTCCTCCTCTCTGGTTGGTACTTACCAATCCGACCCAGCTAGGAAGCAACATGAGGAGCCCAAACCTCATAAAGCTCCTTCCTTGCCAACCTCAATCCTCCAAAAACCACCCAAACAACAATCCTCACCTGAGCCCTCTTCTGATGTAGAAGAGATGGAGGTGGAAAAAGAACCACTCATGGAAAGGTCTCAAGATCACCCTGATCCTCATCCCTCATCTATTAAACCTCCTCAATCCCCTGATCCTGTTCCTGCTTCACCCAATCTTCCTCCCTCCACCCAGCCCAAAGTTTGGTTTGAGAGGGGAATTTCCAAAGATCACCCCAATGCTGTGAAAGGGGTATTAAAGAAAATTTCTGATCTTAAAATTCCTGATCTATCTGTGGCTGAACTCCTGTTGATCTCTCCATCTGTTGCTGAAGGAATGAAGAAATGGGTTTCTTGTTGACGTGTGGAAATTGATCCAGAAGAACTCACGGTCTCCTCTGGAGCTTTGATGGAGGATTCTGGCGGAACAGATACATCTCCTGAGTCTAGTCTTTACTCTTGTCCTCTTGGGTTTCTTCCCTGCCATCTTGGTGAATCAGCAAAAACGGTCTTGTTCCTTGTTGACTCTGGCTCTCAGCTCAACTTGATCTCAGATGCTATGGCCTGCAAACTTAAACTCAGCCCTAGGGTCAGCTTCACCTCTTCAGTGTATGGAATAGGAAACCAGACTTGCAAATTGGTTGGAATCATTGAAGATGACCCATTCCAGATTGGCCAAAATATTTTTGGAACTTGTCATTTCTGGATCACACGCTTGGATGGACCTATGATCTTGGGTTGACCTTTCTTAATCAATTTTGGAGAAACTCTTATGTTTTCCAATCAAGTTGGGGAGAGAATCCTCCTCCCTGATTCTGATGGTAGAAAAATTGAGCTTCCTCTTTGTTCTTTGGATTCTGGTTGCTGGGAAAGAGATTTCCCCGGTCATTTTCCTAAGTCATCTCTAAAAGGAAAACAGAAGGATAATTCTAGTTCCTCTCATTTTTTATGGGAGTAGTTGATCCTACTAATAGTTGTAGTTCTTTTCAGCCTCAAACTTTAACTCAAGGGTCAACTATCAACCCAGAGGCTTATTTCTCTTTCTTTTCAATGTTTTCTTCTGATCTCAAAAATATCAAAAATCAAAAACAAATCAAAATGAAAAAATCCAAAAATATTTCTTCTTCATCTGTTGTTTCTTCTTTTCCTTGTACTCTTATTCCTAATCAATCTTCTATCAGTTCTGGTTTGAATCTCCGCAATGAGTCTAAACTAGATTCTGATCTCAATCCTAGTTTTGGTGGCTTTGGTATGGAAGAATATGGGCTTCAGTGGAGGCAAATTGGGGTATAAGTAAGTCCTTCCAATTGTGCACCACCAGGGTATCCTACTACTATCATTTTTGAAACCCTACCTTGTGCCACACATGTGAGCAATGTATTATCTCCTGGGAATTCTTTTATGGAAAAGGCACCTTTTGAAAACATTGCGGAACATCAAACTTGGAAGGCGTTAGAACATGGTCTCAATCCTTGTAGTCAGATCTCTCTGGTCAACTCTTGGCAAAAACAAGAACTGCTCTCTTTTGCCTCCAAATATAAACCAGTGGCTAGGAAAATCCAACCAGTCAACCAACCAATGCCTCTCAATCTCAACCCTCCTCTTAGGTGGCCTCCTCTATCCCATGATCCTTACTTTGGTTTACCTTGATCTCTCACTGGTCCATTCATCCCCTCTGGTTGTGTCACTGAAGAACATCTGGGAGTGTTCAACTTTGGACCCAATGGATGGCTTCTACCTGATGAGTTGTATTTGATCAAAAATGTCTTGGCTCTTAGGGAAAAAGCTATTGCTTTCTGTGAAGAAGAGAGAGGTCTCTTGAAAGAATCCTATGGTCTGCCTTATATCATCCCTGTAGTAGAACATGATACCTGGCAAAAGAAAAAGATCCCAATCCCTGCTTCCAAAGTCAATGAATTCATCAATTTGGTCCGGGAACAAGTCCAAACCGGTTTATATAAACAGCAAACTTCTAGCTATTCCAGTCCTGCTTTCTGTGTCCTTAAAAGTAAAGGTAAACTTAGAATATTTCATGATCTCCAGCCTCTGAATAAGGTTACTATTAAAGACTCTGGTTTCCCCCCTGCTACTGAAGAATTTGTTGAATCCTTCTCTGGGAGAGCTTGCTATGGTCTAGGTGACATTATGGTTGGCTATGACAAACGGTCCTTGCATCCAATTTCTAGCCCTCTCACTACATTCAATACTCCCCTTGGTTGTTTCCAACTTACTCAATTGCCTCAAGGTGCCACCAACTTGGTTGCAGTCTATCAGGCTCAGATGGTTTGGATCCTCCAGGATGAAATCCCTGATCATTTTGGTATCTTTATTGACAATGGAGGAATGAAAGGACCAGTTTCTGATTATAACAATGAGCTCTTACCCTGGCATTCAGGAATCCGTTGATTTATCTGGGAATATGCAACCACTTTGGAAAGGATCTTGTTCCAAATTGAGGAATCTGGCCTTGCTTTCTCCGGATCCAAATAGGCTTCCTGCGTCCCTGCTTTGGAAATTGTTGGTCATGTGGTCTGCAAGGAAGGAAGAAGGATGGCTCCATCCAAAGTCAACAAAATCCTCTCTTGGCCCACTCCCATCAATCCAACTGAAGTCAGGGGTTTTCTAGGTGTTGTTACTTATGTTCAAATCTTTATCCCATCTCTATCCAAAATCTGTGCTCCTCTATGTCGCCTGACCAAAAAAGATGCTGAGTGGATCTGTACCCAAGATTGTGAACATTCTTTTCAGCTACTTAAAATGATGGTTGGAAAAGACATAGTCTTGAAAAAGATTGCTTATGGACCGGGAGCTGGCAAGATCAAATTGGCTGTTGATTCTATTTATCAATCTGTTGGGGCTGTCCTCACTCAGAAAGATGAAAATGGTTGGGACCGTCCTGCACTCTATGAATCCTTGTTATTTTCAGATGTAGAATCCAGGTACTCCCAACCAAAACTGGAACTCTGTGGCGTGGCTCAAATGTTGAAGAAACTCCAAACTGTCCTCTGGGGTCAACACTTTGAGTTCCAAGTTGACGCAGAGTCCATCATCAAAATGATCAATGCTCCCAGCCTCCCAAATGCTCCTATGACTTGCTGGGTGGCCTTCATCCAACTTTTCTCTTTTGATATTTTTCATAGGCCTGGAGAATCCTTCACCATGCCTGATGGTTTATCTGGAAGCCCCCTTGGAGATGAAGAATTGGATGTTGGAGTGGACTTTGATGAGGAGGAGCCTTTAATTTTTCCAGTCTTCACCTTTTCCTCCCAAGATTATTCTGGCTTCCAACAAGGTTTCTGGCTAAAATTAGAGCAGTACCTTTCCACTTTTCAAAGGCCTCCTGATCTCTCTTCTAAAGATTTTGATCACTCAAAAGGAAGTCCTCCAATTTCTTTGTCCAAGGTACTAGGCTTATGAAAAGAGGCAATCCTAGCGCTCTTATTGTTGTCACAATCCCCTCTAAACAACATTCAATCCTCAAAAGTCTCCATGAAGGCCTTGGGCATTGTGGGCAAACCAAAACCTATCAACGTATATCCAAAAATTTCCGGTGGCCATCTTTGAAGAAATCAGTCTCTCAATGGTGCAAGAGTTGCAAAGTATGTCAGAAACGTGATCTTAGGCTCCCGGCTGAAATTTGTTATCCCACTGGAGAGTCCACTGTCTTTGGAAGCATTGCTATGAATGTGGTTCACATTAAGGCTTGTGGAGCTAAGTACCTCATTGTGGCTAGAGATGATTTTTCTGGATGGTTCAAAGCAAAATTTCTTAAGAACCTCAGCTCTGAATCAGTAGCAGACTTCCTTTATGAGACTTGGACAATGCGTTATGGCTTGGCTCAATATTATTCAACTGATGTTGGCTCTGAGTTTGGTGGCAAACTGGCCAAAATGATCCAATTGCTTCCTGTTCAACATAGGGTGACCACTCCTTATTATCCTGAAGGACAAGGCATGGTGGAAAGAGGCCATGCCCCTTTGAAGGCTGCTCTTTTCAAGTTGGCTGGTGAAAGTGGAAAGAATTTTTGCAAATTTCTTCCTCTGGTCCTCTGCTCTGATTGAATTTCAACTAAACAAACTACTGGCTACTCACTTTATGAAATTATCTTTGCACAGAGGGCTGTCCTTCCTCTTGATCTTGAAATGGAATCTTTCTTAGGTATTTCTTGGGAAAAGGTTTCTTCCACCACTGATCTATTAGTTGCCAGATCCAAGCAACTGGAGAAAATTGAAGATGTTTGTGACAAAGCTTATCAGAAAATGATGGATTCAAGGGAAAAATCAGTCCAGTATTGGGATGATAAGCATTCCAATAGAGTCAGGGATCCCTTGAATCCTGATGATCTAGTTTTAGCTTATAATTGATCCTTGGAAACTCAGTGGAGAAAGCTTTTTTCCAATAGCTGGAGTGGTCCTTATCAAGTGGTCCATCAAGTCAGGGGTGGATCATATGTTTTGGAGGAACTGGATGGTACTAAGATGGCCAGAAGGTTCTCTGCTGATAAGTTCAATAAATTTCATTGTCATGGAGGCAACTTTGATCAGAAGTAAGTCCCCTCAATTGTGCACCACCAGGGTCATCTGCTGCCCTTTTTTGTGAAACTCTACTGTATGCCACATATGTGAGCACCTGGGACGCCTTTTTCATTTTATTGCAGTCAACTCTAGGACTTTCTTTGGATGGGTTAAGATATTCTTTTCAATCACCCTCAAGATCAAATGGCCATTCCTTGTGTTCAATCATCTTTCCCTTCTTTTTTTTTATGACATCAGGCTCAGATGCAGACTAGGGAAAGTCTGTAAGATGGGGAGAGATGTGGTGACCAAATCTGGACACCCTGGACCAGATGCGGAAGATTCAAATTTATTTATGATTCTTTTATTTAGGTGTCATTCTGAGGAAAAAAAAAAAAAAAAAAAAAAAAAAAAAAAAAAGATTTTTTTTAGTATCAGTATCACTCCTCCAATTCCCTCATCCTGCCAAGCGTTCCCCTATATCAGTAGTCTAGGAAAGGCCTCTCTTGGTCCCATCCCCTAAGCATTGCGTTTGATCCCTTCTCTCTTTGTTCCCCCCTTCCTTTTGGCCAAACGCGCGGGCCAAGACCTGCTTGGCCCAAGATATCCCCACCACCACCACCAACAAGAACAAGAACAAAAACCATGAAGACCATCATCAGCTACTCATCCAGCAATTCCATTGCTATTGCCATTGCTGTTGCCATTGCCATTGCCATTGCCGTTCCCCTTCCCTGCGCTGGCTCACTCCTCCTCCTTCTCTTCCTATATCCATCTATCATCAGAACTCACTCCTCAACAAGAAACGTAGGAGACAAAGGGATTCTCACAATGCCGTCAAACGCAGGAGGATTGATGACATCAACAATCAAATTGCTGAACTAACTCTACTCCTACCCGCCTGTCTATTGGATACAATTGTCAGTCCATCCAAATTGGGTATGATGACAATCATCAAGGAGGAGAACTCCCAGATCAACAATCCCATTGATGATACCCAATCACCTCCACAATCTAATCCCAACAACCAACCACAACCATCTTAACCCAACAAGGGTATCATCCTTGAAAATTCAGAGGAATACTCATCTACAGGCCAAACTCAATCAAATCAGATCCCCTTCCTCTGATTCCTCATCCCACCATCCTTCCATCTCCACCTCTACCTCTCCCACCCCCTTCCATCTTTGGGTTGGGGTGGAAAGCGTCGTCTACCACCCGCAGACATCCGCGGGCGGTCTGGTTTGTTTCTTTTTCCACCCTTTCCGCCTTTGGGTGAGGGGTGGGTGATCCCGGTGTTGTTGCACGCGCCCGTCCGCGGACGGATGCAAGAGAAGGTGAAGGGATGAGAAAGATCCCACCCCAGTCAGGGAGGCCAGATTTCTACCGGCCCGCATGATCAATTTTTCTGATCATCTGAAATCAAAAAAAAAAAACCGCTCTATTTGTAGAATCAGTTGTACATAGTCTAACAGGGCCTCCTGCCCATATAAGGAGGGGATCTCCCCTTCCTTTTGGGAGGGGTATGATATGGTATCTTACCGGAGAGAACATCATCACTATCCTCTTGAAATCAATTATCTGTGGGGTCTCATTCCCCTTTATCTGAGACTAGAATTCTGGGTATATCCATGATTGCCCCTTGATCCTTGAGCCTCCATACTGAAACCCTGATCCTTATCACCAACCAATAGCTTTGCTGGTTGAAGAAGAATTTGACTGATTGAATTCTTGAGTGTGTTAAACCACTCCTGATCCCTTTATCCAATCATACTGGTCCTGATCATCCTTTGATTATCTTTCTGGAACCAGTCACTTTTGACTGAAGAGGTTTTATTAAGCTTAAAACCTGGAGTGTTAAACCTCCCTTCATTTCTTTTGAAGTTGAATTCCGCCACACTACTCTTGAGTCCCTTGAGAAGTGTTGGGTTATTCTTGTTTGAATCAGTCATTGTTTTGCTTCTAGAGATTCATCAAAACAAGTAGCTTTGTCCTGTGCAGCCACCCACAGTTTTCTGGTACCCTTCAAGCGCTTGATTGCGGAGTGTTGGGCAGGTTCATTGAGAACCTGGAGGTTGTTTGGGATTGAGTTGATCTTTCCTAAGCTTCTGCTGACAACCAGAGCTATTAGCTTGTTGGCGTTGTCACTTACAATTGCCTTGTCTTGTTGAACTCTGAACAAAACTTGACTTCTTCTATTCAAGTTTTTCTGGCATTATCTTACCTCAGATAGTGTTGTTTTCTCAGCTACTGACTGCTATCATCTTTATCCTCTTACATTTGGTCCCTTGTTTACCAGGTTCTGGACTTTGATCTTGGTTACATTTAAATATTTTTGTAACACTCAGGAGGGCAGCCCAAACAGCACCTTTCCCCTCCACAGAACTGCCATGGCCTAGCACCATTTGGAGTCTAACAATGGATAGTTGAGTAGGTGGGTTTTTCAAGTGGCGTAGTTGAAGGATTGAGGAACGCATAGAGGCAAGTGATTGCAAGAAGAAGAAAAAGAAAAGAAAAAAATAAATAGAAGAGGAAAAGAAAAAGTATATAGATCAAGGTCTTTTCTCAAGAAGACTAGAACAGAACAATCACCTCACAAGCTTGTTGACAACAGAAAGATTGGAACAGAAGAAAAGAGCCCTCCTTCCCCCCCCCCCCCCAGGAGTGGTCTATTGGGGTTAGGTTTCAGGATTCTTGATGCAAGCGCATCTCAAAGCTTAGAGAGCGCTGTAGTCAAAAAAAATAAAGCAGTTGCCTTTCAGGTGAGAGATTGGATGACATTCCAAACACTCCTTGTGGCTGGTAGGATGGAGCAGATCCTGGGATGGAGAACTAGCAAATTCAAAGATAGATTTTTGGAGAAGATGTAGAGAATTGGTTGATTAGGCTTTGGTCAGAGAGTCCACCACCATAGCTTCTGTGGTAATCAGCAGTAGGTCAAATTTGGAGTCTTGGAACTCCTCTCTTAATCCTTTGGTTTTTATTTCAATGTGGCAGGACTTGGAACGGGAACCAAATTGTTTGATCTTGTCATTGAGTCCCTTATTTTCAATGTAGAGGGTGGGCTTGGGACTTGGAAGATGATAGATTTCATTGATGAGGCTAACAATCCATTTCAATTCTAAGAATCAGTCAAGCATTGCATTGAGCTCAGACTCAGTAGAGGAGTAGGTGATATTTCTCTGTCTTGATGAGTTCCAGAAAATTGGGCTTTCATAGTGAAACACAACAAAACCAGTCTAAGACTTTCTAGAAGAGGGATTGTCTCCCCACATAGCATTGCTGTACCCAGCTATTATTTTTTCATTTGGGTCATTTTGAAGTACCAGCTTCATTTCTTTAGTGGTGTTGAGATATTTCCACACTTGACAATCTTCCCTCCAGTGAGTCATTCTGGGTTTTGAGATGAATGTAGCTAGGCTGGAGACTGCAAAGGCAATATCAGGTTGATTTTATTTAGAAATTTGGTTAAGTAGACCTGTGACAGATCAAAAGATGATATTCAATTGAGCAAATTCAGTGTGGTCTTTGTTGGAGGCGGGTTTGAGATGTAGATTTTGAGTTAGAGGGGACCAGGTATATTTGCATTCTGTGAGAACTAGCTCTTCCAGTCCTCAATCTATATGATTTGGTTGGCTCAAGAGTATCCCTTCCTCATTTACTTCCATCAGCATGCCTAGGATTGTATTGGGGGGATGACAGGAAGAGTTTTTGAATCTTTTCAAGACGTTGGTCTCAAAGATGTTGTTTTTGCCAACATGGATGAGATTTTCCACATGGAAGTAGAGCACCTCCTTTGATTTGGGATTATAGTAGAGGCAGGTTTTGCTGCTAGACTCAAGATAGCCTTGTGTCTTGATCCATGCAGTCAGTGTTTTGTACCAATTTTTGGGAGATTGTTTCAATCCGTATAACAATTTTTTTAACGTCAGGTAGGGAGATTTTCTTGAAGATCCTTTGGGAGTCATGATGATGACCTCTTTGTTGAGTGTTGCGTGGAGGAACGCGCTCTTTACATCAAATTGAGTGAAATTCATTTTTCCTTTGAGTCCATATAGGAGAGCAACCCGCAATGAGCCAAGCATGCCTGTGGGGGCCCACGTTTCATTTTAGTCAAAACCCAAGATCTGATTGAACCCTTGGATGCACAGCCTAGCTTTGTATTTTATTGGTTCCCCATGACAATTTTCTTTGACTTTAAATACCCAGGTGGTGTTGAGAATGTTGTTTTGTTCTTTTTAGTACTCTTCCCAAACTTCTTGATGTTCAATAGAATCCAAGTCCTCTTCCGTGGCTTTCTTCCATTTGGGCCATTCAGGACAATTTTGTGCAGCTTGGTACAACGGTGGCTAAAAATAGTTGTGAAATACGTAAGGCTGAGGTTTACAATTCTTGCTTCTTTGTCATTGGTAAAGTTCATGAGTTATTGGTTCAGGAGTTGGTATTGGTTTGGTTGGCGGAGGAGGAGTTTGAGAAGCATATTTGAGGGGCTCAGGATCAGAGCCTGAGAATTAAGAGTTGTTAATGAGGTTAGAGTCCAAGTCAGAATTGTTGATTGCATTGTCTTGTATTGCAAATTGTTTGTTGGCAGTGGAGAATTTGGATTTTTTGAAATTCTGTGGTTCTTGCTAGGAGAGATCCATGCCGGTTGATTTGAGGATGGGAAATTCATTCAAATGCGCCTTGAGGAATTTGACATGCTTAGTTTCAATAACAGTGCCTAATGAGTTAAGAATAATTTAAGAGTGAAAAGAGGGATTGAACCCAACTGGGATCCCTTCATTCCCTTTTTCATTGAATTTCGTTCCTTTTTGACCGCAATTCACAAGATAAACCAGAGGAGAACCTACAGTTTGAAGACAGTTAGCTGGAAGTTTCTTGTTGAGCATGAGTTCCCATGGGGAGAGGTTATTACCTTCCCAAAGGATCTGGTTGAGCATGAAGCAGCAGCTTCTGGTGATTATGTGCCATGAATTCTTTGGTAAACAAGAAGAGGAGAAGTTTGCACAGGTTGACTTGACTATGGTACAATTAGCTATTTCAGCCCGGCCGTTGTGCTGGGAGTGATAGTGTTTGGAGGTTAAGATTTTGATGTGCTTTGACCTTGCAAAGTTTTTGAGAGTTGCATTGGTGAATTCTGTGCCCTTGTTGGAGAAGATCTCCAAGGGATAGTAGTTGAGTCTCTTCTTTTCAGTCTCAAGTATATTGATCACTACATTGGGAGTTTTTTCCTTAGAGGTAAGTGGAAAGGCAGCTAAATAACCGGAATTTGATTTGATGGGGAGTTGAATGGTTGATTGACATGATTGGCTGAGTTGTTTTTTCCTATCATTTGGGGTATTTTGATTACAAATATGTTGTCCCTGATTGACCCTTTTAACATGGTCTGGCCCATCCCGGTAACATAGAAGTCATTCTGATTCTGTTTAAGTTTACATCCTGGACTGATTAGATTCACAACTTTGTCTGGAATGTAGGCGCAGTCTTCCAGAGTAATGACCAAGTATTTCCATTCCAGCCGCACTGTACCTGTTCCTCCTATTTTGAGTTTAGCTTCAAGTTTGCCATTTTTCACTTCTTCCAGTTTTTCCTGCACACGTAAGTTAGAGAAGTATCTTACATTGTTAAAGATATGGATATTGGCACCAGAGTCCAGAAGAAGATTGGGACTGTTGTTGGCATTTATCCAGAGGGTTAGAAGGGCGTGATAATTGATGGTTGGTTTCTTTTTGATCTTGTTTTTCCATTCATTTTTTTGTTCTACCCACCAACTCAAAGAAATTTGAGGATGCAAATGGAAGCAGGATGATTCGGCATGAGGTGCGTTGGGGTTGTGGTATCCTTCTCTACAGTGCATTTTTACCTTTTTGTTCTCTTTCTCAGATTTGTTTTTAGTTGTTACCAAGGTCACATCAGAATTTGATTTGGTAGACTTTGACTGGGCCTTGCGCTTGTTGTTGTATTTTATGAGATGGTGTAAGACTCCAAAAAGTTCTAGGCCGTGGCAGTTCTGTGGAGGGGAAAGGTGCTGTTTAGGCTGCCCTCCTGAGTGTTACAAAAATATTTAAATTTAACCAAGATCAAGGTCCAGAACCTGGTAAATGAGGAATCAAGGAGTAGAGGATAAGGATGATAATAGTTTGGTAGCAACGGAACAGCACTATCTGAGACAAGATTATTCAGGGAAAAACTTGAACAAAAGAAGTTAAAGTCCCCTTAGAGTTCAACAAACAAAAGCTGTTGTATGTAAACAACGCCCACACGCTAATAACTCTGGTCGTCAGCAGAAGATTGGGATTGATCAACTCAAACCCAAGCAACCTCCAGGTTCTCAATGAACCTGCCCAACTCTCCGCAATCAAGCGCTTGAAGGGTACCAGATAACTGTGGGTGGCTGTACAGGACAAAGCACAATGTTTAAGAAGCTCTAAAGCAAACAGTAACTGATTTGAAGCAAGGATAACCTCAACACTTCTCAAGGGACTCAAGAGTAGGCTGGCAGAATGCAACTCCAAAGAAGCTAAGGGGAGGTATAACACTCCAGGTCTTAAGCTTAATAAGACCTCTTCAATCAATCATGATTGGCTCCAGAAAGGTGATCAGGGATCAGGACCAGTATTGTCAGAGAAAGGGGATCAAGGAGTGGTATAACACACTCAAAAAAAAATTCCAAAAGACAGAATTTTTCTTCAACCAGAAAGGCTATTGGTTGGCAATAAGGATCAAGGATCAAGGGTTTGAGTATGGAGGCTCAAGGATCAAGGGTGTGCTGATTTCATGCTGGATGATTCCATGCTCCGATGATTGATCAAAAAGGCAGGGGAGAGCCCCTCCTTATATGGGCAGGAGGCCCTGTTAGACTATGTGCAACAGATTCTACAAATAAAACGGAAAAGGGAAGAAAATCATGGGGTCACTCGCGTCCGTCCGTGGACGGGCGCATGCAACAATACCGGAATCACCCACCCCTTGTCCAAAGGTGGATGGGGTGGGAAAGGGAAATGAACCAAACCACCGCGGATGTCCGCGGGCGGTAGTTAACACTCTTCACACCTTGTCCGAAGGCGGAAGTGGGTGGGAGAGCCCCAGGAAAGGTGACGAATGAAGTCTGTGAGAGCGCGGATGGGCGGATAGGAGATCGGCTTGAAACGGTTGAGTAAATCCTGACAGGCTTGAGATTCACGACTGAAAGATCAAGTGAGATGGGAGATTTGACGGATCCAAGGATTTGCCAAATGCTTGGAAGTGCGGTTGGGATGGATCCGGTAAATCATGGATGAGCGCCGCGCGACGGTAGCAATGAGGAGATTGGGAGGGGCGACAACAAAGATGAGGACGCGCAACAACAAAGATGAGGACGCGCAATGACAACGGCGGAGATGACAAGCAACGCGCAACAACAAAGATGAAGGACGCGCGACGCGCGCGGATGAAGGAAGCGCAGCGCGCAACACGCGCGGATAAAGGACGGTTTGGATGGGCCTGAGGATAAGTTCTTCGGCCGGATGGTACGTTTGTGCAACAGTTTATGGATTGAGGTCTTAAGGCGGCCAGGGTGTCCAGGATGGGGCACCACAATGGTTGAACACTACGTCAACAGTCAAAATTTTTTTGACACGCATGATCTGCTGCTTGAGATTTTCAAGGACGGGATGAAAATTGAAGAGGATCAAGTATGCAAGAATATTGTTGGTTAATTTGATGCCAATGTCCATCATTAGACTTAAAGCCTTTTTTTATCTGTTACAAATCCATCAATGGCATTCTTGTTGAAGCTGAAGTGGAGAAAGTGATTGAAAACCCGTGCTTGATTGGCTGTTTTGGAGGAAGCAAAGAAATGAGTAATTTTGGCCCAGAGAAGCTTAGAGGAGTTAATGTTTGAGGAATTAACTACTTTGGTGTGAGTTATGCTTTCCAATTTGGAGAGGATGACTTCCCAAATCTCCCTGTCTTTCTTGGTGGAGAGTTTTCCAGAGTTCCTTGTGATAGTGTCTTTTATGTCCTTGAGGTCAAATAGTATCAACATTTTGTCACGCCAGATTTAGAATTTCTCTTTGTTGAGAGGAGGAATTGCATTGATGGCAGCCTTTAGTGCAACTTGATGAAAGTAGTGTGTGGCTCCTGCTGGTTTGTTCATTTTGGTGGTGAGATTTTGAAGTCCGTTTTTGGGTTTTAACCGTGACATATTTTGAGATTTTTAATTAGACAACTAAGAACCAGAAGACTGATATTTATAGTCAGAATCAGAGTCACAATGAAATCAAACAAAAGAAACAAAGACAACCAACAGGCAGTGTGGACACAAGAGGTTATACAGGCTGAGGAGGCTGAGACAAATATTCTGGAAAGGCAAGTAACAGTAAACTAGAGGCAGAGTAGAAAGATGAGAGCTGGTTTGAAAGAGATGAAATCAGGTTTAAAATTGATTGCAGAGTCAAGACGCAAGTCATCTTACCAGGCAAGGAATGGAAAGGAAGGAGACCAAGAGATGGTTGAGGCAACGGATGGTCAAGTATGTGGGTTTGGTGAGTGGCATAGTTGAAGGATTGAGGAACGCAGAGAGTAAAGTGGCTGGAAGAAGAAGAAAAAGAAAATAAAAAAAGAAATAGAAGAGGAAAAGAAAAATTATATAGATCAAGGTCTTTTCTCAAGAAGAATAGAAAAGAACAATCACCTCACAATCCGGTTGACAACAGAAAGATTGGAACAGAAGAAAAGAGCCCGCCCCCCCCCCCGGGAGTGGTCTATTGGATTTAGGTTTCAGGAGTCTTGATGCAAGCGCATCTCAAAGCTTAGAGAGCGCTGTAGTCAAAAAGAGAAAGCAGTTGCCTTTCAGGTGAGAGATTGGATAACACTCCTAACAAAACCCCTGCAGAGGTATGGATTCTTTCACTACTACAAGCCAAAGACATACAAAGAAGCACTCCGCTGCAATTATCATCTTTAATGGACTGAAGCCATGGACATTGAAGTCAAATCAATCAAAGATCTTCTTGTGTGGGAAGATTACAATGGTCTGGAGCCCAGGAATTCTCTCAAGACAACCTGGATTTATAATATCAAACAGAACTGCCATGGAGACTCTATCAGATACAAGGCTGTTCTGTGCATGCAAGGATTCAACCAAGTTGAGGGACTTGACTACACAGACACCTTTGCTCCAACAGGAAAGACTTCAGCTCTGCGACTCCTCCTGCTTTAGGCACTCAAATCAAAACAAAAGATCCTTCAATTCAACTTCAAAAGTGCCTTTCTCCACTCACCTATTTATG
Source organism: Puccinia polysora (assembly GCA_025617555.3). NCBI lineage: Eukaryota > Fungi > Basidiomycota > Pucciniomycetes > Pucciniales > Pucciniaceae > Puccinia > Puccinia polysora. The sequence continues at coordinate 51,889,606 of CM062625.1, read as the reverse complement.
AAGAGGTAATCATCAAAACTCCTAAATGATCAAAAAGAACCTCCCAATTCCTAAGGCTTCAAAAATCACTCTACAGCCTGAAGCAAGCACCCAAAAACTGTTGATTTTTGGACTACATCTTCTTCTCTGCTCACTTACCTCCTTCAGCTCACTCAAGTATTTTACTATTATTTTATATGATTAGAGCACTTTCAGACTTTTCTGACCAATCTATCTATATTATTGTATTTTTGTGACTCTTTTAGTAGTCATAACCACCTATTTATGTCCTGATATGTGTAGTTATCCAGGCCACCTTATGATTTTATGTCTGGTACTTGTAGTCTACTGGCAACCTTATCTTACACGTTTCACAGGATCTAAATACTCAATGTTAAAATATGTATGCACTTATGCATGTGCTACTTATAATTGTAATCCAAAATGGGATGCATATATGGGCCTCTCCGGCCCATTGGACACTCACACGGACCATATGGGCCTGTGTGGATGTCATTGATTTGGGGAAACTGGCCTCAAAACGCGTGAAACAGGCTCATTGGTACACGGGCCTGATCAAGCCCTGTGGGGGATATGGGCAAATACAGCCAGATAGGCTTGTATGGGCATAATTGGGCCCAAGGTTTATTTTGGACATACTTGGCCAGATGGGCTGGCCCGGCAAAGTGTGTTTATCTCAGGTTTTGGGCTTGAGGCGGCCCATTGGGGCCGCCGCCTGTGTTGCAGCCCGCTCGGGGCTGCTTCCCGTGCCGCGGCCCGCTTGGGGACGCTTGTATCCCTTGGTTTGGCCCACCCGGGGACCAATGGCCCGCGCGGGGCTGTTGCAGTGGCCAAGGGATGCTGCGCGGTGCGACGCTGTGCGGGCCTGGCCGGTTGCAAACCTTGGCCACCGCCGCGAGAGCAAGGGCCAGCAGCCCCGGCTCCCTCCCACTCCCCTTGCTTGCCATTGCAAGGGGGAGGGGGTGGCTGGCTGGGTTGAAACAGCCAGCGACAGACCAAAAAGAGGCGGTTGGTCAGGGCAGGGGGGATTTCATCACCCCCTTGCCCAAAGGATGACAAGGCCGGCCCCAAGGAGAGTGACCAGTGGTGGGGGGGATCTGATCACCCCTCCACCATCAAAGCAAAGCAGAGACCAGGAGCGCTCTCCCCCCCCCCCTTTACCAAGGGGGAGGAGTGACGGGGCTGAGGGGATTTGACCATCCCCCAGCCCACTTCCATTGACAACGCCCAGGGGGTATCAACCCCCAGGGCCCCTGGTAGGGGGAATTGACCGCCCCCTCCAGGGATCTGAGAGAAAGAGGGGGGGGACAGCATGTCCGCTGGTCACACCCCCTTCCCCCCCATGTGAGTCTGAGACCAGACCCAGGTGTGTCCTGGGTCCCACCTGGCCATTTTTATGGCCAGGGGCTGGTTGCATGAGGCAACCAGCCAGTTTGTGAGGCAATAGGATCAGTTTTAACAGAAAACCGGCCCTTGGATTGAACAGCACAGGGGCTGGTTCAGCCCTGTAAGGGTGGAAACACCAGAATGGACCAGAATGGGCTGGTTGTAAAGGTTCAGGGACTGATGCCATGTGGGCTGATGTAGCCCAAACCAAGTAACAAGGCCTGTGGAGCCTGTAGAGCTCTTTTGGGGCGGAAAATTTGCCTTTTGGCTTGTTTTATCATGGGCTAACAAGAGGCCAATCTTTTGTACTTAAGGAGATCTTCTCCCTGCTGTTTTCCATTCATCCATTCATCATCCAATTGAATTCATCAACAATATCATCCAAAGTTTTTCCCCATTGTGAGAGCCCATCAAGCAATCATTGACACAAGGTGTCCAGCATTTCTTTTGCTTTAAATACTGCTCATTTGCCTAAGCTAATTGCTGTCCATAATTATAACACATTATCAGTACCAACATCATCATTACTTCCAAGCCATCTAGACCCTTGTACCTTACTCTGGAGAACCTCAAAGACCTCAAGTTTCTCAAGCAGATGTCCTATATCCCTGATGTTAGCTCCACCAAGATAGTTCTGAACAGTCAGAATTATCATTCTGGGGCTGTCCTTATGGATAGTGAGCTTGAAAACATCTGTTGTGGGGAGATAATGGATGCAGGTGACACTTTGATCACTTCAGAGGTGGAGAAAAAGTCTTACCATCTCATCCTTAGGCATCTTGATGAGAATCATGTGAAATGAGTTGCCAATACTCTTAGGGAAGATGAGAGAAGGAGAGAAGTTACAATATTCAAATTGTAAACAGTTTTTTGGAGAGGCTAGGTCTAGAATAGCCAAGTTTAATTCATCAGGACTTAACATGGATCCTGAGTGTTTGTCACTCTTAATCCTTCAGAAGCTACCAAAGGAGTTTGATTCTTTAGTCCAAATTATTTCTCAATTGGATCCTCTTCCTGGGGAGGAGGATGTGCTGAAAAGGATTGAAAAAGATGTTTTTCAGTTCAAGATGAAGGGGGGTTCTGGAACAGCCCTTGTTGGAAAGACTGGAAAATCTCGCAAGAAGGCAAAAAAGGATTTGTCCAAGGTCTTATGCTATAATTTTCAGAATAAGGGGAATTATGCTAAGGATTGCAAGGAGGCCACAAAGAGGAAGAAGTCTGAAGAGAATGACAAGGAGGTCAATCTCACGACTGAAAACGTTGCAATGGTGGTGTTTGATGGTCCAATGGAAATGGTTGTTGGGGAAGAAGGCCCCAAAAAGAAGGCCAAAATTGATGAGGATCAAGAAATGGAATTGATTGATTAAAAATTGAGTAATCTTACCCTCAAAGATGAGAACTTATCAGTTACTGATAAAGCTTCTTTCCTATTAGGAGGATTGAAGGAGGATGTTCTTGTTTTGATTGATTCTGGCTGTACAGATCACATGTTCTTTGAACCAAATTTATTTTCAAATCTTAGTGATTATGATGGAGTTGTAAATATTGATCAGAAAGGCAGAACAATTCAGATCAAAGGAATTGGAAAAGTTATTCTTGCAAATCACTTGGGTTTCAAAATTTCTTTTGAGAAAGTGTTCTATGTACCAGAGTTTCCTTATAACTTTGTGTCCCTTGGAGTGTTGTGGAAAAAAGGTTTCCAGATTTGTTATCTTAAAGAAGATAAGTTTGTTATTGATATTAATGAGAGAACTTTTCTTAGTGAAAAGTTTTGTAACAAGCTTTTGTGTGCAAGCTTGTTAAAGATTTCAGCTTTGAGCACTGTTGCTCACAATAGAAGTGGCCATAAGGTAAAGGACAGCAACTGTGAGAGTTGTACCTTGGGGGTTAAGACTAGAAATGTGTTCTCAAAGAGTAGAGATTGCGGTCTAATGAAGGAGATCAAGAGGGTTATCACTGTGGAGGTGGTGAATTTGTGAGTAAAGAGTTTGAGAGGTTATTGAAAGATTATGGTATAATTCATATAGTCACTACTGCAAGTACTCCACAAAATAATGGAATAGTTGAGAGAATGAATAGGAATTTAATGGAAAAGGTCAGAACTATTATGTCTCAATCTGGTCTACCAAAGTTCTTATGGGCTGAGTTGATGTGTACAGTCTGTCTGTTGCATAACATTGTAAGTGTTAATGGGAAGAGTCCTCATTATCAGATTTGGAAGTTGTACCTCAAAAAATTACACCTAAGAAAAATTGGTTGCTTGGTGTATTATAGGTTCCACCATAATGAGATGGTTGGAAAATTAGACCTTAGAGCCAGAATAGGGGCACTTTTAGGTTATGATTTAATCAGTAAATCTTATAGGATCTATTGTCCAGGGACAAGAAAGGTTATCCGTAGTAGGGATGTAAAATTTGATGAAATTACCTTTCCACTCAAAAGGAGTGAAGATGTTGTTTTGAATAAGTCACAGCAAGAAATAGAATTAGCACCTATTTCACCAGCAAAGGCTGAGGAACATGTGGTTCCGGAAGATGAAGAGATGGCAGAGGTGCCACCAGAGGGTTCAGTGCCCGCTTCAGGGGAGTCTGTTAATTTGGAACCTGATGAGCCTCCACCTCCAGTAAGAAGGATTGGTAGGGTTAGAGTACCAGTAGATAGGTACGGGGAATGGAAGTCCCATTATGCTGCCGCAGGATATGAGGAAGATACATTTCAGGAACAGTGTATGCTCAATGAAGTCCTGCAGTTGAGTTCAGAAATGGGTAACAGGGTTAACCCAAAAATCTTTGGCCAAGCTATGAATTCTGATGAGAGAGCCAACTGGAAGAGTGCTATTTTTGAGGAATTTGATTCTCTAGAAAATAATAGTGTCTTTGAAGTGGTTAAGTGGGATTCTGTTCCAAAAGGAAAGACCATTGAGGGGGTCTAGATTGGTGTTAAACAAGAAGTTTGACACAAATGGATTTTTGAAAAGATTCAAAGCTAGATGGGTTGCATAGGGCTTCAAGCAGAGAGAGGGTATCAATTACCAAGAAACTTTCTCACCAACTGGAAGGCTGTACACCTTCAGGTACATCATTTCTCTGGCAAAGGAGTTGGGAGAAGAAATCAGACAAGCTGATTTTGTAACAGCATACTTGATTGCAAAACTTGGAGAGGAGGAGACTGTTTATATGTCAATCCCTGATGGTTTTTGTGAATGGTTAGTAGAGACTAAACCAGAAACCATGAAGAAAATCTGTGTTAGAAGTTTTCTTTCAGTAGATAAAGGGGAATATGTCCTCAAGCTGTGTAGATCCCTCTATGGATTGAAGCAAGCAGCTAGATTGTGGTATAATACCATGAGTGACAAACTGATACATATTGGTTTCAAGACGTCTGAGGCCAACCCTTGTCTCTTTGTAAGAAAGTATGCAATTTTTTTTCTATGGGTTGATGACATTATCATTATTGGAAATGGTAAAGAGAGATTCATGGAAACACTCAAAAAGGAATTCAAGATAAAAGATCTTGGTCTGGCGCAACAGGTGCTAGGAATGAAAGTCAGTAAGAGCAAGAGTCTTTAGATAGGAACAAGCATCAAGGCTTTGTGACTAATATGCGGATTTCACCCCTTTTGGATTAAGGGGGTGTGTTAAAATACGTATGCACTTACGCATGTGCTATGTATAAGTGTAATCCAAAATGGGATGCACATACGGGCCTCTCCGGTGTGTTCTCAATTTATAGACACAGATTGGGAACTGTGTTGCGGCTGCGCGCTCAGCATTGGGGGCGAGCGGGCTCAGCATTAGGGTATGCAGCGTGCTCAGCAGCGGCAGTTGCTGGATCAGCAGCAGCCGCTGTTTGGCTCCGCACCTGGTGGACGGGTTGGGCTCAGCATTGGATGCGGTGTGGGTGGCAATCCGCCCTGGAGATCGGATTTGGAAGGTAGTGCGCTCGACTAGGTTTGCGGCGCGCTGGTTCGGATACGTAGGGGCGGAGCAATCCGCGGGCTATGAAGGAACGGATGAAGCGCGCGCTTGCGCGCGCGGGTCATGCCAGATATTACCAAACACCCACGGCGGGCGCGGAAAAATGGATACGGACAGGCGCGGGGGGCTCCAAGTAGGGCGCGGCGCAAGGACCGCGTCATGAGAAGGACAAACCGGATGAACGGTGCGGCGTACGGACAGCGGGGGGAGTTTGGTACGGAGGAGGTGGGGAGAGGAGGCTGGGGTTTCTGTTTTGGCATTGTTTTCTGTTTTGTTGTCATACTTTTATTTGCGCGTGTACTTAGGCTAGGGTTGAGAGGGAGGACTTATCCTCACTCTCAACTCCGGGTCGGAGAGGAGGCATTGGATCATCATCAGAGCATCAAAGAGGAAGAGGAGGAAGAATATCATCATCAGATTGAATCACTCATCTCACCAGGAGATTAAAGGAACTCATACCGGATACACATCCAGGTGGAAAGTTCTGAGGATTGAGGATTGGCGATTTCTCTCTCTCTACTTTTCTTTATCTTTTTATCTCTTATTTCTATTTCTCATTCAAGTCCGACTTTGGGCATCCTCATCTCCTTTCAAACGCAGGGAACCGTTAACTTCCGAACCTTGGGACAATTATAGGGGGATAACCTTTATTCTTTCCACATCTGGGGGTCTGGCTGGGAAGTAACTTTCCATTTCTTGTCTTTTGAAGGTAACCGGGCACAATGTCCTATTCATACCTCCCTACAGTCGCTCCTTCTTCTTCTTCTCCTTCTCCTTCCGTCTCCGGGTCCGCTACTCCGACCCCACTCTTGTCTTCCATCCCTCCTCCTCCCCCTCCCTTCGCTCGACCTAGGACAAGCTACGCCATTCCTCCATTGGTCTCCAGTGACCATGAATCCACCCGTCCGGTTCGCATCAGGCTGCATGACTACCCCCACATCCGATTCAACACCACGGATGTGGAGCGATTCATCTCAAGATACAAAGGTATTGCAGATGCGGAAGGTGCAACGGACGCGGATAAGGCTTGGCTTGTCATCCTGTTCATTATGGACAAAGAGAAGCTCCGGGATGTGGAGGAAATGGAAGTCTACGAGAATCAAGATTGGCCAAAACTGAAGGCGGAGATCCCAACGCGGTGGGGTAGGCGCAAACCTCGGTTCCGGGAAAGCAATTTTGACCGCGTGGCCTTGGAGGCGAGCGTGCATGGAGGGGTAAGAACGCGGGTGGAGCTGGCGGAGTACACCTTGACCTTCAATTGGATCTATCAGTACTTGTCAAAGAACAAGGTGGTGGCGGGGCAGACGGGGGCCATGAAACAAGCGTTTCTGGGCGGTTTAGGCGCTCAACTCCGGGCAAGGGTGCAGCGGCATCTTTATGATCACAACTTGGTAAAGCGGTCATTGGACAGGAGCATTGCGCTCCTTCCAGAGTTGGCTGTGGAGAGTGAGCTTGATTTAGAGGAGCTTATCAAGGACACCGCTAAGTCCTTCCCAGCGGGACCAAAGAAATCCGCCCCCCAGGTTCCGGCTCCGGCGCAATTTCCGGCCCCAGTTCCATCTACTTCCACGCGTGTTCCGGTTCCTCAACCCGCGCCAGTCCCTCCAGTAAGCGAATTGACGGAAATGATGAAGGACCTGAAGATCTGCATGAGCTGTATGGGCCAGCAGCAGCCGCGAGAGCCTCCACCTCACATTGTGGAAGGGTTTCGGCCGCCCGGTACCTTCATGCCAAGGGGGTGCTCGTACTGTGGGGCAAACGGTCATTGGCAATTGGCATGCGAGGAGCTTACGAAGGATCTCAGCGCGGGATTGGTTCAAACGGCGGGGATGGGGTACATGTTTCCAACGGGCAAACAGATTCCAATGGAACCAAGCCAGCCAACCGCAATGCAGCAAGTGAGCACACGGGGTCAGGAGGCGGGAACAACGGCGCGAGCATCACTGGGCATCGTCACCGGTCCCGGATCGTGGCAACCACCTTGGGTGGAAGCTGAGGTAAGGGTAGTGGCAACGGAAGAAAAGGTGGCAGTCTCCGATAAAATGGAGGTGGACGCAAAGGAGCAACCCCCGTTGGCCATTCCAAAACCGGCTGCGCGCGCGCCTGGAACCAAGGTGCCGGTAGCAAACCCTGTAGGGAAGAAGAAAGCGGCGGACATTGTGCAAAGGGTGATGGGTAAAGAGACTCCGGTTCCGTTGACCTTGCGGGAACTGGAGGCCGTGTCTCCGGCGGTGGTAGACGAGATGGTTCAGGCGCTGCGGGATTGCGGTCAGGGCCGGGTACCTCAGATGGTGCAGCGGGTTCATGTGGGGCGGAAGGAGGAGGGGCGCGAGGAGTGTGAGTTGAAATCGGTTTTGACTCCACTCGCTTACGTTCCAATGGTCATAGCGGGAAGGAAGGTGTGGGCTATGGTGGACAGCGGTTCAATGGTGAACCTGCTGCCATCGCGGATGGTGGATGATTTGGGTTTGGTTTGGCGGAAATGCGCAATGGGTCTCCGCGCGCTTAACGGAGGGGAGTGTTGTGTGGATGGGGTAGTCAAGGAGGAGGAGGTTGAGGTCGCAAGGGTCTGTAGGCCCCTTTCTTTTCTTTTGGTTGATTGTGTGGACGTGATTTTGGGAAGGCCGTTCATGTTTGGGTTTTGAGAACGCATGGTTTTCGATCCGGGGACGGGAACGGAGGTGTTGACGGTGGAGGATTTTTCTGGCGGGAGGTTCGAGACAACAATCTGCAATCACGGGCAGGGAAAGCGGAGGAGAGTGTCAGAGTATGAGGAGGAACGGGACGCGGCGGTTGCAACCAGCTGGGGACAGTGGCCAAGTTGGGGGGGGAGGTAGAGGGGGTATGGGATGAGTTTTGATTTGGTGAGGGGGTGCTCTAGCCGGTTCACAGCTGGAACAACTAGACACCCCAGAATGTTTGTTTCTCTATGTTTCTTTCTTATCTGGATTGTGGGGTCTTTGCTGGCTTGGGGTTTTTGCAGGAAATGCGGGCGCGGCACGAAGCCTGGTCCGTGAACGCAAGGACAAGCCCCGCGGAACCAGGACGCATGGGCAACCCCGCAGATGGGGGAAGCGGGACAACAGATGGGGGAAGCGGGACAACAGATGGGGGAAGCGGGAAGAAGAGCAATTTTCAGGCAGTCTATGGGCGGCGCGCAAAAAAAAAAAAAAAAAAAAAAAAAAAAAAAAAAAAAGAAAGAGGGTGTTCTTTTCTATTTTTCTTCTTTGTTGGTTTCTCTTTTTCTTTTTCTCAGGATATCTCAAAGATGGGTAGTTGGTATGGGATTAAGCTTGATTTGGTGAGGGGGTGCTCTAGCCGGTTCACAGCCGGGACAACTAGACACCCCAGAATATCCGTTCTCCTACACTCTCTCTCTCTCTCTTCCCTTACGGTGGCGCGTGCTGGTGTTTTGTTTGTTTTGTTTGTTACAGGAAGGGTACGGAGAACTGTGTGGCAGTTTGTCTGGGGCGGTCCAGGTGCCTCTTTGGGAACGGCTAGTCACTTACGGTTGCTCACAAAGCAATTGCACGGGCGCCGACTCAATCTTGGACTCACTCTCTCAAAGCGCAGCCGCGCACTTTTTTTTTTTTTTTCTTTCTCATAAGGATGGGACCTTGCGCGGAGACATTTATTTTTCTTAACGGAAAAGGGAAGCGCAATACAAGCAACAAGATGTTGAGAGGAAATCTTGCGAACCCCATACCGCGCTCATTCTCACCTACAACCTTTCCCCAACCTGTCACACGTGATCTTTTGCACTCCTTCTTTCATCATCACTTTTCCGTTTCATCCTCCCGGCTCCCTTGCTTTGCTCGATTCTCATCCTTCCATCCCCGCTCCACATTCTCCTCCTTCATCCGCTTCACATTCTCCTCATCCGCTTCACATTCTCCTCCTCATCCGCTTTACATTCTCCTCATCCGCTCCACATTCTCCATCTTCATCCGCTCCAAATCCTCCATCTTCATCCGCTCCATATTTTATTATCCCCTTTTCCACCTCACTCCACATCGAAACTCACTCCGTCACCCACTTCCTTCTTTCTTCTTCCCAATCCAACTCCACCTCTCCAATCCCCTCAAGACTCTCCCCTACTCAACTTCGAAGCCAACAAAGATTCTTCCATCTTACAATCCATTAACCCGACATCGACCATCTGACCCAACACACTCGACTTCCTCTTCTTGTTCACATGTGAGGTTGCATCAATCAAGGATCCTAAGCACTCTGCTGATTAAACTTGATCATTCTCACATTTCATTGTCTAGACACTTGTCTCGTCCCACGATCTTGTCATCCTTCTCTTTTCATTCCTATTATTTGAAGCGCCCTACCTTGTCTGTGACCGCACTGAGTGAGACCTTACCCAACTTGTCTTCATTCTTTTCTTTATGTCTTTGATTATTGTTAATCCTTCCCCTTTAGTCTGTTGGTTCAGGTAATCAAGAATTCTATAACTCTTCACGGTTAAAAGCCGAAATCGCTACAACTTCACCGACGATCTCGAGCGATAACATGGATTCGAACCCCTCGCCTGGACCAACGGATCTCAACTCCCCTCTCCTAAAAACCCTCACAGACTCCATTCCCACTCTCTCGGAGTCAAATTTCTCACTCTGGCGCTCAAAACTCATGACTATTTTCGCTCTCAAAGGTATCGCTAAATGGATCCAATCCCCTGAATCCGAAAAATGCCCCCCGGAAATCAATCTCGAACTCGTTGGATACATCTTAGCGAAACTCGATAATCGGACGTACATCAACTGCGTTAAGGACCACCATCTGACCAATGGGATCGAACTCTGGAAATCAATCAACGAATTTTATGCGTCATCCCAAACAGCTAATAGGTCTCGAGTGTTCTTCAATTTCCTCAATCTTCAATTTGACACAAAGCATGTAGACAAATTTATCACCGATGTCAAGGCCTGTCTCATTCAAATTTCGGAAATCGGAATCAAAATGGACGAGGATATAGTCGCGTATCTCATACTCTATAAGTTTCCTCCAGAACTTGAGCATCTCAAAACAACAATCACCCATTCGCTTGGAGAATCCAAAATAGACGGCGACCTGATCCTTTGACATTTGAATCAGATCAAGAACGAAATTGCGGCAGGTACCTATGCTTCTGCTATGATGAATAAGGGCGCAAAGCAGGAAGTCATCAAATGCCGATCCACCTGGCATAACCCAATGGCATCTCATCCCAAAAACGCCTGCTGGTGGTTGTATCCTCACCTCCGCCCAAACTTCAACAACAGCTCCAAACCCAACGAAACCAAATCCGCTTCCGCCAACTTATCCTGCACTTCCTATAACTTCGCTATGACCAACTCCAAGCTTCTCACCAAAAACGCCATCATTCTGGACTCTGGTGCATCTCAATCTATGTTCAACTCGCCCGACTTCTTTGAAACCATGGCAGAAGACCACACTCAAATTCAAACAGGAAAGGAAAACTCCTCTCTGTACGCGGAAGGGGCTGGAATTGCGAAGCTCATATCAGAAAACTGCAACGTCCATCTCAGTCAATCACTCTATGTCCCTCAACTGGCAGTGAACCTGGTCTCCTTGGGACAACTGCTGAACAAAGGCTGCTCTCTTCACCTGTCGAGTCCTAGCAACTTTGTCGTAAAGTTCAAGCAAAAAGAAATCCTTTTTGGGTCAATCGAAGATAACCTCTTGGTCATTAAGGACCTCTCTCTCTCTCAGTCCGAATCGTCCCACGTGTTCGTCACTCTCACCACTCTACACAAGCGCTTTGGCCATCCTCACCTGGATCAAACCCGACTTCTGTCCAGGGACTTTCCGAAGATCAGGTGGTCCGATCTACCATGTGAATCCTGCGCCCTAGGTAAAATCCATAGATCATCCTTCAAGAGTCACATGCCCCGCTGCTCCAAACCATTTGTCAGAATACATGCCGATGTTTGTGGACCAATCAACCCCATCTCCAAGACTGGTAATCGATACTTTCTCCTGCTTACCGACGAATTCTCCCGCTTCAAGGTCTGTCTCCCCATTAAGCTCAAATCCGACGTCACGGATGAAATCATCAAATTTATCAAAATACACTCGAATCAATTCGGGTATCAACTCAAGTCATTCCACTCCGATAACGGCGGGGAATTCATCAACTCCAAACTCTCAAGTTTTTTTTTGGATTCGGGTATCATTCACACCACGTCAGAACCTCATACGCCACAACACAATCCTATCGCCGAGCGAGGAAACCGAACATTAGTTGAAGCTGCTAGAACGACCCTCATCGACATGTCCATCCCCACCTACCTATGGGATCAGATCCTAGTGGGATGCTGCGAGATACTCAACCTCCTACCAGCTAAGGAATCAAAATTGAGCCCTTCAGAAATGTGGAACGGGATCAAGCCCAAACTTAACCTGATCCGAACCCTTGGATCCAAAGCCGTTGTCCTGAATCTCCGGCACAACATGGGAAAATTTGACCAGAAGGGCTGGGAAGGAATCCTTGTGGGTCATGACCTGCAATTCAATTCCTATCGAATCTTCATTCCAGAGCTTGGAGAAACAATTCGCTCCAAACATGTAAAAATCTTTGAGAATTTAAAGCTAACTGAACTTTCTTCACCATGCGAACCTCCTTTCAACCCACTTCTCCAAACCGATTCCGATCTCCTGGACGCTTTGCTCTCCACCAATCAAAATAAGTCTTCATCCAACTCCGCAAGCGCTGGTGGCTCGGAAACCTCGGAGTCATCGCAACCCAACAAAACCGCTACCAATCCTGAAAACCCTGAAGAATCTCCTCCAACTCATCCGTCAAGCTCTGAGTCCTCCGACGGTGAAGACCTAACCAATCAACTCACATCCTCCGGAATCAACCTCAGAGATCGCTCCAACCTTCAACGTCCTCAACGCTATGGATTCCTTACCAGAACAGTCCCTCGAAATTATGAAGAGGCAAGACGCTCACCCCAATGTCAAAATTGGTCCATGGGCATGAAAAAGGAACTTGATGGAATCGAATCCATGGGTGTTTGGACTGGCTGTCATGCACTGCCTGAAGGTAAAAGAGCGCTGTCGACTGTGTGGGTTTATCGGCTCAAATTCGACCCAGACAACGACGGTCTCATCTTCAAGGCCAGATTATGCGTCCAAGGATTCAGACAACTGGAGTTCTTTGACTACGGAGAAACTTATGCACCCACAGGGCAAATCACGACACTTCGAACGATACTGGTCTATGCATTCCATCACGGATTACCCATCACTCAGATGGACATCAAGTCTGCATTTCTACATGCTAAATTAGACGAGGATATATATATCAAAGCCCCTCCTGGACACGACACCCCCTTTCCCTACTTCAAATTGAATAAAGCCTTGTACGGCCTAAAACAAGCACCCAAAAGCTGGTACAATACCCTTAAGAAGTGGATCCTTGACCAAAATTTTGTTACATCTTCTGCCGATCCATGTCTTTTCATAAATCAATCCGCTCAGATCTTCATCTTCTGCTACGTCGACGATTTAGTCATCTTTGGAAACTCGGAAGACTTTTGGACAAAACTGAAGTCGAAATTTGCCATCTCACACAAAGGTCCTCTCCTCAAAATCCTGGGCAACTATATTCTCAACTCTCCGAATGGACCCTGCCTACATCAACCTGACCACGTTGAAACGGCACTAACTGAACTTGGACTTTCTGAAGCGAAGCCCATCAACACACCCATAACCCCTGGCATTGCCCTCAAACCCGCGACTGACGCTGACGCATCCGAATTCTCCACCCTAAACGTCAACTACCGATTGGCGACGGGTTATCTCAATTTCATAGCCACCCGAACTCGACCGGATCTCTCCTACACAGTCTCCTCTTTATCCAGGTTCAACGCAAAACCCGGCCTATCTCACTGGAAGGAAGCCAAGCATGCCTGGCGATACGTAAAAACGACTCAGAATCTTGCCCTTCGCTTGAAGAACGACTCTTTCAGCTTTGACCTCGAATCCTGGAGTGACTCTGACGGAGGCAATGATCCCATTTCAAGGAGGAGTCATACTGGATACCTGATCTTACTCTACGGCTGCGCCGTATCGTGGCACAGCAAGCTCCAGCCCACAGTCTCTCTCTCCTCAACCGAAGGCGAACTCAAGTCACTGGTCTTAGCAACACAAGAAAAAATCTGGATCCTAAACCTACTAAAGGAGTTAAACCCGTCTCTCTCTCTCTCTCACTGCTCACACATTGACAACAAGGCCCTGAACGATCTTGTTAATTCCGAGTCCCATCACAGCGCGCTTAAACACGTGGACACTCAAATCAAGTGGCTTCGAGAACAAAAGGATGCTAAACTTCTTATTACCAATCTCGTTCCTTCGGAATCAATGTTGGCAGACTCCCTAACAAAATCCGCCATTAAACCCTCGGTCAAGCATCTCACCAATACACTAATGCAACCTCTCATGTGAACACGGCGGCGTGTTGAGAGGAAATCTCGCGAACCCCATACCGCGCTCATTCTCACCTACAACCTTTCCCCAACCTGTCACACGTGATCTTTTGCACTCCTTCTTTCATCATCACTTTTCCGTTTCATCCTCCCGGCTCCCTTGCTTTGCTCGATTCTCATCCTTCCATCCCCGCTCCACATTCTCCTCCTTCATCCGCTTCACATTCTCCTCCTCATCCGCTTTACATTCTCCTCATCCGCTCCACATTCTCCATCTTCATCCGCTCCAAATCGTCCATCTTCATCCGCTCCATATTTTATTATCCCCTTTTCCACCTCACTCCACATCGAAACTCACTCCGTCACCCACTTCCTTCTTTCTTCTTCCCAATCCAACTCCACCTCTCCAATCCCCTCAAGACTCTCCCCTACTCAACTTCGAAGCCGACAAAGATTCTTCCATCTTATGATCCATTAACCCGACATCGACCATCTGACCCAACACACTCAACTTCCTCTTCTTGTTCACATGTGAGGTTGCATCAATCAAGGATCCTAAGCACTCTGCTGATTAAACTTGATCATTCTCACATTTCATTGTCTAGACACTTGTCTCGTCCCACGATCTTGTCATCCTTCTCTTTTCATTCCTATTATTTGAAGCGCCCTACCTTGTCTGTGACCGCACTGAGTGAGACCTTACCCAACTTGTCTTCATTCTTTTCTTTATGTCTTTGATTATTGTTAATCCTTCCCCTTTAGTCTGTTGGTTCAGGTAATCAAGAATTCTATAACTCTTCACAAGAAGAGAAGAAAAGAGGAAAGGGAGAAGGGGAAAAAGGGGGCGATGCGCCTACGCCATCTTCATCATTTCCTCCATTTCCGCCCTCAAAGCCGCCAGTAGAGCCCGGAAAGACGCCAGGAGTTCGCGCCGGGATTCCAAGGATTGCGCGCCGGGGATTGCGAGGAAGTTCCGGAGCAGCATGGTTGACCTTTCCGCAAAAGCTTTGAAGCCGGCCGCCGGGAGCGCCATTACAATCGGAATCTCCGGGATCTTGGGAGGGCTGGCTGGAGGAGCGGCCGGTGAAGATGAGGCCTCCGGGGAACCAATGGGGGGGCTTGGTCCAGCTGAAGGCAATAACGGGACAACAATTGGCAACGGAGGCGGAGGAGAGTCTTGGGTTGCAGGCCTCTCATCCGAGTCCACTGGTGGCGCGGGCGGTGTCGGTGGTCGTGGGGTAGGAGGAGGAGGTGCTGGCGCGGCCGCGGGTCTTCCAGAGAGTCTCGGGTCCGGTACCGTTTGGTTCACGCCGACAGCAGCGGCCCAAGCGCGGGTTGCCGCGCGCCATTCCTCAAAAGTCTTGTATTCGCCCCGTTGCGGAGGTCCAGCCCGGCGGAGGGGTGATGCCAAGTCGCGGCTCACGTGCAAAGTAGTGGGTGACGGAGCTTGGGGGCGGCGGGGTGGAGGTGAACCAGGTGGTGTCCACGATCCTTCCGAGATTGGTTTGTCGTCCAAAACCACAAACGGGTCCAGACGAGCCCTCTTGTGCGGCCTGGGGCGAGAGCCGGATTTGGGGGGAGCTTGAGGGATGCTGTCGCTAAGCGAGCAGCAACGATGACCACAACAACAAGCTGAACAGGCGCGAGGACCGGGGATGATCGAGCACGCATGCCCGTTCCGAGCGCAGAAATCACAAGGGAGCATGATGGGGACGAGTGGGGAGGAGAACGGGTAAGTTGGTAGTGGGAAGTGGTGGGGATGGAGCAAAAGTAGCGGAGGTGATGGTGTGGCAAAGCAATGGGAACTTCTGGGGACAGAAATCAAGTTGGCGGGGGATGTGGTGTCAATTTATAGACACGGATTGGGAACTGTGTCGCGGCTGCGCGCTCAGCATTGGGGGCGAGCGGGCTCAGCATTAGGGTATGCGGCGTGCTCAGCAGCGGCAGTTGCTGGATCAGCAACAGCCGCTGTTTGGCTCCGCACCTGGTGGACGGGTTGGGCTCAGCAGCGGATGCGGCGTGGGTGGCAATTGGCCCCGGAGATCGGATTTGGAAGGTAGTGCGCTTGACTAGGTTTGCGGGCGCACCGGTTCGGATACGTAGGGGCGGAGAAATCCGCGGGCTATGAAGGAACGGATGAAGCGCGCGCACAAGCGCGCGGGTCATGCTGGATATTACCAAACACCCACGGCGGGCGCAGACGAACGGATATGGACAGGCGCGGGGGGCTCCGAGTAGGGCGCGGTGCAAGGACCGCGTCATGAGAAGGACAAACCGGATGAACGGAGCGGCATACGGACGGCGGGGGGAGTTTGATACGGAGGAGGTGGGGAGAGGAGGCTAGGGTTTCTGTTTTGGGATTGTTTTCTGTTTTGTTGTCATACTGTTATTTGCGCGTGTACTTAGGTTAGGGTTGAGAGGGAGGACTTATCCTCACTCTCAACTCCGGGTCGGAGAGGAGGCATTGGATCATCATCAGAGCATCAAAGAGGAAGAGGAGGAAGAATATCATCATCAGATTGAATCACTCATCTCACCAGGAGATTAAAGGAACTCATACCGGATACACATCCAGGTGGAAAGTTCTGAGGATTGAGGATTGGCGATTTCTCTCTCTCTACTTTTCTTTATCTTTTTATCTCTTATTTCTATTTCTCATTCAAGTGCGACTTCGGGCATCCTCATCTCCTTTCAAATGCAGGGAACCGTTAACTTCCGAACCTTGGGACAATTATAGGGGGATAAACTTTATTCTTTCCACACCAGCCCGTTGGACACTCACACGGACCATACGGGCCTGTTTGGATGTCATTGATTTGGGGGAACTGGCCTCAAAACGCGTGAAAAAGGCTCATTGGTACACAGGCCCGTGTGGGGGATATGGGCAAATACAGCCAGATGGGCTTGTATGGGCATAATTGGGCCCAAGGTTTATTTTGGACATACTTGGTCAGATGGGCTGGCCAGCCAAAGTGTGTTTATCTCAGGTTTTGGGCTTGGAGCGGCCCATTGGTGCCGGCACCTGTGTTGCAGCCCGCTTGCGGCTGCTGCCCGTGCCGTGGCCCGCTTGGGGCTGCTGCCTGTGCCGCGGCCCGCTTGGGGCCGCTTGTATCCCTTGGTTTTTCCCACGCGGTGCTGTTGCGGCAGCCAAGGGATCCTGCGCGGTGCAACCCTGCATGGGCCTGGCCGGTGGCACATGTTGGCCACCGCTGCGGGAGCTAGGGCCAGCGGCCCCGGCTCCCTCTTCCTCCCCTCGCTTGCCATTGCAAGGGGGAGGGGGTGGCTGGCTGGGTTGAACCAGCCAGCCACCGACTGCAACAAGGCGGTTGGTCAGGGCAGGGGGGATTTCATCACCCCCTTTCCCAAAGGATGACAAGGCCGGCCGCAAGGAGAGGGACCGGCGGTGGGGGGTATCTGATCACCCCTTCACCATCAAACAAAGCAGAGACCAGGGGCGCTCTCCCCCCCTTTTACCAAGGGGGAGGAGCGATGGGGCTGGGGGAATTGACCACCCCACAGCCCACTTCCATTGACAATGCCCTGGGGGTATTGACCCCCAGGGCCCCTGGTAGGGGGAATTGACCTCCCCCTCCAGGGATCTGAGAGAAAGAGGTGGGGGGACAGCATGTCCGCTGGTCACACACACACACCCCCCATGTGAGTCTGAGACCAGACCCAGGTGTGTCCTGGGTCCCACCTGGCCATTTGTATGGCCTGGGGCTGGTTGCATGAGGCAACCAGCCAGTGTGTGAGGCAATAGGACCGGTTGTAACAGACAACTGGCCCAGGGATTGAACAGCACAGGGGCTGGTTCAGCCCCGTAAGGGTGGAAAAACCATAATGGACCAGAATGGGCTGGTTGTAAAGGTTCAGGGACTGATGCCATGTGGGCTGATGTAGCCCAAACCAAGTAACAAGGCCGGCATAGCATTTAGAGCTCTTTTGGGGCGGAAAATTTGCCTTTTGGCTTGTTGTATCATGGGCTAACAAGAGCCCAATATTTTTTACTTAAGGAGCTTTTCTCCCTGCTGTTTTCCATTCATCCATTCATCATCCAATCAAATTCATCAACAATATCATCCAACGTGTTGCCCCATTGTGAGAGCCCATCAAGAAATTATTGACACAAGGTGTCCAGCATTTCTTATTCTTTAAATAATGCTCATTTGCCTAAGCTAATTGCTGGCCATAATTATAACACTCAAATGTCACTAATCTTAGTCTCTGTGATTCTTGTCTTGAAACCTCCTTCCTCACCCATTTTAATCACTCTCTACTTCTTTTAATATTCAACATATTAGTATGACCAACTTGTGGTCTCTGAGTTTTCTATAAATACTCTTAAGTCTCCTAATCCCTTGATTGAAACATCATCAGATTCTTCCTCCTCTTATCTGGGACCACTCACTGAAGCCCTACTGAATCTGGTCCCTTCTGGACCAGCTAAGTTGTATTTTAATCCCCTCCATCATCTGCCTCTCCTCTCTGATCCCTTTTTTTCATCTTGTCAAGCATCTATTTGAACAAAAACTGGTACAAAATTCTCACGGCGTGGTTCAAATATGTTGGATTCAGGGATTCATTGTGTGATCCTTGTCTCTACCTTTCCAATGATTGAAAATCCCAACTTTTCTTCCATGTGGCTCAAGTTTTATGCCATCAGAAATGATTTTGCTCAAGCTAGGAAGAAAGAAATCCAAAGAAGTAAGTTTTGGTTCCAGGGTTGAATTGGAATGGATAATTGATACTGGCATTAGACCTGTTCTTTGTGGAATTTCTTCCTTGGAACCAGTTTCTGTCCAATCCAAGGGTTCTGCATGTTGAGATATGATCAATTCTTTCATGCATTCTTCAGGACCTCAGTCCCTGGATCCTTGTAGTTGGTTAATCAGTCATCATATGTCCTCAAAAAGTGACATTTTCATTGACCTCTACAAGCATATCTTGACCACTGGGAAGCAAGCGTCCTTAGTATAGTTGGTAGTACACTTGCAATGTACATGAGAGACCTGGGTTCAATTCCCAGAGGACATATTTTATTTTCACATTCTTACAGGTTATGCACCCAGAACTACCTAAGCGCCCATCATGAGTGTGATCTTAGCATGTTGCCTTGCTTCCTTCACCCTACATTCATCACAGGGGTGTGTTTAGATATGATCAATGCTTTGATGAAGTCTTCAGGACCTCAGTCCCTGAATGCTTCCAGTTGGTTACTCAGTAATCATATGTCCGCACAAAGTGACATTGTCATTGACCTCTACAAACATATCTTGACCACTGGGAAGAAAGCGTCCTTAGTATAGTTGGTAGTAAACTTGCCATGCACATGAGAGACCTGGGTTCAATTACCAGAGGACACATGTTATTTTAACATTTTTACACTGCAATCAAGGTTTCCTTTTCATCCTTTTCACTTGGTTGAAGCATGGCTACCATCTCCTCAGCATTGATGGAGTTTGATGAGCATCAAAATCAGCTGGGGGAAGGGGGGGGTTGGCCTTCTTTCCAAATATTTCATTCATTTGAAAATAGAAAGGACAGATCAAGTCCAGTTTATCAACCACCAATTTTATTTCATTGGCTTTATTAGTATCAGTGAGACCAACTGTAGTTGATATCAACATTGAGTGGGCTTTTTTATTCTTGGACCAATAGTCCCTGAACCACTCCCTTATTTTTTTGGTAATAGATCAGGCCTACCTTTGGTTTTCTTCTTGAGCTCATTTGCCATGAGTTGATAATCATTGAACTTTTTAGATTGATGTTGGCCAATGCAAGTTTTTTTTCAGCCCAAAAACATGCATCATATTTGGCATGAATCTTCAGCCAGATGACACAGATAAGATGATTATCCTTCTTTATTTTACTAGAACATTTGGAAGCAGATGTGGGAGGGGGGTGGAGTTTTGTTGAACTGTTGGTTTTTGAGTTCCTTGGAACAGTTTTCTTGGGATATTTGCAAGTGTGAGCTCTCTGAGGGTTCCATTTTGAAAGTGGAAGAGAGATCAAGTGATGAGTGTGTTCAATAAATGTATGAGTTCAATAGATTTACGGGTGCAAAAAATCAATCAGTGTGATAAATCAGTGATTTCAATAAATTTATGAGTGCAATAAACCAATGAAAGAAAATTATAAATGATTGCAATAATTTGATTAGTGCAAGAAAATCAATGAGTTCAATAAATTAATGAGTCTAATTAGATTGGATGTGGGAAGTTTTAATTTCAAGAAGAAGAATGGTTTATATATTTATGATTTTGGAAGTAGGAGGTAGAAAGGGCAAGATGAAGAACAGAGGGATGGAATATCCAATGAGGGTGGAGATGGAAGGAAGTGGGAATCAAGGGGTAGATGGTGTGTTTGTACCTGTGTTGGATGTTTCATAAACCTTTATATACTTTATGTTAAAATAACCATTTATCTTTAAGTAACTCTGAAATTTTTGATGTGAAATAAGTGTTTATTTTTTGATTTTCAATGGCTTTTTTGAAATTGGGGTATTTCACTGAAACACACCTTCAAAAAAATTGCATTTTTTCTAACTCTGAAAAGCCCTAATTGAAAGGAGATGATAAAATATTGTTATATTTTTGAAACTAGTTGATTCATATTTTTAAAGAGGTCAATTTTAAATTCACAACTCTTTGAGTTGTGTACACAACTCAAATGGGCTGTGTGGCATGCTACACGTCTCAAATGGGCCCTGTGGCATGCTGAAAGACTCAAATGGGCTGTGTGGAATGCTACACAACTCAAATGGGCCGTGTGGCATGCTACACAACTCAAATGGCCTGTGTGGCACCCTACACAACTCAAATAGGCCTTCTGGCATGCTACACGGCTCTAATGGGTTGTGTAGGGTTGTACATAACTCAAATCTAGTTTTTTTCTGTGCCACATAACTAAAAGAATTGTAGGCTTAATAAAAATTAAAAATAAACTAAATAAAAAAAATCAACCAAAAAATCAAAAAAAAGTTGATTTTTTGGTTTAAAAAAACAAAAATATAAAATATAAAATATAAAATATAATATATAATATATAAAATATAAAATATAAAATATAAAATATAAAATATAAAATATAAAATATAAAATATTGAATATAAAATATAAAATATAAAATATAAAATATAACATATAACATATAAAATATAAAATATAAAATATAAAATATAAAATATAAAATATAAAATATAAAATATAAAATATAAAATATAAAATATAAAATATAAAATATAAAATATAAAATATAAAATATAAAATATGAAATATAAAATATAAAATATAAAATATAAAATATTAAATCTAAAATATAAAATAAAATAAAAAAATTCAATTCTTGAACAACCCTGGGGGGGTTGTATACCCCCATATACAGGTCTAAATGGTTGTGTACAGTGGTACAAAAAACAAAACTGCCCATTATGGGGAGTGTATGCCCCCCCAGGGGTTGCACGTGTTTGGAACAACCCTTTGGAGTAGTGTATGGGACCTCACGCATTGAGGGGCCCTACACGACTCCCACAGTTTGTTTGGAGCCTTAAATAACTCCCACAGGTTGTGTGGGGACCTACACAACTCCCACAGGTTGTGTGGGGCCCTACACAGCTCCCACAGTTTGTGTGGGGCCCTACATGACTCCCACACGACTGGAGTTGTGAATTTATCATCACCCTTTTAAAAATTAGAGTCAAAAATAAATATTTGAAACAATTTTGGACACTTCAAGAAACTCATCATATTCATCCCAAATTTTTAAAATTTAAACATGTGGGAATATATCTCAGCACCAATGTGCATGTGTGTGTTTAATATGAATGTCCTTTTTTAAATATATGATGTCCATGATAAATACCTTCTTTCCAATTTTTAAACAATTTCTTCCAATTTATTTTGAAAAATTAATCAAATATATCTACTCAAAGCAGAATGTTGGAAATTTTGAATGAAAATTCAATAACTTGGAGTATATTTAGAGGAAGAAAAAAAATTAAAAAGAATTTTTTTTTATATATAATCTTTCCCCAATCAATCTCTTTCACATTCATTGTTTCATATTAGGGCATATCAGATTTAGCAAACCCGTCATTAGAAACCTGCCATTTTTTTGACAAATCCCACCATTTTTAATGGCAGGTTTCTGAAATACACATACCCCCTAACTGGTGTATTTTAAAATGGCGGGTTTCATGAAAATGGTGGATTTCAAACTTCAAAACCTCGATTAAACCTGCCATTTATGCATAATAATCCATTCACCATCCATCACATCTAAAACACCCATCAACATCAGCAAATCCATACCAGTCCCATCTCTATCACATCACACAGATCTCATCTCCATTGCTTCACATCTCCATCACTTTGATATCTGGTACTCAAAACAATCCACCACTTTTTATGTCTTTTTTCCATTTTTTTGTGATTTTTTGACAATTTTAAAGCACACTGTTGATTATTATTCAGATATGAATGGGATAAAGTGGTACTTGGGTACCCTTAGTGAGTATTCCCTAAGGCATACCCAAAACAAAAATAAATTGAACTGCCAAATTGAAGGTATACCTAGATTTTGATTATTTCTTTCTTAGGACCCAAGAAATATCCATGTTTATGGGGAAATCCTGACACCCAATAAGCTGATCTTTGATGCAGAGATTTACCTTAATTTTTTGGATCTCAATTCTATTTAGATTCCATATTTCATCCATTCAAGGGTATGGCCTTACCCTGAATGTTCCATGGCTTGCAAAGGGCATCTAGATTCTTTTTAATCTCCTCTCTAATTCCCCCCCTCTCCTCATTAAAATTCAACCATCTGAATCCTAGTCCTAAAACTTTATCCCCTCCACCAAAAATTACTATGAGTTGATTTTAAGTTTCATAATTTATTCTACACCATTATCAGTTCCATTTATCTTTCATACTCCCTTGAATTTCCCCATTCCATTTTCACAATCTCCCGTCTCTTTCTTGGATTATATTTTTGGCTTTCTGATCTCCTCTCTCATGATAACTCTGCTCCCCTCCTCCAAAAATAAGATCAGCTTGAAATTAAAGAAAAGCCTCCCAGAATAGGCCTCCTCCAATATCAAATTTTGAAAATAAAATCTCAACTAATTCCAAAATATAGAAAACCACAAAGGGCAGGGCTACTTCAACACCACCATATTACTAATGGAACACCATTTGTTTGGCATGTGCACCCCAAATTCCAATAATTTTGGAATTCAAAGGCCCACAAACCAATATTTTTGGTGTCCACAAGTCCACATGGCAAGAAGGAAAATTTCTTTGGCATGTGGATGTGTACAATTCCAAAATTTTGTTTTTGGATGAGTGCATACAAAAACAATTGGGGTGTGGATGTGTGCACATCAAAACAAACTGTTTTGTGGCTCTGTGGATGCCACAAACTGGTGTGTCATTGAAAAACATCAATGATTGAAACTTTCAAAAAATTAAAAAAAATACTTCAAATTATGTTAAAATGAAAAAAACAAAATAATCATCTTGATAAGATCTGAAAAATTCTCATAGCAAAAGTTTAAAAAAAGGAATTACATTCTTTTTATGAAACTATCCTTGAAAATGATAACAGTTCCATGTTTTTTTTCATGAAATTGAAAAAATATATGAAATAATGAATTGGGAAAATCAATAAATTAACTAAACATGAAAAATGCCTCATGAATAGTATTTCCAGAAGGAAATAATTTTTGGAGGAAATTTTGACCTCTGTATAAATTAATCCATTTTAGCCTGTAACATTAACACATTTTCTTTTGAAATTTGTATTTATGAACTCATTGGAGATTGAATAATTTATGGCCAAAAAATAAAATATTGGAAGCTTTTCAAGTTGATAAATATTTAGCTACATTTAATTATTGGTAAAATGATTTCATCATTCATATATTTCTCAATTTCTTGTAATAAAACATTAGGGCGTATCAAAGTTAGCAAACCCGCCATTAGAAACCCGCCATTTTTTTTGACAAAACCCGCCATTAAAAATGGCGGGTTTCTGAAATACACATACCCCCTAACTGGTGTATTTCAAAATGGCGTGTTTCATGAAAATGGCATATTTCAATCATCAAACACGCCATTAAACCCGCCATTTATGCATCATCATCCATCCACCATCCATCACATCAAAAACACCCATCCACATCAGCAAATCCATACCGGTCCCATCTCCATTGCATCACACACATCTCTATTGTTTTTCACATACCTTCACATACCCATCTTCACACAAATCCCATCATCATCTCATCACCCCACATCACTCACCACCTTTCTCAACATGTCCAATCAAACATCCCGCCAGCAAGTTGAAAACGCAAAAAATCTGACTGAACTTTTGCTACTGTTTGACTCCCATTCAGGCTCTGATTCAGACTCCAATTTGGAATCAACTTGGTTAGCTTTGAATTCTCTGTTGGCAAAGCAATACATGGTTCCAAGAATACACACTCTCCATAACCCTATGTATGAAAGGCAAAAGCTTCATCTCATCCCTGACTTGAGCTTCCAGCAACTGTTCCAAACTTTGTTGCCTTCTTTCATGAATTTCATGAAACTTTTGGCAATGATTGAAGACCACCACATCTTCCAGAACAATTCTCGCAATCCTCAACGCGATCCAGCCATCCAACTTGCCATTGCTCTTTGTAGATTGGGGTCAAATGGAAATTGAGCAGCAATCCATCAATTGGAAAATCTATTCTCAGTCAGTTACGGAAGCATTGACTTATACACCAAAAGAGTCATGATTGCTATCCTATCTTTCCGTCGCTCGGTCCTTTCATGGCAAACCAAAGAAGAATGCAAGGAGATATCTCAAGTAATGGAGACAGAAGGCTTTCCTGGTTGCATTGGTTTTGTTGATGGAACCACCATCCCCTTGAGTCAAAAACCCAACCTAGATGGCAACCACTATTTTGATCGTAAAAAAAGGCAATTGATTCATTTCTTTTCCAATTGCTATGATAAAACTTTGGATCACACACTGACCAAATATGTTCCATCTCTTTGTTTAGATACTCCGTGGCACTACAACTTGTTTGCAATAAAAACAAGAAGTTCATCTCCCTCCATGCTGTCCTTCCAGGTTCTTGTCATGATTCATATGTTTTCAATTAGATGCAGATTGCCCAACAACCAGAGATCTACTTTGACCAAGATCAATACCTTCTGGCCAATTCGGCTTATGCTAGTGGGAAATATGTAGTTCCAGCATACCAGAATGTTTTGTCCAATGATCAAGGAAAAACCAATTTTAACTATCATCTTGCCCAATCACGAGTTCGGATTGAGCATGCCATAGGAATTCTGAAAGGAAGATGGGCCAGCTTACGGGAGATGCAAAACCAGCTCCAATGTTCCAAAGATATGAGGTTCCTCATCAACTGGATTATCACTTGTGTAATCCTTCACAACCTTTTGGCCGACATCAAAGATGAATGGGACAAAATATTCCAAGATGATATTCCTGATCCGCCTCAAGTCATCCCTGTCTCATCTGGTCCCTCATCTTCTTCTATGAGAGAGCGGATTCTTCCTCTCACCCTTGCTTGCTTTGATGAGTAATTTTTGATTTTTAAATTGGTAAAAATTCCCTTCACCGTATTTTTTTGGTTTTGGTTGTTCACCCAAGATTCATAGGCTGAGTTTTTTTTTTATTTTTTTTTTTAGTGGACTTGAATCCAAAAACACCTCCACCTCAAACCCTGCCACTCACCAAATGCCACCCCCCTCCCCCTCACCACTCAACCCCTTCAACCTCACCCCACTCACTCACCGGTCAAACCCTGCCTCCTCCTCACCAAACCACCTCACTCATCACCACCACCTTACTCACCACCACCACCTCATCTCACCTCACTCACTGAATCCCCTCCTCCTAATCCTGGTAAGCCCCCTCCACCCTCTTCCTCTTCCTTCCCCTCACCAGTTGCTGATCCTTTGATCATTCAACCTTTAGTCCCCCCCTGGATCCATTTCTCAATCCATCAAGGTGAGCCCCTCCCCTCCTCCAATTCCTCCTCTCATTGATCGCTCAATCAATTGCCAATAGATTGAGAAATCAATTGCCAATCAATTGCCTGATTGATTGCCAATCGATTGCCGATTGATTCGCAATCAATCAAGCAATCAATTTGCAATCGATTGGCCGATTGTTTGGGCTGATTGATGCAGGGTTTTTGTAGGGTACAGGAACTGACTTCCCCATTGTTTTTTCTTTGTTTTTCTTTCTTTTTTTTTTAGGTTTTCTAGCTCTGCCAGAACACATTCTCTCAAGTCTTACGCCAACCGAGCTACGTCCTGGGACAGTCTGGTTCGCCTAGTATGATGCTGGCCGCGGCTCCTCATCATTACCACTCCTCCCCAGCTAATTCTATTCTTTTGATATCTATCGATTCCTTCACTGCCTACTGAACTCAAAATCTTATATATCCATTCAAATTTCACCTTGATCCTCACCTTGGGTGCAGCAAGTGCCTGGGAGGGAGAAAGATGGAAGGAGATGGTATGAAAAACATAAAGAGAGGTGGCAAGCAGAGGAATTGTAGAAAAAGGAGGGCTCAAATGAGGGATTCGGAAATTTCTTTGGAAGTGACTGACAACTTGATCAAGGAAAATTTTGCCTGGTCTAGACGAAAGCTATGCCCTTTGGATCTGTACCCTGCTATCATGGCTGAAAAGAAAAACAACCCTCGAAAACCCACCCAGGAAGAATTTAAGCAAGCAAAACAGGCAATTGGGGCTTTCCACTTCTTCCACCATGGAAAAGTTATCGTTCTCGACCAATCTGATCACCATGCTCTGGTTGCCGTCATTGAATTTGTGCCTTTGGATTGACTATCTGAGCAAGATAAGAAAGATATCAACTTTGTGACAACATTCCTTCACTGTTCAAAAAAATTTGTCAACCCGGTTGGTCCCTCAAGATCTTGGGGTGGAAAAATGTGGGCAATTGGTTGGCGAAAATTGATGAACCCTTTGGAGTTATTCGGACGTTATGTGAAGAAATCATCCATTAGATCTTCTCCTCAAGAGTACGCTTTCCTCAACCTGAAGGCCAACAAAGTATCCCAAATTTTAGGACAAATGTTTTTTAATTTGGACAAACTTGCCTTTGAATCAAACCGTGATACCATGAAGGACAGCAACATCCCCTCTTTCTCTTTGTTGGAATTTGGTTCCAAGCCTACACCTTTTGATTGCTCCCCACACCTCACTTTCCCCTTGGATTCTTTTTACAATTCTCCTCATATTGACAAAGGCAACATCTCGGGCTATTCCTTTTTACTTGTGGTCCCAACAAAAAAATTGAATGGTTGACTTATTGAAGATATGGATGAATATCAAGTTTTGTACGGTCAATTTGTTTTTCCTGACCTTGGCTTTGGAATTGATTAGTCAAAATGGTTTGGGCGGCTAACAAGTACAAGCACTGTACCTTTCCAGCTGTGGACACAGCAACCCATACAAGAATGGCCATGTCACTCCAAATTAATAAAAAAACTCAGAGCACTTGTAGGGACATGAAAAACGGCCAAATTTACTCTACAGAAAAAAATATCAATAAAAACAAAAAAGATTTGTATATTGGTGGGGTTAAGAATGCTCTCAAACGTTGTTGTAGTAAAAAATAATTTTTTTTTTCTTTCATCCATGCAAATATATTTACAAGCCCAGCATTTGAGTTATCTGCTGTATTTCCTCTACTGATCTACCACTGCCAATGCAAGCCAAAGCTACTGATACCTTATCCTTTTTTTTGTTTGCCCGTTGTTCCCTCTCCTTTTCCAGTTGCACTTGCTGCCGATCCTTCTCCTTTTCCTCTTTTTGAAACTCTAGCTCAGCTTGTTTCAACCTCCACTCAGCATCCAATTTTTGTTGATTAGCCAAAGTCTCGGCTTGCTGCTTTTGACCATCCATGGCCAGTTGGCGATCCCACTTTTGCTTTTCAAACTGAAGTTTATCTGATTCAATTTGTGATTTCACTGTTTTTTGGAGGGGAATGGCAATGAGCATGATTTTGAAAGCAAGGATATTGAATCAATCAACTTACATGAATCTTGCTTCTCCATGATTTCTTCAAAGCCCGAAAAACTGGAAGTTTTTCTCCTCTTTTGATGACTTTTGGGGTTGACATTGATGGAATTGGAGGCCTTTCGCTTACCCTTGGCAGAGGAGGTTTGAGTCTGAAAGTCCTCACTAGTATTTGAAGGCAATGTGGGAGGCCCCATTGGCTTGAGTTTTTGGCCAATTAAAAATGGATGAGCCCGTTTTTTTACAATGTAAATCAGTCAGGAGCAACCAGACAGAATCAAAAACAATTTAGTTCCTTACTTGAGCAGATGTTGATGGCAATGGTGATCCAGGAATAACATCCTCCTCATTGGGAAAGTTCTCCAGTTGTTCTGCCCCAGGAAGAGAGAAATCAAAAGAAGGAAGTGAGGGGTCCAAGGTTGGGATTGACTGATCAATCAATACCAAAGTAGAAGTGATTGGAGCCGATTGTTTTTGAATATCCTCCTTGTCATCAGATGGGGGCCACTCCAAGGCCAAGGTTTCATAAAGGTCCCCGTTGGTAGGCTGAGCATCCCCATCTAAGTCCTTGGCATCAACGGAATCGGATTGTTGAGAATTGAAAGCAGCTAGGGGGGTGATTTTGGCCTTCTTTCCAAAGATTTCATCCATTTGAATATAAAAAGGACAAATGGAGTCCAACTTATCAACCACCGAGTTGATTCCTTTGGCTTTGTCCAAGTTGGTGATACCAAAGCCGGTGGAGATAGACATGGAGTGGGCCTTTTTGTACTTGGCTCAATAGTTTTTGAACCGCTCCCTCATCTGTTTGGATGACAGATCCAGCCTACCTTTTGTTTTGTTCTTGAGTTCATTGGCCATCAGGAGATAACCATTGACCTTAGAGGATTGAGGTTGGCCAACACGTGTTTTGTTGTTGGATCCAAAGCAGGCATCGTAGTTGGAGGGAATTTTCAGCCAGTTTACCAGGATGATTTGATCAGCTCTCTTGAGCTGACTTGAGCCCTTGGAAGCTGATGGGGGAGGATTGTTTGTTGTGGAGTTCCTTGGCAATGTTCTCTTGGGTGTGTTGGACTTGTGGGGGGAGGTTTGCTGAGGGGCCATTTGAAAGAGTTTGGGCTACGCAAGTGATGAGAGTGGTGAAGTTTTGAGAGCAATAAAGTGGATGAGAGTGATCAAGTGATGAGAGTGATGAAGTTTTGAGAGCGATGAAGTGGATGAGAGTGATCAAGTGATGAGAGCGATAAAGTGATGAGAGTGGTCAATCAATTTTATGATGAGGGTGGGGGTAAAAAATTTTCCGATGAGGTCGGAGGTAGAAGGAGGTGGGAAGACAGGGGTGTATGACGCGGACAGGTGGTGGAAGCATTTAAATACTTTATTTGAAAAAACCCACTTATTTCAGGTTAACTTTGACACGTCTGATCTGAAATAAGTGGGTTTTTTGATTTTTAATGCCGGGTTTGAAATGGCGGATTTGGGTTGAAACCCGCCATTAAAAAATGGTGGGTTTGGTTAACTTTGATACCCCCTATTGAATTTTCAAAATTATTAAGTAAAGAATCATAGAAATAATATACCTCCTTTTTATCAAATTTCTTCCTTTAAATTATTTTAAATCTCAGAAAGAGGTTCATGTTAAATATTTATTATTTATCCAAACATTTTTTAAGTATTTCAATCCTTTTTTAACATTTTTAATCATTGAAATTTTTGAGTAACACATCTTTTTTGGCATGCACAGGTCCACACACCATGAAATAAAATTTACACACACCATGAAATAAAATTTTACACACAATTTTTTGGCATGTGGACATGTGCGTGCCCAACATATTAGTGTTTGGATTTATGAAAACTAGAAATATTGATATTTGAAGGTGTGCAAACCATTTTTTGTATTCCAGTAGAAATTTACTCATATTGAAATAGCCAGGACCAAAAACAACATTGGAAAAAGGACCATATTGAAAATAAAAACAATTCCAATTTTCATGATAGTTTTACAATAGATGCAAACAAAAGAATCCATGTCCTTCCCCAAAGAGAAATAAAGAAATAAAAAACCTGCAAACTCAAACTATTGAAATATCAAACCAAACCAAAAAAAAAAATCAATCAAGACAAAGAATTTAAATTTCAAGAATTTGGCTATTTACCTAATTTTTCAATAAAGAAACCCAATAATTCCTCAATAAAATAAAAAGATTAATAAATCTAGGGCATTGTTTTTCTCATGGGTGCAAACCTTCAAATCATAGGGTTTCATCTCTGTGCAATTTAATGCACACATGGACAAAACCTTTATTTGAAGGAGGTTTTAAGAATTAATTTTTTTTGAAAAATTTGGTTTCACAGCCCTGTAGCTGGGCTTTTCAAAACCTCAAATAAAATCTTTTGGAATTTTTGGTTTCATTGGAAAACCTTCAAAAACCCATTCAAAAAAATAAAAATAAAAAAAACCAAAATTCTAATTGTATTTTTGGATCCTAATCCTTGCCTTTTTAATTAAATTATTTTGGTGATTTTAGCCCTCAGAAATTTCAAAATACAATCAAATATTTTTTCAAAATTTTTCTTTTGGATTTTTTGGATGTATTGCCAGGCCTTAAAAAATTCATTCAAAAAATCAAGAAAATTGAATTTTTCAAATTTGACATTGCACTCTTGGATCCTTTTATTCACATTTTTAACTATTTCATTTTGGGTGATTCCAGCTCTTAAAAACTCATGAAAACAGAAAGAAAGATTCCTGATATTTTTTATTTATTTTTTGAATGTAATTGCAAGCCTCAAAAAATTCATTCAAAAATTCAAAAAATTCAAAAAAAAAAAAATTCTCATTGCACTTTTTGATCCTTTTCTTTGCCTTTTTAATTAATTTTTTGTTTAATTTTTTTTTTGGTAATTCACCACCTCCACCCTTCCAACCACCCATGACCCCCCACCACCACCACCACCTCCTCCTCCTCCTCCTCCTCCTCCTCCTCCTCCTCCACACCTCTCCACACCACTCCACAACACACCACACCACTCCACTCCACTCCACTCCACTCCACTCCAATCCAATCCAATCCACTCCACTCCAATTCACTCCAATTCACTCCACTCCAATCCACTTCACTCCAAACCACACCACACCCCTCATGACCACACCACTCACCACTCATCATCAATCACCACTCATCATCAATCACCACTCATCATCAATCACCACTCCTCAATAAAAACAACTCAACACTCCAAACCTAAAAATTCAATCTTCCTCAATTCAAATCTTCTGTAAAAAATTGAATTATTTATTTTGAATTATTCCTCCTCTCTGATCCTCTTGTTGAGAACCTGTGACACTACACTGTTTCCCCCTCCCTTTCCCAGGGACATTCCTTGGTTGGATCATTAATAAAAACTGTCTCCAATTTTACCTCCTCACCAAATCACTAAAACCTAACAAACTCTTTTTCTTTCTTCATTCATTTATCTTTTCTTTTGTATCTTCCTCTTTCCTTTCTTCAACTTCATCCAAAAACTCTGACTAGAAGTTCCTCTATCAACTCAACACTAATCCACCTGCTTCCTCTGTCTTGTCAAATCTAGTAACTGGTAAGAGTGAGAACCATCTCAGATCAAGCTCTCAAAATCTGAATCTCTCAATATTCAGATTCCTGGGCTTCCAGCTCTCAGGTATTTTCAAAGTCCACAAACCATGTCAAATCCAACCCCAATTTGACTGTCTTAGATTCCTTTTGGTTTTCTCTTTTCAACCTCTCTTCATCCACTCACTCACCTCACATCCTGTTGTATTGTCTTTGTTTTTAGCATTCTGTTTTTTTTTTGAATTCAAATATCATTGTTTATTAATTTATCTCCTTAAAAATTTTTTTGAAACATTATCAAATTTTTAACTCAAATCTTCATCTAATCAATACACCTCAATGGATACTTCCAAAAAAATAATTTAAATCTTATATCAAGTCTCTGAATATCTTTTTTCACTCAAATTCTGCTCAATTTATTTCTGAACTATAAACTCCTATCTTCACTTCATTTTTTAAAAATAAATTCTCTTTTCACAATGTCTCATGAAAAATCAACCCACTTTTCAGAACTGTTTCACCAGTCCCATTCTCCATTATCTCATGCAATCAAACTAGTGATTCAACTCCTATTTCATCTTCCCTATCTACACAAACTCCTGGTTCTACTCCTCTGTTGCCTCCTCTTGAACTATCATGTACTCAAAAGGAGGAGCTACTTGATGCCTCAATCATGGGCAAATTCCCATGGATATGCCATACCCACCAGATTACCCAATTGCAAGAAAAATACCTAAACATATAAATGTGATGAATCTTGCAAATATAAACTCAGCCCAGATACCAAGAGGTTGGGAAAATCACAAAATACCAATTCTACTTTCAGATTATCTGGTAATTTTTCCAAAATATTTGGTCTCTGGCAGTTTAAGGTTATTTTTCCAGACCACAACCATCCACCTTCAAATGATCCTTCAAATCATCCAATTCCCAGAAGAATTCAAGGGAAGCAACAGGAGACTTTTGAAAATTTAAACAAATCTGGATTCCCCCCTTTTATATTTGAAATTCTCTTATACAAACCTCCTCATCTCCTGTTCACACCAATCTCCATACTATTTACCAGAAGATACACTTCATTCAAAAAACATCTCTTGAAATCAAATCTCCCATTAAATTCCTTGATCTTGAACTCCTCAATTCTTCATTTTTCTACAAAATGAAAAATATGGATGGAAAAATCACTTCTTTGTTCATTTCACTGCCTAATTCCATTCAACTTCTCAAAAATTTGCCATCTCTTCTGATGATTTACTTCACATAAAAGCTAAAAAATAATTGAATTCCCCTTCTTCATATTGTTGGGATAATCAATTTTTCAAGAACTTTCTTAGTTGTTTTCTGTGTTTTATTTCAAGATAAAAAAGAGAAATATGAATGGGCCCTTACTCAACTTCTGGAAATTTCAGAAAATCCAGAACCAATTTTTATTGTGACAGAAAAAGAACAAGCTTTAATTAGTTCCATTGAAAATTTTCCCATCTTTTCATCATCTTCTTTTCTCTGGCATATTTTCAAAAATATTCAAACCCATTGCAGGAAGCACTTCAAATCTGAAGATGAATGGAGGAATTTCCAGACACAATGGAATCAGTTGGTCTATTCCAAATCTGAATCATTCTATTGTGAAAGCTTCACCAAAATTTCTATAGTCTGGAATCTTTCTAATTCTGGGTACCATCTTGAGAACTGGACTCCTCTCAAAAAAAAGAAATTTTCTCCCTCTTGGCCACCAACAATTTAAATTTGGCAATACTCATACTTCAAGAATAGTAGTCCTTCATTCTTACATTAAACTTTTCATTAATTCATTGATTGGCTCTTTTTATAATTTAGTTCAGAAAATTTTCTATTCCATCACCATTAAAATCCAGCAAAAAGCTATTGAAGACTCTCATCAGTAATTTAACCATCTCATTGGTTTTCCCCGCTGTGTGGATCATCTCTCTGGAAAAATCAGAAACTTTGCCCTCAAAATCATTCATTCAGTTTTTCAAATTCCTTAATCTTCCACTACTTGCACTAACTTTGATCATTTTTCTTACATGGGTATACTGTCAGAATATCAAAGACTGTCAGAACACCAAAGGCAATTGAAACACAAAGCTCAGAAGAAGTGCTTCAGATAAGAAAAGTGACCTTTGCAAGATTGAGAATTTGGAAATTATATAACAGTGCTGACAACGCCAATGCCCTGAAAAACAGGTCTGTCAATGTCAGACTAGACAAGAACTAGCAAGGATCCAAAAATTATCAAGACCAGATCCAGAGGTGAGAGAAAATCTCACCTAAAACAAGCCAAAGAGGTGAGAAGAATAAAACACTGACATTGAAAAATGTCCATGACATTTTTACATGCTAAACAGAATCATGTGGCATATATATAGCCAAACTCAATGTTGTACAGTTTATTTTTCCTCAACAATGTACATTTTCAAGCCTGTACTTCTCTTTTGTCAAAAAACACTAAACAGAAAAACCTACACAAAGAAGGGAAGACTATTCCACTCCCGCATAAAAGCAGTTCTAAAATCAATTGTGTTTTTGCACTATTTTTATACCCAAATTCCAAACTTTCCACAAATTAAAAGTCAAAGGAAGACATGCCTCCCCAACAGTCCACCACTCTTCTCAACCACAATACCACCAATGAAGGCATCAAACCAATTATGTTAGAGGAATAAAATTATGCCTATTGGATTCCCAAATTGCAAGGGTTCCTCAGATATAAGGGACTCCTAAGAATAACTGAAAGACCAATTCAAGAACCACCAACATCCAAGTAAAACAAACTCTAAGAAGAAGCCTCCATTGCCTTGAAATCCAAAATCAGCTCAAGCATTATCCCTAGCATAGTTAGTTCAGAAAACAAGTTCAAAGCAAATGCAATTTGGTGTAAAATCCACGAGATGTAAGCCACCACAAACATCTATGCCATATAAAAATTATGGAAACAATTTGAAGGAGTAAAGTACAATGAAACAATCCTGGACTTCATATTGAACATGAAGACTGCCCTGGCAAACACCAGCATAATAGGAATAAATATTCCTCCCCAAATACTGGCGTGCTGCATAATATCAAGTATCATGGATAGAAGTCCAGGACTGATGCAGATGTTGCTCTTCAATGAGCTACTACTTGAAAATCCTGAGAAGGTATTCACAAGGCTGAAAAATATCTCTAACCACAACGTGTCCTCTGGAACCCATGTACCTCCTCTGGGTGAATTTACGGCCTTAATCAACACCAAGTGCAAGGAAAGCAATCAAGAGGACACAAGATGCAAAGGAGGAAAACATAACCCTTGCGCCACCCACACAGAAGATCAGTGTTGGACATTGCATCCTGAACTAAGTCCAGTTTAGCGCTTGAAATCAACGGCAATGGCAATGGAAGTGGACAGACCAGAGGAACCAATGAGCTTTGGTACCAGCCTCTTGAAAGTTAACAACACTAATGATGAATTAATTGTGTTAGATTAAGGTGCCAGCCACCACCTCCTCAATTAAAAAAGATGGTTCATAAACATGCAACCCACAAAAATGATCATTTCAACAGGAAAAGTGGGGACCATCCTCAAAGCAACTGACAAGGGTCAGGCCATCATATGCCTTGGAAACAACAAATTCATCCGGGTTTACAACTGCCTGTACATACCCAATTTGAGTAGGAAACTAATTTTTCTGTGAAAATTGATTACCAGAAAGGAAATAATCACGTTTAGAGGAAGCTTGGCAATGGTCACAATCAACCAGGGACCAACCCTCCAATGTAGCACAAGGCATGGAGTATTGGCCCTGGAACCCAACCACAAACCAGTACATGCATTCTTGACAACCACTTGTCACAACCCTCTAATGCAGTGGCACAGAAGGCTTGGGCATGCAAGCCAGGCAAGGATCCAGGCTTTAGTCCCAGCAGCAAAAGGAAAGCTCACTACCCCATGGGGAACCTGCATGAAGGGCAAAATGGTTAGGAAGCCCTTCAACCACAGATTCTGTGATGCACAATGCCCACTCAACCTTATACATGGTTACCTATGTGGCCCCATTCTACCCACAAAAAATGGGGGAATTAAATATTTCCCAACTCTAGTTGACCAGTTTTTGGGTCAAATTAACATTTCTATTTTAAAAAACAAAAGGGATGCAACAGAAGCATTTCTGCACTTCAAAGCGCTATTCAAGAGGCAAGCAGTACACCCAATAAAGAAGCTCATAATGGATGGAGGAGAAGAATTCTGCAACTGCATTCTGTCAGGATTCCTAGCTAGTGAAGGTATCATCCACAATGTCTCTCCATCATACACCCCTCAGCACAATGGTTTTGCTGAATGTGCTAACAGAACTGTGATTGAAATGACACAATGCATGCTCATCCAATCCAATTTTTTGCCGGAATGGTGGGGAGAAGCCATCACAAAAGTAGCCATTAGTACTATGCTCTGCCCTCCCTATTAAGAAGCCAAGCCTCACCCATGAGCATAATGTTCAAGGAAAATACAAATGTACAAGCCTTTAGGCCCTTTGAGTGCATGTTGCGGATATTGAAGCCCAATCACAACCAGGGGATGAAGTTTGAAAAACCTCATGGGAGGGAGTCTTTGTAGGATATTAAAAAAACCTGAACAGCTACAAAATTTTCAGGCAGGAAGACCTCCAAGTGATTTTCACCAAGCATGTGTTCTTTGAAAAAACAAGCTTTCTCTTTCTAAGAGCCTCCAGAGCAATTTTTGAATTTTCATCTAACTTGAGCTACCCCATATATGTTAAAGACTACCCGCTAAAATTTGGTAAAAACAAGCTATCTCCAAACAGGAACTCTACCCCTTTGGATTCAGCACCACAGGCGCCGTTTCTACCTGACAAAGAAAATCAAGTACCCACTGTCACACTTGCATCTCATGAAGAAGAGAAAAAAACTCAGATGCCTTTTCCCAACAAAAGGAGGCTAGTATAATAGGACCGCACCATCCAATGCTAATCAATGGGGATATACTCAAAAGCAACAGTTGCAACTTCAAAAGGCCCAGACTGCCAGTTGCCTACCTTGCAACAAGCCTGGTGGACCACAAGTCACACAAGGAAGCCATGGCCTCTGCAGAGGCACAGCACTGGATTGAAGCCAAAGGAAATGAGGTGCTTAACATGAGGAAGCAGCCCATCTGGATTGAAAAGAAAAGAGTTCAAACCAACCATCCAATTGCCACCACTTGGGTGTACCAACAGAAGCTTGGTGGTAACAAGAAAGTAACTGAGTAAAAAACCAGAATATGTGCCCAGGGATTTAGGCAAGGCCATGGCTTCAACTTTCACTCAAAATATGTGCCCACAGGGCAACCTTCATCCCTAAAATTACTAATTGCGCATGCTGCCACCCACAAGCTGAAAATCCACCAGTTGGATGTCAGAAGTTCCTTCATGAACTGCAAATTGGATGAGTAAGTAACACTTCTCCCCCTCCCCCCTGGGATACAAGTGTGCTCCAAACATGGTGTTTGAATGAAGAAAGGCCATCTATGGCTTGCAAAAGTCTTCAAGGGTGTGGTACCTGAAAATTAGTGGATTCTTCAACTCAAGTGGATTTTACATGGCGCAATTTGACCCCTGCGTGTTCTGGAGGCTTGGGGAGAATCCTATGTGGATATTTATCCATTTTGACAATTCAGCAGTTGTCATCCAAAGGCTGGAGCTTTTCAGAGACAAGATGTCTCAGGAGTTTGATGTCAAATACCTGGGAGAGGGGGAATTCCTCTTAGGAATGAAAATAAACCAATTGCCAGGTCACATTGTCATCAGCCAGCACCAGTACATAGATAGGAAGCCAGAGGAGTTTGATTTTCTAGATTCTCACCCCATAGGTTCACCAATGCTGGAAAGAAGCCAGCTCCTCCCCGCCAGCAAAAAAGAGCATGAAGAGTATCTTGGGACAGGAATTAATTACAAGGCCCTAGTTGGGTCCCTGAACTATCTTTCTGTCTTAACTTGCCCGGACATATCCTTTGCTGTCAGTCGCCTTTCCCAATTCCTGGAAATGCCGGCAGTATGGCACTGCTTGGCAGCTTTTGTGGAAAAAGGGCAGAGATACCCACTGATTTGTCCCTAAGATTGTAATTTAATGGTCCTATTGTCTGTAAGATTGAGGATGCTCCTATGAGAGGGATAGAGATTTTTTATCAAAGTTAAGAGATTTTTTTCCTTTTCTTCTGTGTTCCATATGGTATGATTCTCCCCCTCAACTAGAAACAGAACCCTAGCCTAACCCTAACTCATACCAATACCGCCCCAATCCCTCAAGCCCGCCTGCCATTATGCACATCCGGTTTGTCCTTCTCATGAAAAAGCTCCCCGCGCTTGCCAGTATCTGCCTGAGGTGCCTTTGTGATTTTCCTGTCCCCATGGTTTGGCCTGCGCTTGCGCACATCCTCCCAGCTTGTATAGCCACCACAATTGCCCCACTCTTAACTTCCCAAACTAACTGTCCGGCAAACCTGGTTGGGCCTGCTCCATTCCTAGGTCCATAACATCCAAGCGGGTTTCAAGCCCGCTGCATCTGATTAAGCACAACCGGCACCCGGTGTGCTGAGCCCTGCAGCGCCTACTGCTGAGCCCGCAGCAGCCACTGCTGAGACTGCGCTGTGGTGATCCAAAAACTAAACTATAGCCATAAGACTCACTTTTCTGGTATAAGGACAGCTCCAACCCTCAAAATGAACTCAAAAATGGATTCTAAACCAAAAATGACCCCTAGTCACTCAGCCAAAGTACCCCTCTATCTCTCATGGTTTACAAGATACAGCTCAAATCAACCCTGGCCTACCCATACCTCTACCAGGTTTCACAGATTAGTGAAAGTTTTTGGACATACCCTGGATGCCTTCAAGTAAATACCCCATACAATACAGCCATACATCACCAAACAAACCTTCATCAGTATACATCATTAATAAATGCAAGACCCTGCATGCAGCACCAAACAAATAGCTGTATACAGAAGAAATATATGCAAGGCACTGCATGCAGCACCAAAAAAACTGCTGTATACAAAAGAAATATATGCAAGAAACTGCATGAAAGACCAAACAAATGACCAACCACCACTATACAGAAGTAATCTATGCAGGGGGCACCTGTATCAATGCAGCACAGCAATGCATGCAAGGGTGTACATGCATGTAGATCCTGCACAGCCTCCACCTCTGACCAGCCAAAATGCCTCATGAACTGTATTCACTGTATCAGGGAGATCCTCAGGGGCAGCCCTGAGGGCAGTATTTTCTATGAATAGAGGGCCTCTCTCCCCCATCCAGGCACCATCAGTTCCCCCCATCCTCCCCTCCAGGGATCACCATGCCTCCTAGGCACCCTTAACCCATACTTTGACCATACTCAAACCATTATCCCATAACCCATACTGTGACCATCACCAATCCCATATCTCATACCATCACCATCACCATCACCATCACCATCATCCTCAATCATCACCATCCACCATCAACCACCACCATTACCCTTGACCATCCATCATCATTACCCCATACTTTTGACCATGAAACAACCCCATAGTCCATACTTTTGACCATCACCCATCACCACCATTATTTACCCAATAACCCATACCTTTGAACATCACCACCATTTCCCCATAAATTGAACATCATCCATCATCATCATCATCACCTACCTTGACCATCATCCATCATAACCATCATCATCCATCATCATCATCATCACCTACCTTGACCATCATCAATCATCATCATCATCATCCATCATCATTATCATCACCTACCTTGACCATCATCAATTATTATCATCCACCCTCATGCATACTATCACCATCACCCATCCATACTGTCATCACCAACCACCCATGCTATCATCATCCACCTCCATAACCATCATTTATCAACTATAGGCTCAACCATTTCAACCTTTATTCAATCATCACCTGTATCATCAAAGAATTATCCATCATTAACCAATAAAATAAATAAAAAAGATACATAAAGGATAAGACTAGAGAAAGGATTCTTCCCTTACTCATCTTCATTCCTCCAAGTCACCTATCTGTTCCACAATTTTCTGCTTATCAAGCTTAACACATTTCCTAGGTCTGATAGAGACTGCTATAGTAGCAACTCTATCTTAAAATCAGCCACCAATCTCTTTTCTTTTATTTTTGTGAGACTACTATAGTAATTAGAGGGGCAGGGAATTCAAAACCACCCTTAGTATTTCCTCTATCTTTTCAATAGTTGTAGTACTGAATTCCCCCTCA
This sequence comes from Puccinia polysora, assembly GCA_025617555.3. Classification (NCBI taxonomy): domain Eukaryota; kingdom Fungi; phylum Basidiomycota; class Pucciniomycetes; order Pucciniales; family Pucciniaceae; genus Puccinia; species Puccinia polysora. Next base: position 51,849,851 of record CM062625.1, on the reverse strand, counting down.
AGTGACTGCCAGCAAGCTATTTGCTAAACTTTACCCAATCCCAAAGGAGTCTCTACATCTGGTGTCCCAACAGTGGCTGATAGCATTCATTCTGGATCAATAACCACAGGCTCATCAATCAGGAAGAAATTACTAGGAACCATTCAAGACCAAGTACTTGAAGCAACTTTTAGGGAAAGGATAAAGAATCTAGTCAGGAAAATAAAGAAAACCCTCTTATTTGATCAAGAAAAAATGGCCTCAGAAGAACCAACCCCAGCAGATTTCACCATGGAATGATACAAGGAGCAAGAAAAAAGTTTCATGGAACAGTCCAAGAAACTTAAAAAGACTAGTAACCAAATGAAATCAATGCAAGAATCACTGGATAATATTTCCAAAAGTTAAAAACCTTCATGGAAAATAACCAGGAAAGGACCATCCAAGGAATACCAAAAACCCCATATACCCAATCAGTTAGGTTCCAGAATTCCATCCCTAGGAGTGGAATCAGACAAGGCCCAGTCAGAATATTATCAGAATCAGACCCACCAGAGGATATTCCAAAGGTCACCACATTCCCAGGAAAGATTGAAGAAGAAAGAAACCATAAGCATTCCCAGTTCATCCCTATGGACCATCACCCAAAAAACACCACTATGGACCTCCCCTCTCCAACAACTTCTAGGATCAAAGATGTCCAGAATAGAGTAGTTTGAGATAATTCCCAAGCCCAGCTGGAATTAAATGGAACTGAAGTGGAACTATTTATTAACAGGATTGCAGAATTGGCAGAAATCCATGATTCTGGAGGGAAGGACTTGGCCTTGCAGTTACCCTTTATCATCAAGGACATCAAACTCAGGGAGTCAGTGGAGAACATGGAGGGGCATGAAACCAGGGACTGGGAGCTCCTCAAGAAAGAAATGAAGAGGAAGTGGGGAAGGGCCACACCCCATAGAAGGTTCAATAATAAATCCATACAAAACCTACTGAAACACACCCAGGAGAAAGGATGCATCAGCACCAAAGAAGAATACAGAAAGTTTATTGGGAATTATGAAGAAATGGTTGTCTACTTCATTAGGATGGGGTATGACAATACCAACTGGGAAAAGGAGGACATAATTTGGAAGGCCTTATCATTGGAACTCAAGAGGGAAGTCACTAGAGGCCTGTTTCAATCCAGTAAAATTAGGAAATCCCTTGATATATGCTATTTTGCTCCTGAATTGGAAATCCTGAAGGAACATTTGGAAACAGCTCTGGCCCTATGGGATATTTCTGAAGGGAATGAACCAACCCAAGAAAAGAAAGAATTCAAGAAAGAGGTAAAATTCCAGCAACCTGTGTACAACAAGGAATAAATCAAACAGCTAAAGGACCAAGTCAACAAACTCACCACTGCTCTAAACAATAAGAAACCAACTCCACCACATTTTGACAGGTTAATAGGGAAACCAACCTATAGGGCACCAGGAGTCCCCTCCCTTGCTCCACAATGGCCCCCAAAATTTTATTATTTCAGAGATGAAACCCACACTTCCTATACTTTTACAGACCTTAGTAAGGAAATAAAATCTAAGAGGGTTATCAAGCTGGGTCCAAACTACTACTACCCAAACCAACAACCTATCCCAAATAAAACACCTGAAACATTGAACAAATTGGTCAACAAGTTCCATGCCTCAAATCAACCAAAAGAATAAACCACTAACCAACTAAAACCAGAGAAAAAAACAGTTCCAGTATCTGCAGTCCTTCAAGTTGGAGAATGGGGATCCTGGAAGCCACCAGAAGTCAACATTTCAGAACACCTACAGAAGATTCAGTTTGGTATGAGTAGATCAACTAGACTTAAACCCTCCCAAAACAACCAGACAGGGCCAGAGGATGAAGCAGATGGACCAAAGAAAAAGAAGGGAGGTAAGGCCCCAAGAAAAAGGAAACCAAGCTACCCAGGAGCCTGGATAGAGGATGACCATGAAGATTCAACTTCAGAGGAAGAGGAAATCCAGCCCATCCAACAAAAATTCACCAGCAAGGCAAGGGAAATTCATTAAAATGTGGAACCTGAAGGTGAGAGAGCCTCAAGAGACCCTGAAATACCAAACAAAATGGATGAGCTCATAATTGGGACAAATTTGAAGAAGAAGATACTCAAGCAAACCTTCACACTCACCATGGAGGAAATTTTGGCCATCTCACCAAAAATTCTCCAACAACTTCAGAGTACCAACACTGAGGAAAGGACTATAGCAAAATTACCTGCACCAGAAAGAAGGAAGTTCAAAGCTTTTCAACACCATTTGGACCCAGAAGATGAAGATGAATGTTATCAACTTGGGGAAAACTTTACCTATGCTTGTCCTCTTGGATTAATAGAAATTTGGATCAAGAATAGAAAGGTCAGAGCCCTGGTGGATATTGGAGCTGAACTCAATTTCATCCCTGAAAGCCTGGCCAACCAAGTAGGACTGGTGACCAAGGAAATGCTGATGAACATCACTGAAATTGGAGGAAAGAAATTCAACACCTCTGATTGGACTAGCAGAAAGAATCCAATTTGATATTAATCCAGGGGAACCAAGATTGGCCAACTTCTTTGTGGAAAGAGGGAGTATTCACACTGTCATTGGGAGACCCTTCTTGGCTGACTATAAGTTCAGGCTAGAATTGTCTCAAAGGAGGGGAGAAATCCTCAGTTATGAGCTACCTGGAGGGGAGAGGTTATGTATACCTATTTGCAAACCAGGTCAAGCAGGGTGCAAAATGGAGCCACCAAGAAGATTGAACAGGGCTGGAATGACCCTTGGGAAGGTTCAATGGGAGGACCTGATTGGAACAGATTAAGAAATGGAAGAAGGAGAAATCAAGGAGAACCTCGAGAAGCATGAAGTTGAAGCCAAGATGGAACTGGACCAGTCACCAACTCAGTGTCACAAAATGGAATGGGGAAGGAGTATGGAAGAGACAGAAGAGATGGATCATACCACAGAAATCCCTTGGTAGGCATGGAAGGCACATGAACAACCAGGGAACTTCTTCCAAAAGTTTTACTCAGAATGCTTCACTTGAGAATAAAACCCAGCAAACAAAACAGTGATTGACAACTTACCTGGCTGGGGACTTATCAACTTAGAGTCCATGGACATACTTACAGGAATTGTTTCCCTTGGATTTCTCAAGAATGGTGATTGGGACTCAGAATATGGATATATCTCACCAGAGTTCAGGATGGGCTTGTATTGCCAAGAGCCTGGGCAGAGCATGGGACTGAAGGACTCATACTTTGGAGGGAAGAAAGTATCCAAAGATACTGGGAGCACTTCAGCAAGATACCTCACCACCTCCTAGAAAAATATGAACTGCAAGTATTTTAATGTCCAGCATGACATTAAACTGCAAACTTTTCTTTTTTATCTGTGCTCCTAAAATAAAGAAATAAATGAAAACATTCAGTACAATGGTTTTCTCCAAAAAGAAAAAAAAAACTCAAAAGTCATCATTTCAAAAATTATTAAGGAAAAAATATGGTCTTGACAAACAAAGGATATTCATCACAAAAAAAAATATTAAGAAGGATCATATTTGCTAATAAAATACAACATAAACCTAAAACACCCACACAAAAAAAAAAAAAAAAAGGGAAAAAAAAATCAGTTTGAGTTCATTCCCCAGGTCATAAGAAGAAAATAACAAAAACAAAAACTAACAGAATTTTTTATTTCATTTTAAAACAAAATGTAAGAAAAAAAAATCAACATTTATCAATGAAGAAGTAAGCCATTGGTTCCCCTCAATGAGCCAAGGGAATGGTTGGGCACCTTATTATTGCTGTGCAATACATGTCAAAAAAAATATACCAAATAATCAGCAACCACTTTACCCTTATATATATATATATATATATAACCAACAAAAGAACCAGAATTGCCGTTTTTTTACCAGCTCCTCCCTGAACTTGGCAGACCAAGTAATTGCCGGGGGACAAGCAAGATTGCAACCACAGAAACTACTGGGATTGCAAAAGAAGACAAATGAATTCAAGTTTACTCAAAAAAAACCAAAGCAATTTGCAGATAGGGACAAGGGATGACGGCAGTGACCGCCATTGCAGCAAGCAGGTCATAGAAAGAAACAGGATGAAGGGGATGTGATTGGGATCAACAATCAGCAAATTTGAGGACATCAACAAGAGGTGCCAATAAAATTAGCTACAGTTGGGGGGGAGTGTTGGATGGATGGGGACAAAATAGGCTCCACCCCCTCTGCCTTTTATGGACATTGATGAGAAGGGAGGGCCTTGCTCTCAACCACAAAAATTCAACAATCTCAGATGGTCCCGTCCAGCAACATTGATAATTGCGGCTAGAGGATCATCTGCCAAATTGGAAGAACAAAGAAACAAACAAACAAAAAAATTACCTTCCACCCAATTGCACAATTCACTGCATCCCGGTCCCCACAGGTCTTGGATCAATTGGAAGGATTGAGAAGAAAATAAAAATATGGAATAAAAAAAAATTAATTACTTAGCTTCCATCCAATTTGATTGCACAACAATTGTTGGTAACCACGCACAATACAGCTTGTCATGTATTTATTCAGTTTTCAAGAAATTGGAAGCCCCAAAATGAAAAGGTGAAGGAAAAGAAGAAGGAGTAATCAGAGGAAGGGTTTGATTTTTATATATACCTTTTTTCCTCTGAATATGAAAAGATCTTTTTCAATGATTCCTTGTCATTTTTTAAACATAGAATTATTCAATGAATTGATAGGAATATTCAAAAGATTTAGAGCTGCCAGGTTTGGATGTAGAGGAAGATTCAGAAGTTGAAGAGCTTCCAGATTTGAATTTTATTAAGATGGTGAGATTTCATTTTCTTTTACTTTTGTTAATTTTTTTGAAATTATTTTGCATTCATGTTTTCATTCAAACTCTTCTCAGAGGTCTGGAGCCATTTTTAATAAGTGGGTTGCTTTTCCTGAATACAATCCTGGTGCAAGAACCAGGAGGCAAAATCAAGAAAATTTAGATGATGATTCTCCTTCATTTCCTCCTGGAAGGAGTTCATTAGAACCAACAGCAACAAAAATAAGTGAGAAAGTAAGTAAATTTGATAGTTCTCATTATTTCAGTTTCTCAGTTTCTCAGTTTTTTTTGTATTTTTCCTATAGGTTTCCTGATAATGATCTTATTCTTCTTCTGTAATTTTTTAAAAAATTTCTCACTTGAACAAGTGAGTGGTACCTTTAAAATACAATTTATTTTATAAAAAATTCTGATTTTTGATTTTAGTTCCAATAAAAAGGCTTCATTTCCCCAAAAACAGCAACTCCACATATATGAAATGTTCAAGATTTCATAGGGGGTTGAAACTGTGTATTTAGGCCAGCAGCCTTTTGTTTATGGAGGAACTTAGAAGACTGGATTGAATTCAGGAAAGAAATGGTGACAGAGATTGATTTAAAAACAATCTTTAGGGAACCAAAATTACTGTGTGATATATGGGATGAAAATTTTCAAGAAGCAAGAAGGCAACTGAACCACATTTCTGGCCCAGCTCCCATAAATATGTGGATGACATTTCCATGCCATGGTTTCCTTCTGGCTAGAACATATAAGTGTACAATGGTTCTGTTTTCTTCTTGAATTACTTACACCTATCTTACTCTGAATTCACCTCCCACTCCAAATTTCAAATCTTCTCCTATTTGCTTCATAATTATGAAATATTTCAAAAATATAGTCTCCTTAAATTTCAAGTCTGATCCTTGGCCATCTCCCAAATTAGATCCACTTTGGAAAAGCTTTGTGACCCAAATCTTAATCTTTGAAAAAAATGATTTGGAATAATATAGAGCTTGGTAATGAGGTTGTGTTACCTCCAATAAAATCCAGTAGAAAAGTAAAAGAAATTAAATTGGAATAATATTTTATATTTGTAACCAAATTTGTTCTTTGGATATATTAAAATAAGGTATTGTTAAATTTGCAACTCAGGGGTTTCAAAAAGGCGTGAAATGCTGTTGACAACCCATATGAGTTGTGAATGGAGGTTCACAACCCATGTGAGTTGTGAAAAAAATAATAAACAACTAAAAAAATTAAAAATTAATACCCAAAATATATTAAAAAGAAATAAAAATTAAAATTTGCAACCACACACAACCCATTCACAACTCAAAACAGGTTGTGTGGCGCAGTTTGCAACCCATCTGGGTTGCATGGCGCGGTTTGCAAACCATCTGGGTTGGGAACAGCTGTTAATGCCTCAGATTGGTTAAAAAAAGCTGTTCACACCCCAGATGGGTTGTCAACCATGGGTTGGGCAGGGTTGCAAATTTAACATTGCACATTAAAATACAAAAAAAAGTAGAACTAAAAATGTGGACCACCCATTTTCTTTAAAATCAATTTCAATGTGATCTATATTTTGAGGTGTTGAAAATGTGAAAAGCAGTCCTAATATTTTTTGGCTTCATATTTTGATACTTTTATAATCTTCTGTAAAAGAAATTGAGGGAAAGTTTGATGCCAGATGTTAAAAAAAACACTGAAATGGATGTGTTATTTTGAAGGGTTTTAAATTTGGATTCAATTTTTTGAGGCCAAGAATGCATCCAAAAATTCCCAAAGAAATATTTTGAAGATCCCTTATTGTTTACTTAAAGCTCTAAGGGCTTGAATCACCAAAAAAAATCAAAATGCAAAGAAAATGATACAAAAGTGCAATGAGATATGTTTTTTTTTTTTATTTTTTAGGTGAATTTTTTATGGTTTAAGGATACATTCAAAAAACCTGCAAAAAAATTGAAATTCTCTGTGTTTTTTTTCATTAATTTGTGAGAACTTGAATCACCAAAATAAATTGATTTAAGAGGCTAATAAAAGGATCCAAAAGTGAATGAGAAATTTGATATTTTTGAATTTTTTGAATGATTCTTTTAAGGTGCAAGAATAAATCTAAAAAATAAAAAAAGAAAATATTAGAAAGCTCTTTAATTTATTTTTAAACTTTATAAGAGTTTCAATTACCAAAAATATTTAGTTCAACACACAAAGAAAAGTATCCAAAAATGCAATGAGAATTTTGTTTTTTTTGTTTTTTCTTTCATTTTCTGAATGAGTTTTTGAGGGTGTTCTAATGCCCCCAAAATTAACATAGATTTTTTTAGGTTCTGAAAAACCTGGCTCAAGGGCTTCCAATTCAGAAAATAAATAAAAAAATCTTGAAACCCTTTATGAAATAAAGTATTTTTTGATGTTTGAGGAACATTGCCCAGACATGAAACCCCCATGATTTAAAGTTTTGAACCCATGAGAAAAGCAATTCCCTTAGTTTATGGATTAGAATCTGATTGAAATTAAAAAAATCTTCAATATAAAAAAATATCACAAAACTAATACAAGATCAATGGATTCTTCAAGAGTAAAATCATTGAGGAAAATTTGAGTCTTGAAATAAAAAACCTCTTTGAATTGATTATTTTCAAGTTTGATATACTGAATCATTTCAATTGCTTCTTCCTCCGATTTTTCTCTCTCTTGATTTTCAGATGAAACTCAAACCAAAATCACTAATAAAAACAATTTCATGATCAATTTTCAATCCTAACCTGGAGTTTTTGATATTGGATTTTAAGTTGTTTACAGATCTTCTGGCTCTCCTCAGTTCCCATGCACCACCAATGATACCCAAGCAAAAAAAAACCTTCAATCAAGTCTGAAAACTATACATGGCCCACCTTTCAAATATCAAGGTTTTTTTTGAAGATATAAGTGCTGTTGTGTTTCCTTTTGATGCTTCAATTTTCCCAAACTGCATGGCTTTCTTGAGTATAAATGAACATGTGATTGACCCACTATGGTAACTTTGATTGGATCAATCCCATTAAAAATTTTCCTCTTGTAAAAGGGTCACACACTGGAGTCAACCTTACCAAAGGTTTATGTTCTTTTCAAAAAAAAAAATTGTCTACCCAACAATATCTCAGTCATTAATTCTGATAAAAAAAATCTCACCATTTCAAAGCAAATTTATGATCTCACTGATCAAAATTTTATCTATGAGCTGGACCTGCTGGGATGTATGGCTCATAAAATCCACCTTTCTGCAAATGAAAACCCCAAGGTACTTGGTGCATGATATGATTTAGAGCCAGCCCAATAGGGATCCCAGTTAAAACACCAATCCAATTTTGATTTCAAATCCTTTGGATGAGCCAGATGGAAACTTGGTCAATTTTTCAAGTTTCCTGAAAAGGATAAATGGATTATCTACCTGATTTTTTTCATCTCCTCCAAATTGAAAGCAGTTTAAAATTTTACAAATCCCTGTGAACTTTCCAATATGTCAAGCAACATAGCCAGTACATTGGTAATTGATACCAAGATCCAATTGAATTTAATTTAAATCATGTTGAAAAAAATTTGGGAACTGAAGAATGCATGAAAAATTACTGCTGAGAAATGTTAAACCAAAAAATTGAAGAAAAATCAGATTGTATGGGAGACAGTTCAACATATTTTCAACTTTTTGGAACCATTTAATGATGCAAACAAACTACTCTGCTTCACATAGTAATTTAAAATGAGCTTTTCCCTTCCAAATGTTCTTAGATCTGGTTGGAAATAAAATTGAAATCAAATCAAAATATTATTCTTCCCAAGTAGTTCTGAAGGTAGTTGACACAATCAATAAACTCAAAAAAAAAAAAGTGCTGCTCTTTGGCCAAAGTGATTCCAACCATTGCAATGAGACTCAATCATCAAATCAAGTTGTCTTGTCTTTCAAATTGCCACAAAAATCAATTTCTGAAAATCAAAATATCAAAATCAGTTCCAAAAACTTCCCCACTAAATTTTTTAATGAAGCACCAAAGTTCAAAACAATCCAGTCCTGTTAAGAATCTACCAAAGTTGCTAGAGTCAAACAATAAAGTTTGAAAGTAAATTGGAGAGCAAGATCTTTCAAACAAATCTTGGCAAGGTTGAAATTGAGGCTGAGCTTTTCAATCACATATTAGATTTTGAAGAAACTAAAGAATTCAAAGTACTTATTTATTTGAGTACTCAAAGATTTATGCACCCTAACCCCACAAGGATGGCTAAGGATTTTTTTTAGAAGTTCTTGCCATAAGTGCCCCTTCAGAATGAATTTTAAGTATCTAACTCAAAGGCTATAATGCAACTCAGATTGCCTCGGTTCATGACTGAAATACATGTCGCTTTTTATCTTAAGCAGACATCAGCTTGTGATTGCAATGAATTGTACGATTCAATCCCATACTTTTTTGCATTTCCTATCCCAAATACCCGACATACTCGGTGGGATCCAACCTTGCGACCGGCTCCCGACCCGTTGATAGCCCATCACATGCCCGACAGCTCCCTGCAAGCCGACACTCGACCCGGTATGACCCGAAACCACACAACCGGGGTCCGGCCCTGTTCCTACCGGTGAGCGGAGGTGGCTCGCAAGCTTCCCGCGATCGACGATCGAGCGACGAAGTCTGTTGTGATGGGGCAAGGGGACGTCATCCTTGGAAGGCTAGTGTGGAATGCTCTGGATGGGTCGTGGAATCGTCGGGAGCTGTGGGCCCCCCTGGACTGACTGACCACCCCGTGACTGGGAGCGGGAGCGGGAGCGAGGGGGATCGAACCCGCCGGCAGGTTCTCGATCGATCGAGAACATTCCACTGCTCCTGCCGCACTCGCCCTGCCCCATCCTGACGCTGGCTGGATTTGGCCCAGTTGTGGTCAACTCCCTGCGATGGATGGTCGTGGATGGTCATGGATGGTCATGGAACGAAGCGTCACGCCTCCATTTTCTGCTGGCTCATGAGCCTCGGCTGACTAGCCCCGCTGGTGTATTAAAGCAGTCCTCTGACTTCTCGTCGCTTCCCCACATCACCCAAAGTTCAGCCATTGTATCCCCCAGAGTTTCTGCTACCGCACCTATTCACTTATCACATACCTCTCGAACCCAGCTATCCTTTAACTATGTCTTCTAAAGGTCAGTACCCCCCCTGAGCATGACGGTGTTTCTATGGCACTGGATGCTGACGGCCAACCCGTCTCGGACACACTATCCCCCACCTCAGCCGTCGGTATTGACCTCGGAACTACCTACTCCTGTGTCGGAGTATGGCAGAATGACCGGGTCGAGATCATTGCCAACGACCAGGGTAACCGCACCACACCCTCCTACGTGGCTTTCACCGATTCAGAACGACTGATCGGCGATGCCGCCAAGAACCAAGTGGCCATGAACCCCCACAACACAGTTTTTGACGCTAAGCGTCTAATCGGCCGCAAGTTTGAGGACGCCGATGTCCAGTCCGATATGAAACGTATGTCGTCACTTTTCTCACCGCCTGGCTACCGTTCACTCACCTCACGCCCCACTCTTCCCAGACTGGCCTTTCACGGTCGAGAGCCAGGGAGGCAAACCCACCATCGTTGTCGAATACCGGGGCGAAACTAAGAAATTCACCCCTGAGGAAATCTCTTCTATGGTCCTCCTCAAGATGAAAGAAACTGCTGAGGCCTACCTCGGATCCTCCATCTCAAATGCCGGTGAGTGCCCTTTCTTGCGATAATCCAGTTCAGTCCTTCCTAACTTATTGGTCTGTCACGCCAGTCGTTACCGTCCCTGCCTATTTCAACGACTCTCAGCGTCAAGCCACGAAGGACGCGGGTCTTATTGCTGGCCTCAACGTCCTTCGAATTATCAACGAACCCACTGCCGCTGCCATTGCCTACGGCCTCGATAAAAAGACTGCGGGAGAGCGCAATGTTCTAATCTTTGACCTTGGCGGAGGCACTTTCGATGTTTCCCTCTTGACCATCGAAGAGGGTATTTTCGAGGTCAAAGCCACTGCAGGTGATACTCACCTTGGCGGGGAGGATTTCGACAACCGACTTGTCAACCACTTTGTTTCCGAATTCAAGCGGAAAAACAAGAAAGGTACGTCATCGTCTTCGTTACAATCCATGCTTCTCAGGCTGACCCACGTTCCGGTGAACAGACCTCTCCACCAATGCCCGGGCCGTCCGACGTCTGCGAACGGCTTGTGAGCGGGCCAAACGTACTCTTTCCTCTGCTGCCCAGACATCCATCGAAATCGATTCTCTCTTCGAGGGTATCGACTTCTATACATCACTCACCCGTGCCCGTTTCGAAGAGCTGTGCCAAGACCTATTCCGAAAGACCATGGAGCCGGTGGAAAAGGTTCTACGTGACTCTAAGATCGACAAGGCTAACGTCCACGAAATTGTGCTCGTGGGAGGCTCAACCCGTATCCCACGTGTTATCAAGCTCGTTTCTGACTTCTTCAATGGGTAAGTCGCTGCTTTCTTGCATCTCGCACTTCACGAAACTTTGCTTACCATCAGATCATAAACGCAGAAAGGAACCCAACAAGTCCATCAACCCCGACGAAGCCGTCGCCTATGGTGCCGCCGTCCAGGCTGCCATTCTCACCGGTGACACCTCCGAAAAGACCCAGGACCTGCTCCTCCTCGATGTGGCTCCTCTCTCCATGGGTATCGAAACAGCTGGTGGTGTTTTCACGCCTCTAATCAAGAGGAATACCACCGTTCCTACCAAGAAGGGAGAAATCTTCTCTACCTACGCTGATAACCAGCCTGGAGTACTTATTCAGGTTTACGAGGGTGAACGTGCCCGTACCAAAGACAACAACCTGTTAGGCAAGTTCGAACTCTCCGGCATCCCTCCGGCCCCTCGTGGCGTACCTCAAATTGAGGTCACATTCGATGTCGATGCCAACGGTATCCTTAACGTGTCTGCGGCTGATAAGACCACTGGGAAGTCAAACAAAATCACCATCACCAACGACAAGGTACTCACTTCGCTCAGCACGTCTCCTTCGCGCCCTCTTGAGCTAACCCTCGTGTATCATTCAGGGCCGTTTGTCTAAAGAAGACATCGATCGCATGGTCTCCGATGCCGAGAAATACAAGGCCGAGGACGAAGCCGTCGCCTCTCGAATCCAATCGAAGAACGCGCTCGAATCCTACTCCTACAACCTGAGGAACTCCATCGAAGGTGATCTGAAGGACAAGCTAGACGCCGACGACAAGGCCAAACTTGAGAAGGAGATCAACGAAACCATCAGTTGGCTGGATGCCTCTCAGGAAGCCTCCAAAGAAGAGTATGACGAGCGACAGAAAGCGTTGGAAGCCATTGCCAATCCTATCATGGTAAGTCCCTACGCCTTTTCGCAGGGAATTGCTGTTGCTGACCCGCGATCCTAACTTTTGTTTGACAGATGAAAGTCTATGGAGCCGGCGCTGGTATGCCCGGAGCTGGTATGCCCGGCGGTCCCGGTGGCTTTCCAGGTGCTGGTGGTGCTGCCGCTGGAGCCGACGAGCCCTCTGTGGAAGAAGTCGACTAAATTCTCCCGTCATAATCACCAAAAGCCTTATTCCTTGGTTTGGCACTTTCTGATCTTGTAATGACTCATTGCTTTGAAAATTTTGTTACTTCTCTTTCAAGGTCCCTTAACGTTTGCTCTTGTACAAGTCGGGCTATTTGCATTGACCTGATTTTCAGTATGCTACTTCACCTTTGATGCAAAGACTGTTTACGATTGAAGAACTTTCAGCCCTATACCCATCTTATGAATGTTTTTGTCTTAGTAATCATACTTCATTAGCAAACCTCTCGCCAGTTCTACGCTCCACTCCTACTCCGAACATTTGCCCCGCTGGTTGCTATAATGCCTTGGTAATAGTCTCCTGCCGCGGGAGCCATGCAACTAGGCCTGCTCCCCCTTGTACCCAGAATGTCTTCCTAAGTTCAAGATCACAGTTTATCAACATATGAGATGTGCAGCCCAAAGCCACGTGACATCTCTCAAGTGGACTAAACGGTCCGTCGGAGTGGCTTGTAAAGGCCATTCCAAACTTTTTGTCGAGTGTGCATGGTGTCTTGTAAGAGCCCCATGATGTCTGGCCATGTGATTTGGGGGCTTCCTTGACCGCGCCTTGGCACACAGCCGTATCACCTGGTTGCAATGACCTGGTCAACCCTGATTTTCTTTAATTTTGGGATTCTGATCTCAAAAAATCATGAAAGAACAAAATAAGAATTGTTTGTTGATTTGTTGTATCCTAAGCCTTGTAAGGCCCCACCAACTGGACCCACCAGGACCCAGGGACCCCTGGCATCTCCTCCTTCTCACCCACCCCAACCCCTGCCTTAGCCACCTTGCACATTGCTTTGGAATTTGATTTGCAACTTTCAAAGTGATTTTGTTGGAAATTTGCATTTGTCAACTGGAGATTGACAGGAGAGATCTTGAGTGTTGCTTTGATGGGATTGACTTCTTTGACTATCTAAATCAATCCACCCCCCTCCCCCCCCCCAAAAAAAAACTAATAGTAATGAGATTCATTGTAAACAGAGTGAATAAAAATTTCAATTAAAAAAAAAAAACTCATGTTGAAATTGGAGTTGAAATTAAACTGAATGTTGGTGAGGAGTGGAGGAGAGGGAAGCTGGTTGGCTAAGTGCAACCAGCCATGATGGTGTCCAGAGGAACTTGCAGTGGAGTTGTGAGAGTGGTTAGGATCTTGATCAGGAGGAAGATGTATGGATGGAGTTGTTGTGGGTGTTCTTTTGGTTAAGTCTATTTATTTAGGAAGTCTGTTCTTTGAGGGGTCATGAAGAGATTGTTGAAATTTTTTGATAGTAAGTGAGAGAGATTACTTCTTTATTCAGTCAGTTGAAAGTTGGTGAGCAACATCAAGCTTGGGTTTGAGCCAGTACATAAGATTGATAAACCGGTTTGATTGATCACTTCTAAGTTTTCATTTGGAAATAATGATATCTTTTTAGGTTGATTTATTGGGTTCATTGTATTGACTGGGAAAGTTGGAGAAAGTGGTTAGTTTGTGTGATTGTACAAATTTTACTGATCAGTTTTGGTTAGGATTTGATTGAATGAGTAGTTTGAATTGAAAAAAGTGTTTGTTGAAGAGTCCCTATAGTGAATTTTCTTATCAAGTTTCACAGTTTTATTCTTTGGCCTGTGCTAAGCTGAGGTCATGCATTCCCTCAAAATTCCAAAAATCAAAACCTTCTTGCAAAGAGGGTCATGATTTAAACTTTTTTTTTGTTTTTGGCTAAAATTGTGCCTTTTGGGATGTTTCCCACAAAAAAAAGAAGAAGAAGAAGAAGAAGACAAAGAAAAAACATGCCCAAAGGCATGGGAAAGCATGTCTCCCCCTTCAAAAGGGAAGAGGGGGGGGGCTGGCCCTTCTGGCAGCTCATGCAGGGCAGGCCATCAAAAAACTGCCATGCTTCAGTGATTTTGATGGCAGCTGTGGCTGTCCACTCCAGAAGAGTCATGGTTTTGACAGTTTCACAGTCACTGTTGTCCAAGGTTTATTTAATCTATTTATTCTGTTCCAGTTTGGAAACATGAGGTGGAAAAACTCCAGAGTTGTCCCCAAGATTTGGAAGTTATTGCTCCCTTGCATCTGTGAGGAGCTGAGCACACCATTCAATTAGCAACCTGAGAGAGAGAATGAGAAAAATGAGAAAAAGAGATTCAGGGTTTTCCTTCCTTCCTTCCAAGCATTGTGGATCTGGTCTCTGATATATGGTATATCTCTCATATACAACTTGGGGTTGAGAGTCAGGTATTAGTACCTCCCTTTCAACCCTAAAATAGGTACAAAAAGAACCCTAAGCTCATGCCCCCTTCAGCCCTTGATGCCTGCCTGCCATTACGTCCATCTGGATTTGTCCTTCACATGGGGCAACCTTGCGTGCACCCTACTTGGAGCCCCCCTGCACCTGTCTTTGGGTTACCTCCCTGGATAGCCCCATGAAACTTTCCCACTCCTGCTTCCCCCAACTAGCTATACCCCTGAACCCAACCGGATATGCCTCATTTCTTGATTGGCTTCCTTGGAGCAGATTACCAATACACAGCGCATGCCAGATGCTGAGCCCTGCTGCGTAGAGGTGCTGAGCCTGCGGAAGCCAATGCTGAGCCCATCCATATCCAATGCTGAGGGTGCCACCTGCAACACAATTCCCTATCCCAAGGCTATAAAATTTCACCACACCAGAAATTATGATTTTGCACATCCCTAATCCTTGAACTCACCAAGTTTTAACAGGGTGCAGGTATGATCTGCTCACATTAAAACCCTTAAATGCACAAGGTTTTTAAAAATTTTGTTTTGTGCATATTTTGCAATGCAGTTGGGTATATGAGGTTCTGAAAACACCAAAAAAGAAAAAAATGAGCAGGGTTCTATGGTGGTAAGCCCCTTTGATATTCCTTCAAAAAAAGAATAATGGCCAGTTTACCTCTATTTTTGATCCTGATTTTGGAAGGTTTTTCTCAAGTCCTTATGGATATTTAAATTTGAAGTTTTTATTGCCAGTATATCAAAGGGCTTAGTAAACATTCTTGGGGACTTGCTACAGCTTATTTTGCCCCTCAACAATTTACCAAAAGTCCAAAAAGTCCAAAAATAAAACATGATTTGGAATATTTTCTTTGGCCCAATGTTAAATTTGAAACCCTGTGGTTGCAAACAGGTGCAAAACACAGTTTGAAAGCCATCTGAATTGCAGATGGACGTTTGAGACCCACCTGAGTTGCATTGTTATAATATATATAATTTTTTTTAACATTTTTCTTAATTTTTTTATCTATTATTTCTTTTTTTTGATTTACATAAAAAAACACAAACAGTAAATTAAAAATATAAATATATACAAAAATATAAATAAATAAATAAAAAATAAATTAATTAATTAAATTCAAAATATAAATATAAAAACAAATATGAACAAATAAAATAAGGATGATGTTAAACTCACAGCTACACGGCTACACCTGAGCCGTGCAGACCCCACATGATTTAAGTGTGGTTGGGCTGTACTCCACATGGAACCGGGCTGCCATGTGGTGGCCACACAACTACATTTGAGCAGTGTAGAGCCCCACACAGCTCAAATGTAGTTGTGTAGCCATGCCACATGGCTACAAGTCTGGTGGGAAAAACAAAAGGGTATAAAATAAACCAAAATAAAATAAATAAAAATACCAAAACAAAAAACCAGAAATCAACCAACAGATCAAAAAAGGTTGATTTTTTGGTTAAAAAAAACAAAATAAAAATAAGTAAAAATAAATAAATAAAAATAAAAACAATAAACACTGAACACAACCAAAAGGGGATCCAAAACGTTTGGAACAGGCCTTGGGGGTCTGCGTACCCTTGAACATGGCTCAAAAACGCCGTGTACAGGGTGTATACAGCCCCCTGGGAGTTGGTTGTGTTTGAGACAACCCCTTGGGCGCATCTAGATGCATTTTTTGTGACCGCACGCGTGTATGGGCCTGCACGTGTGCATTGGGCCCCATAGGGTCCTACACAACTCCCACATGACTGGCAGTTGTGAATTTAACATCACCAAAAAAATAAATTAATTAATTAAACTAAATATATTTCTATATATAATGAAATAAATAAAATCCAGAATTTTTTTTTTTGCCATTCACTACCCAAAATGAATTGTGAATTGTGCCATGCAACCCATTTTGGGTAGTGAATGGGGGTTGCAAGGTTGCAAATTCAACATTGGCCTTTTCTTTGACTCTTTTCTTTAGGGTTTTTTTTATTATTTTGACATTTTAGGCCTGTAGAGTACATTCAAAGAAACCATACAATAAAAATGTGGATTTTTTAGAGGGTATTTAACCCCCTAAGATTCTTCCTCAAACTAAACGTGAGCATAATGAAGGGCTGTTTGGGGAAGTTTACCAATCATTTTTTGTACAATCTTTGCACTATTCTTTGAAAATATCTGGGGTAATAGGCTAATTGATAGATTTTCATAATCCTCAAAAATGTTTTTTTTTATGAATTTTTGAGCAAATTTTCCCCCTACAAAACCTAACCTCAAATTATTCAATCAAACCCCATTCTGGTTTGGATCAGAATTTTTGACTGATTTTTAATGAATAAGGCCCAGGCTAAAAGCAATCCAAGAATATTACTACCATCACACCAACAATGCCAAAAAGCTTCATTTTTGAAAAATAAAATCAAATGAAATGATGCCAACAGGTGTCATTGGCATCATGATAGTGCTTTATTTTTGCTTAATTGGAGATTTTTGGTGTGCCTTCCCACACCAAAAGGGTATGCAGCCTTTTTAAGATTTAAAGGGCTTCCTGGGGTGGTAGAACATCCAATTTGATGGCATTTTGGCCCTCCAAAGGCCTTTTAAAATTAATTGAGACCCTGGGGGCCTAAATCAAGGTCTCCAGACCCCCTGTGGGGTCTGTCTGGTGTAAAGAATTTTGGAGAATTCAAAAATGGACAGCAATTAAGTAAGCCTGAAATTTAAAAATTTCATAAATTCAAATTCTTTGTGAGGAATTTAAATCTGACGTCAGATTTGGAAAAAAACTTTATGAAATGTTAGAAAACTAATAAAAAATTGATTTCATTTCAAAAATGAGTTATATCCATTGGGATATAAATAAAGGGAAATGTTAAATTCAAGACTCATTTGAGTTGTGTACAAAACTCAAATGGGCTGTGTGGCATGCTACATGACTAAAATTGAGTTGTGTAGCCTCTACACAACTTGAATGTAGTTGTTTCTCCCCACAAAAAGGTTTGGTTTTGTGTGGAACCACACATGACAACATTTGAGTGTGTGGGGTTGTACTCAACTTGAATGGTGTTGTGTTCTGTGCCACACAACTACAAGCGTTTTGGGTCAAAAAAAAAATGAATAAATAAAACAAAAAACTAAAAAAGTAAAATAAACTAAATAAAAATACAAAAAAAACAAAACAGAAATCAACCAAAAAATCAAAAAATGTTGATTTTTTGGTTAAAAAAAAAGGATGATGATAAATTCACAAATCTCAGTTGTGTGGGAGTTTTGTGAGGCCCTTAACCGCCTAATAAAGGCCTGGGGGCCCATACACACGTCCAAAGCGCGCATGCAGGCCAAACCACACGTCTACATGCGTCAACAGTGTTGTTTCAAACACGCACAACCCCCGGGGGTTGTATATCCCCCGTGAGAAGTTGAAGATATGAAATAATCAAAAATGGGATTCATTTCAAACTAAGACCAATGGGACTGAGAATAAAAAGGAGCTTCAACATATGCAAAAGCGGGAATTGGTGAAATGCAGTTGTGGCAAAGATTCTTACCCAAGAATTTCTCTGACAGAAGAATAACAATAAGATGCAAAATAGAAACAAGGAGACTGAAAGGATTGGGAAATGTAGTGAAGACAGGACATAATGAGCACAAGGATTGAGACAGAAAGAAAGTTTGAAAGTTTGGATTTTTCTCACATCTGATCAAATGAATTTTGAGTGATGTGTTAATCAATGTTGAGGGGGCTTGAGGTATTGGAATTGAATTTTTGATTTGTAGCAATTTGAGCGGATGGATGATGTTGGATTGATGGTTAAAGGGGGGGGGGTCCGGTCAATTGGCCCCCTGATCAATCAAAGGGGGGGGCGGTCAATTGGCCCCCCAATTGATCAAGGGGGGGGGGGGGGTTTATTGGCCCATCAATTGGTCAAAGGGGGGGGGGCTGGTCAATTGGCCCCCTGGTTGATCAAAGGGGGGGGGGCTGGTTGATTGGCCCATTGATTGGTCAAAGGGGGGGGACTGGTCAATTGGCCCCCTGATTGATCAAAGGGGGGGGCAGTTGATTGGCCCCCTGATTGATCAAAGGGGGGGGGCTGGTTGATTGGCCCATTGATTGGTCAAAGGGGGGAGGGGGGCTGGTCAATTGGCCCCCTGATTGATCAAAGGGGGGGGGGTGGTCAATTGGCCCCCTGATTGATCAAAGGGGGGGGGGCGGTTGATTGGCTCATTGATTTGTCAAAGGGGGGGGGGGGCTGGTCAATTGGCCCCCTGATTTATCAAAGGGGAGGGGCTGTTCAATCAGCCCCCTGATCAATCAAAGGGGGGGAGGGCGGTCAATTGGCCCCCTGATCAATCAAAGGGGGGGGGCAGTTGATCAGTCAATTGGCCCCCTAATAAATCAAAGGGGGGGGGGCCGGTTGATTGGCCTATCAATTGGTCAAAGGGGGGGGGGGGGCGGTCAATTGGCCCCCTGATAAATCAAAGGGGGGGGGCCGGTCTATTGGCCCCCTGATCAATCAAAGGGGGGGGGGCGGTTGATTGGCCCATTGATTGGTCAAAGGGGGGGGGCGGTCAATCATCCCCCTGATCAATCAAAGGGGGGGGGGGGTTGGTTGATTGGCCCATCAATTAATCAAAGGGGGGGGGGCAGTCAATTGGCCCCCTGATTGGTCAAAGGGGGGGGGCCGGTTGATTGGTCAAAGGGGGGGGGGGGCAGTCAATCAGCCCGTTGGTTGGTCAAAGGGGGGGGGGGCCGGTTGATTGGCCTGTTGGTTGGTCAAAGAGGGGGGGCCAGTCAATTGGCCTGTTGGTTGGTCAAAGGGGGGGGCCGGTTGATTGGCCCAGGGGCTGGTCAATTGGCCTGTTGGTTGATCAAAGGGGGGGGGGCAAGGAAGGAAGCAAGGGCAGAGTGGTTAGAAAAAGTGCAACAATGGGGAGGGGCGGTGGATTGAGAGGGAGGGGGGAGGGCATACCAGGGTGGGCTGGAAACAAAGACGGGAGAGGAAAGGGGGGGTGTTAGCAAGGAAATCAAAAAGGAGTTGAGATAAGGAGAATGAACTGGAGATGGAGACAGTGATGTTTGGTTGGTGGGTGTGGTGAGCCTGTTGTTGGTGGTTGGTGGTTGAGTCCAATGAGTGGTGAGGAGGAGGAGGGTGAGTGGTGGAGTCCAATGTATGGGAGAGGAGGAGGAGGAGCGTGGTGTAGGGCTGACTGGGGTCCACTTGTGGGTGACTGAAAAGATCAGTTTTCTGGCTTGGTAGAAGATCTCCAAGGCTTGAGGGTGAGAAGGATGTGGAGGTGAGGATGGGTGTTTTGCATGTGATGGGATGTGTGTGATTTGATGGAGATGTGATGTGTGTGATGCAATGGAGATGGGATTGGTATGGATTTGCTGAGGTGGAGGTGTGGATGGGTGTTTTTCATGTGATGGATTGTGGATGGATGATAATGGCGGGTTTGATGTTTGAAACCTGCCATTTTGAAATACACGAGTTAGGGGGTATGTGTATTTCAGAAACCCGCCATTGAAAATGGTGGGTTTTTTTTAAAAAAAAGGCAGGTTTCTAATGGTGGTTTTTCTAATTCTGATATGCCCTATTTTGATTGGAAAAAAAGGCAATTCATTCATTTCTTTTCCAAAACCTTTGATAAAAAATTTGAGAAAATTCTGACCAAATATGTTTTATCTGTTTGTTTTGATATTCTGTGGCACTAAACCTTGTTTGTGATAAAAAAGAAGAAGTTCATATCACTCCACGCTGGCCTTCCAGGTTCTTGTAATGATTCATATTTTTTCAATTGGATGCGGATTGCCCAACAACCAGAGAACTGATTTGAACAAGATCAATAACTTCTGGCAAATTAAGCTTATGCTAGTGGGAAATATGGGATTCCAGCATACCAGAGTGTTTTTTACAACAATCAAGGAGAAACCAATTTCAACTGTCATCTTGCCCAATCACAAGTTTGGATTGAGCATGCCATAGTAGTCCTGAAAGGAAGATAGGCCAGCTTAAGGGAAATACAAAACCAGCTTCAAAACCCCTAAGATATGGAGTTCCTCATCAACTGGATTATCACTTGTGTAATCCTTCACAATCTTTTGGCCAACATCAAAGATGAATGGGACAAAATATTTGAAGATGATATTCCTGATCTGCCTCAAGTCATCCCTGTCTCATCTTGTCCCTCATCTTCTTATATGAGAGAACATATTCTTCCTCTCACCCTTTCTCAATTTGATGGGTAATGTTTGATTTTGAATTAGGTAAAAAATCCCTTCACCAAATTTTCTTGGTTTTGGTTGTTCACCCAAGATTCCTAGGCCAAGTTTTTTTTTTTTTTCTCATTTGGTGGGGTGGAATTAGAAAAAACAGACTCAAAAATTCCAAAACCCCCACCTCACACCATCAAACAACTGGTCAAACCACCCACCTCACCCCACCTCACCCCACCAAACCACCAGTCAAACCAACCATCTCACCCCAGCAAACCACCGGCTGGTCCACTCCTTCCTCCTCCTCACCAAGCACATCCACCTCACCCACCACCTCCCCTCATCCTTTGGTTGGAACCCCTGGTAAGCTTCCACCCCTCCTCCTCATCCTCCTCCTAATCCTCCCCATCATCTGATGCTCATCCTTTGATTCATCCACCTCCATCCCCCTTCAGGCCCCCCCCACCCCCTTGGTTGATTCCCCAGGTAAGCTCCCCCCTCCCTCCTCCTCATTCCCCTTTTCCCTCCCTCTCACCCCCTCTCACTCCCTCCCACTCACTCACCAACACCCCCCCTCTCCCCCCTCCCTTGGTTGCCCTCCCATCTTGCTTGGCTTGCTGGCCTTCCCCCCCTCAATTGAGTCCACCCCCCCCTCCTCTCTTGGTTGCCAGCCCTGCCCTCCCCCTTGGTCTTGCTTGGCTTGCCGGCCCCTCCCCCCTTGCTCTTGATCTGGTCCACCTCCCCCTTGCTCTTTCTCCGGTCCCCCCTCCCCTCCTTGCTTGGCTTGCCAGCCCCACCCCCCCTTGGTCTCCATTGGCTCACCAGCCCCGCCCCCCTCACTTGGCCCTTGGTTTGCTGGCCCTACCCCCCCTTGCTCCACCCTTGACTTGTTGGCCCCACCCCCCCTTTCTCCACCCTTGGCTTGCCGGCCCAGCCCCCCCTTGCTCCGCCCTTGGCTTGCCAGCACTGCCCCCCCTCCCTGCTTGGCTTGCCGCCCCTGCCCCCCCTCCCTGCTTGGCTTGCCGCCCCCGCCCCCCCTCCCTGCTTGGCTTGCTGCCCCCGCCCCCCCCTCCCTGCTTGGCTTGCCGCCCCCGCCCCCCCTCCCTGCTTGGCTTGCCGCCCCCGCCCCCCCCTTGGTCTCCCTTGGATTGCCAGCCCTGCCCCCCGCCTTGCTCTCATCTGCCCCCCCCTTGATCCCCTGCAAGCCACCCCCCTCCCTTGCCTTGCCGCCGGATGCCATTCCCCCTGGCCCATCTAGCCCGGCCAAAAGCCCAGCCCAATTTTCTTGCACCCTGGTAATTTTTTTTTTTTTTTGGTGATAAGCCCGGCCCAACTAGTTCACACCCACACCCAGTAATTTTTTATTTATTTGTTTATTTTTTTGGTGATCACGTGAATGAAATGGTTTTTTTTTCACCCTTCTTTGACCCCTTTTCCTTCAATTCCATCCCTTCTCCGACCGCACTAACAATGTTATACTCCAAATTGAATACCTTCTTGATGCTCAACCCAAGCGGAGAATTTTCCTGGGAGGGAACAAGATGGAAGGAGATGAGGTGAAAAACATAAAGAGAGGTGGAAAGCAGAGGGCTTTGAAGAAAAAGAGGGATCAAATGAGGGAATCAGAAATATCTTTGAAACTTGCAGAGGGGGGCATCAATGAAAATGTTGTATGGTCTTGAAAGAAACTACAAACTTTGGATATGTATCCTGCCATCACTGCCAAAAAGAAAAAGAACAATCAAAAACCTCACCCACTGAGTTCAAACATGCCAAGCAGACAATCAAGTAATTCCATTTATTCAGCCATGGAAAAGTAATTTTTCTCAATAAATCTGATCACAACAGTCTTGTTGCAATAATTGAATTTGTCCAGTTGGAGAAAATTTCTGCCCAAGGCAAGAAGGACATCAAATTTGTGAAAAATTTTGTTCACCAGTCAAAAAAATTTGTCAACACTGTTGGTTCCTCAAGATCTTGGGGTGGAAAAATGTGGGAAATTGGATGGAAAAAATTGATGGACACCTTTGAGTTATTTGGATGCTATGTGAAGAAATGATCTATTCAATCTTCCCCTCAAGAGTATGCTTTTCTCAATCTTAAGGCAGACAAAGTCTCTCAAATTTTAGGAAAAATGTTTTTCAATTTGGCCAGACTTCCCTTTGAATCAAACAGTGAAATAATGAAGGACAATGATATCCCCTTGCTCTCATCACTCAAATTTGGCTCTTGGCCTACTCCCTTTGACTGCTCTCCACATGTCACTTTCACACTTTTTTTTTAAAAAACTCACCTCACATTGACAAAGGTGAAATCTCTGAGTATTCATTTTTACTTGCAGTTCCAACCAAGAAATCAAATGGACAACTTTTTGAAACTACCAATGAATATGAAGTATCAGACAGCCAATTTGTTTTTCATGACCTTGGATTTGCAATTGATTTCAAGCAAAAAGGTATAGTGGAATTTTTTTGGGCAGCCAATAAGTACAAGCACTGTAATTTTCTTGCTGTGGAGACTGCCACTCATACAAGAATGGCAACGTAAATGCAAATCCAAAAAACAACTCAAAACACTTGCAGGGACTTGGGCAGTGGAAAAATATGCTCCAGGAAAAAAATATAAAGAAAAAGATTTTTTTTCATTGGTGGGGTTATAAATAGTCTTAAGCATTGTTTTAATCAAAAATGATTTTTTTTCTTTTTAAGTTTTTCATCAAAGCAAATATATTTACAAGCCCAGAATTTGAGTAATATACTTTAATTCATCTACTGTTCTACTTCTACGTCCAATGTATGCTGCAGCCATTTACCACTTATCCTTTTGTTCTTTTTCCAGTCATTCCCTCTCCATTTCCAGTTGTGCTTGCTGTCAATCCTTCTACTTTTCCTATCTTTGAAATTCTACCTCAGGCTGTTTCAACTTCCACTCAGCATCCCATTTTATTGATGAGCCAAACTCTTGGATTTCTGCTTTTGAAAATCAATAGCCAGTTGACAATCCCACTTCTCCTGTTCAAACTGAAGTTCTTCAGATTCAATTTGCAATTTCACTGTTTTCCAGAGGGGAACAGGAATGAGCTTCCTTTTGAAAGCAAGGAAAATCCAATGGGCTTACTTGAATTTTTCTTCTCCATGATCTCCTCAAAGCCCAAAAAATTTGAAGTGTTTCTCCTCTTTTAAATGCTATTGGGGCTGAAATTGATGGAATTGGAGGCCTTTTGCTTTCCCTTTTCAGAGGAGGTTTGTTTGGGAACATCATTGCTCTCATTTGAAGTGTATGTGGGAGGCCCCATTGGCTTGAGTTTTTGGCCATTCAGGAATGGATGAGCCTGTTTCTTTAAAATCTAAATCAGTGAGGAACCAGACAGAAGAGAAAAGAAATTGTTTCCTTACTTGAGCAGATTTTGATGGCAAGGTTGATAAGGGAATGACATCCTCCTCATCAGCCAAGTTCTCCAGTTCTTCCACCCCAGGAAGAGAGCAATCAAAAGAAGTAAGTGAGGGTTAAAAGGTTGGATTTGACTCATCAATCAATACGGAAGTAGACGTGATTGGAGCTGATTGTGTTTGAATATCCTCCTTGGCATCAGATGGGGGCCACTCAAAGGCAAAGTTTTCATCAAGGTCCTCATTGCTAGGCTGAGCTTCCCCAGCCAAGTCCTTGGAATCAACTGAATTGGATTGGTGGGCTTCAAAAGCAGCTAGAGGGGTGATGTTGGCCTTCTTTCCAAAGATCTCATCCATTTGAATATATAAAGGACAAATGGAGTCCAACTTATCAACCACTGAGTTGATTCCCTTGGCTTTGTTGGAGTCAGTGATACCAAAGCCAGAGGAGATTGATATGGAGTGGGCATTTTTGTACTTGGCTCAATAATTCTTGAATTGCTCCCTCATCTGTTTGGATAACAGATCAAGCGCAACTTTTGTTTTATTCTTGAGTTCATTGGCCATCAGGAGATAACCATTGACCTTAGGATGGAAGTCAGCCAACATGTGTTTCATTTTTGGATCCAAACCAAGAATTTTAGTTGGAAAGAATTTTGAGCCAGTTTACCAGGATGATGTGATAAGCTCTCTTGAGCTGACTTAAGCCTTTGGAAGCTGATGGGGGAGGATTTTTGGAGTTTGAGTTCTTGGGGGATGTTTGCTTTGGTCCATTGGATTATTTAGTGGACTTGTGGGGGGAGGATCACAAAGGGGCCATTATGAGAGTGATGAAGCAAAGAGGATAGGAAGAGATGAGAGTGATGAAGTGAAAAGAGGGATAAAGCAATGAGAGTGAGGATGTGATGAAAGCAATAAAGCAATGAGGGTGAGAAAGTGATGAGGATAGTGATGTGATGAGAGTTGGCTGGATGTGATGAAAGTGATAAAGGGATGAGAGCAATGAAGTGATGAGGATAGTGAGGCAATGAGATTTAGCTGGATGCAATGAAAGCAATGAAGTGATAAGAGTGATGAAGTGATGAGGGGAGTGATGAAGAGATGAAGACCAATGAATCAAATTTTGTTCCAATGATGTTGGAGGTAGAATTTGTCCAAGGTTGGAGGTGGAAAACCAGGGGTGTATGAAGTGTAAAGGTGGTGGAAGCCTTTATATACTTTAATTGAAAAAACCCACTTATTTTCTGACATGTCTGATGTGAAATACGTGTTTTTTTTGATTTTTAATGGCGGGTTAGAAATTGCGGATTTGGTTTGAAACCTGCCATTAAAAAATGGCTGGTTTGCTTAAATCTGATACGCCCTAATGTGTGAAATAAAGGGTTGGGTGCATGAGAAAAATAATGCCCTAAATAAATAAATAAATAAATAACTGAAAATTAAAATGATAAATGTAAATATAAATAAAGATTGAAATAAATAAATAAAAATAAAAATAAAAATTTGCAAATAAAAACCATGACTCCAAAGTAGTTGCAACCCATGTGGGTTGTGAATGTCAATTCAGGCATCAGATGGGTTGAAAATTTAAAATTTCATTTTCTTTCTTTTCTTTTCTTTTCTTTTCTTTTCTTTTCTTTTCTTTTCTTTTCTTATCTTTTCTTTTCTTTTCTTTTCTTTTCTTTTCTTTTCTTTTCTTTTCTTTTCTTTTCTTTTCTTTTCTTTTCTTTTCTTTCTTTTCTTTTCTTTTCTTTTCTTTTCTTTTCTTTTCTTTTCTTTTCTTTTCTTTTCTTTTCTTTTCTTTTCTTTTCTTTTCTTTTCTTTTCTTTTCTTTTCTTTTATTTTCTTTTCTTTTCTTTTCTTTTCTTTTCTTTTCTTTTCTTTTCTTTTCTTTTCTTTTCTTTCTTTTCTTTTCTTTTCTTTTCTTTTCTTTTCTTTTCTTTTCTTTTCTTTTCTTTTCTTTTCTTTTCTTTTCTTTTCTTTTCTTTTCTTTTCTTTTCTTTTCTTTTCTTTTCTTTTCTTTTCTTTTCTTTTCTTTTCTTTTCTTTTCTTTTCTTTTCTTTTCTTTTCTTTTCTTTTCTTTTCTTTTCTTTTCTTTTCTTTTCTTTTCTTTTCTTTTCTTTTCTTTTCTTTTCTTTTCTTTTCTTTTATTTTATTTTATTTTATTTTATTTTATTTTCTTTTCTTTTCTTTTCTTTTCTTTTCTTTTCTTTTCTTCTTTTCCTCTTCTCTTCTTTTCTCTTCTCTTCTTTCATTTTCTTTTTTTTCTTTTTCTTTCTCTTCATTTCCATTTCTCCATTTTTCCTTTTCCCATTTTCTTTTCACATTAATTTCACTGTAGGTTTTCAGCTGACCCAGATTCAAATGAATTAGTTGCAGTCCTCTCCCACTTTGGTTTCCTATATATATACTAGTTCAAATTGCACCCAGATTTGGGGAGGGGAATCCTTCTGGCTTGTGAAAAAGCTTGAATGAAGGAGATGCATGACCTGCATCCAGTTTCTGGCTAATGTGGCAGAGAAACATACTGGCTCCTGAATGGTTTTTGAAGAAGGTCAATGTTGTTATTTTCAACTCTTACAAAACCAATCTTTTTTATAACAGTAGCTATATACATATATATAATATTATATGCCCCCAAAATTGGGGGGCATGGCATTTGCCCAGTGTGGTATTAAATTTTCATGGTTGTAAATGCAGGAGGTTTATAAAAAAAATTGGTGAATGAATAAAAAAACAAGGGCATGAACCCTGGGTCAGGTGTGGGAATTCTTTCAATATTTTTATATTTATAGATAGAAGGCATCATTTCTTTCATGCATCTAAGCCTTTATTTCACTCATTTCAACATTGTCCGGCAGTTGCGCCCCTTTGATATTTCATGCAAAAATACTTTATTTCATGCACTTTCAAAGAATTCATTTTTTTTGAATTCTGAATCCGCAGGAATATAGCAGGGGCTTTAAACCCATAACCAAAAATCTTTGGTAATTTGGAGGCATTAGAACCCCTTCAAAAATGCAATCAAAAAATAAAACAATTCTTTAAAAACAAATTTGTTCATGGGTTTTTGATTCCTTATTCTGAATATTTTAATTGTTTTTTTAGTTATTTCAGCTGCCATAAATTCTGAATAAAATTCAATGCTCTTTGAGATAATTTTTTTATATTTTTTGGATGGGTGATGTTAAATTGACAACTCCACTTGTGTGGGAGTTGTGTAGGGCCCTCCACGGCTCAAATGAGCTGTGGGGACCCATAGAAGACTACAACCGGGCCGTTTCAAAACAACACACGCAACCCCCCGGGGGTTGTGTAGGAGCGTTTTAACCCCCAGAAGTTGTGCCAGAATTTTGGGGCACCCCCTGGACCACACTTGGGTTCCGTCAACCCAACTTTGAGAACAACCCATGCATTGTGGGACTGTTGTTCCACACCGTGAAAACAAGTGGCATTAAAGTGAAACCAAAGTGAAATAAAGTCAAACCAAAGTGAGAGTAAAGTGAAAATTGAAATATATAAAAATATGTGAACAATTCTTTCTCAACTTGAAAGTGAGCAAACTTTGTTTGTTCAATTGAAAGTTGGATTGAATACTGAAGTATACAATTGCATTTTTTTGCATGGGAACAGTGGCAAGCCCTACTTCTTCTGGCATGGATGCGTGGAAGGTCTACATTGATAGTGCCATCAACAAAGCTTTGGAAAAAGGAAAAAAAGATTTGGGTCATGAAACATTTGAAGCCCCAATTGCATCCTCATCAAGGGTGATAATTGAGGAACAAAATGTTTCACAGTGCGATTTATACTTTGGTCCTGAGTAACATTTTATGGCTACTGAGGCCTTTGCTGGATTTAATTTGATTGAAAACTAATGGGTGCATGTAACCATGAAACTACAAAACCTAACCATTGAATTGGTGCCGGATCAACTTGACCCACCTCCTGTGAGAGCTTTTCCTACTAGGGAAGAGGCACAAAACTATTGTCAAACATGGTCTAAAAAGCATGGTTACGCTCTGACAGTTTTTAACTCAAAGAAAGATAAATATGTGGATTTGGCCTGTGATTGCCATGGTTCCTATTCAGGAGAATTTTTTACCAAAAGGTCTAGACAAACTCACCCAAGGAAGGTTAGGTGAAAGTTTTTAATCCATGATAGTTGCACAAAGGCAGACCCCTTTTGGCAAATCTCCTATAAAGAAACCCAGCATAACCATCAACCATCTGAAAATCCCTCTGTGCATCCTCAACTGAGGAGAATCTCTGGGAAAGCCTTGGATCTACTTAAGGAAGGCATGAATGATGGGCTCAATACGTTAAAACTTATGAGAAAATTGAGCAAGATTGATGGGGGGATTATGTTGATGACCAAACAATCTATAACACTAAGCAGAAGGTAATGCTTTCAGAACTAAAGGGGGAAAAGTGTTATGGAGGTACTCTATGAACAGCTTGAAGAAACAAGTTGGATTCACCAGTCAAAGTTAAGTGGAGAGGGTAACTTGGAGGCCCTGTACTTAGCACATCCTGAAGCAGTAAAGCTTTAAAAACAATTCCATCATATTGCTATGTTGGATTGTACTTATAAGACAAATAAGTACAAAACCCTGCTATTGCATGTTGTAGGAATGACTGCCAATCAGAAAACTTTCACAAGAGCTCTTGTTTTTAAAACAAAAGAAACTTTTGAGTTCTACAGTTGGTCTGTAAATGCATTAAAGGAGTTGGCTTATGATCCTGTGAGACTTCCAAAAGTCTTTGTGACCGACCATGAAAAAGCTCTGATTTGTGCTATTGAATCTAGTTTACCTGAGTCATCAAGAAAATTTTGCACTTGGCAATTGTCTAAAAACATACAATCAAACTGTAAAGGGCGCTTTGTAGATGATGTTGAAGGATGGAAAAGCTTTATGAATCTGTGGGAAAAGTATGGGGCCTAAAAGACTAAGGAGGAGGCAGAGGTCAATGATGTGGAACTCAGAGTAGGTCCAAATCACTGCTTATTATTCTTCCTAGTTTTTGGTTCTGACCTTTTGACTTGTATAGTGTTCCTTGAAAGACAATGAGGATGTACTTGAGTATATGAAAAATAAAATTTTCCCTATCAAAGAGGCATTTGTAACAGCGTGGAATTGTATAGGTCAAGCTTTTGGAAACAAAACAACATCTTGGGTTGAAGGGGCCCATGTGACTCTCAAACAATTCCTTGAAAAATCTTTGGGAAACCTGTTGGATGTTTGGAAAATCCTTGACTGAACCGTTTCAAATCAAATTAAATTGGTTCATGCGTCACTTTAAAACTCTTGAATTAAGTTAGGGACAGTTCTTCCCCCTGAACTGTTACCATTGGGTTACAAATTGTATTTAGAGGCAATCCATCTTGTTAGGGAAAAATTTGATAAGTTCAAACGTGATCACAATGGTGAAGTGTGCACCAAGTCATATTCCAAGACTATGGGTTTGCCCTGTTGCCACCAAATTGTTGAACATCTAGCATTCAGAGGATCCAAGGTACCCAAAGATGTTCATCCTCAGTGGAGGTTGGACTATGACCCTTGCAGTTCTAGTTCTGTAAGTTGGCTTAAGTTGGATTTTTCAAGTTGGATTGTTAAAATCACTATGTGATTAATGCTTTTTGATTAATTATTCCTAATTCACTAATGGTTGATCCTTTTGAATTGTTAAAGTGCAATGTCAATGAAATGCTAAGCATTCCTCAGTTACATGAAAAAGTGAATGCAATGATCTTGGAATCTCCAAATCATGAGAAAAGCGACCTATTGAAGTATATCATTCAGAAGATTACAAAATATTGATTGAAGCCAAGACTTGAACCTAAAGTCTTGAAATCAAGTAGGGGCAGGCCAAAATTGACAGGTACGCGGAAAGAAACATCTTGGTTTGAGCATGTTGAAAAACAACTCCAGGGGGAAAAAAGGACTAGAAGGGCTCCAAACAAGAAAAGAAAAAATATTTTAAGTCTTTTCTTTTGGGATATGTTGATCTTTATGGTTTAACACACTTAGTTATCAACTAATGATGAATTGTTAGTCAAAGTTGGCAGAATCTGAATCTGAATTTCATAGTTCAGAGGAAGAAAATGAAAGTGAATCAGGATCAATTAATTTGGAATCAGAATCCTATTCAGAGGAAGAGAACATGCAGAAAAGCTCAACCAGAAGCTCATCTTTGGTGATTATTCATTTCATTGATTCAATTAAATAAATGAATAATAAGTTAGTTTTCATGATAGGAACCAAAGGTGAAATACCTCAATCAAATACCCAAGAAATTCCATAAGTTTTTGGGTGAGGTTTGGGATCCAATTGGAGATGGGAATTGTGGATTTAGAGTTATTTCTAAATCTCTTGGTTCTGAAGGACATGGTTGGTTTAAAG
Organism: Puccinia polysora; assembly: GCA_025617555.3. Lineage (NCBI taxonomy): Eukaryota > Fungi > Basidiomycota > Pucciniomycetes > Pucciniales > Pucciniaceae > Puccinia > Puccinia polysora. The sequence goes on along the minus strand of CM062625.1, from coordinate 51,819,181 downwards.
TTAGGAAGGAAATGATTGAAACATTAGAGAAATATAAAGCATAATACATTAAGATGCTTGGTGGTGAAAAGGAGGTTGAAAAGATTAAACAAAGACTTGATGTTGAAGACATCAATGAAAAGATTCCCCCCTCAAAATGGCTGGCTAAATTAGATATGGGACAAATCATAGCATAAAAATATTTGAGACCTATATGTTTCATTTCATTGGAGTTATGTGATAATTCTACTCCAATGAAAAATGGTGTTACTGATCAATCAGATCCAATTTTCCTTTCCTTTTTAAACAATAACCATTGTGTTCTATTAGTGCTTGAGGGAGAAATGATTCCAATCCCGCACATCAGCTTAAACCAAGTAGAACTTGTTTTTTTGGGTCTTTTTACCTAGGGCTTGTTGAAAGACTTGTATTTCTTTTGGCACTTTTACTTTACAGCTGGTCAAATGACTTCTAGTATTTTTTGCCTGGTCAAAAGACTGGTATTTTTTTTTTGCACTCTTACTTTAGGGCTGGTCAAAATACTTCTTCAATTTTTGGGGCCCTTTCCGGGCTAGTCAAGTTGAACTTACTTTAGGGCTTTTCAATTTACTTGTATTTTTTGGTGTTTTTACTTCAGGGTTTGTCATGTTACTTGCCTTTTTTTTGGTTTTTTTAGTTTAGGGCTAGTCCAGTTACTTGAGGTTTTTTGGGTCTTTTTACTCTAGGGCTAGTCCATTGGATAGTCCCAGTTTTTTTGTTTTTTAATTATTTTATATTTTATATTTTATATTTTATATTTTATATTTTATATTTTATATTTTATATTTTAAATTTTATATTTTATATTTTATATTTTATATTTTATATTTTATATTTTATATTTTATATTTTATATTTTATATTTTATATTTTATATTTTATATTTTATATTTTATATTTTATATTTTATATTTTATATTTTATATTTTATATTTTATATTTTATATTTTATATTTTATATTTTATATTTTATATTTTATATTTTATATTTTATATTTTATATTTTATATTTTATATTTTATATTTTATATTTTATATTTTATATTTTATATTTTATATTTTATATTTTATATTTTATATTTTAAATTTTTTTGTTTTTTTTAAACCAAAAACTCAACATTTTTTGATTTCTTTAATTTTTTTGGTTGATTCCTGTTTTTTGGAAGGTTCATTTAATGGGTAATGTTAAATTCACGGCTCATTGAGCTGTGCACACGGTTTGAAATGGGACGTGTGGCACAGCACACGGTCCAATTGGAGCCGTGTACATCCCCCCACGGCTCACAAAGTTGTGCAGCCCATCCAACCCGGTCCGCCACCGTGTGGACTTCCACACGACACCAGTCCATGGTGAGCAAAAAAAAAATAAAAAAAAGGGAAAAGGAATGAAAGGTTACTTACACAGCCCATAGACTAAAAAAAACTTCCAAAAAAACATAAATTAACCAAAAAATAAAAGAATGTTCATTTTTTGGTTAAAAAAAACAAATAAATAAATAAATAAATAAAAAACAAAAAAAATGGTATTATCTAATGGAATAGCGCCCAAGTAAAAAGACCCCCCCAAAAAAGAAACACAAAAGCAACTCCCAAAAAAACAAAAGCAACTGGACTAGCCCTTAACTCAAAAACCCAAAAAAAAGACAATTAACTTGACAAGCCCTAAAGTAAAAACACAAAAAACATACAACTAACTTGACAAGCCCTAAAGTCATTTCAACTTGACTAGCCCTAAAGTGAAAGGGCCCCAAAAAATACAAGTCTTTTGACAAGCCCTGAAGTAAAAGTTCCCAAAAAAATACAAGTCTTTTGACCAGCCCTAAAGTAAAAGTGCCCAAAAAAATATAAGTCTTTTGACAAGCCCTAAAGTAAAAACACCAATAAAAACAAGTTCAACTTGTGTTAAGCTGATCCCATCCCAAGCTTAACATAAGTTAAGCTTGTGATGTAATCAGCCCAACACAAGTTGAACTGACTTACCATTGAACTTTCATTCGAAAAAATCAATATAATGATCTTAACTCAAAACACTCAACATAATGATGTTCAAAATGTGATAACCCTTTATATTAATAGAACTTGTTAGCTGCATTAGAATTACAATTTATATGAAACCAAATCATGAAATGAAGTCAAAGTCTATTAAAATCTAGAATACATTTGCAGTTGATCATTGAGATGATCAACCCAACCAGAGGATTTTTTAGAAATCAAGGAACATGGTTTTGCTACAATGTGTGGGATTGGAATCATTTCTCCCTCAAGTACTAATAGAACCCAGTGGTTATTTTTTACAAAGGAAATGAAAATTGGATCTGATTGATCAGTAACACCATTTTTAATTGGAATATAAGTATCACATGACTCCAATGAAATGAAAAATACAGGTTTGGAATATGTGTCTGCTATGATTTGACCCATGTCCAATTTAGCCAGCCATTTTGAGGAGAGAATCTTTTCATTGATGTCTTCAACATCAAGTCTTTGTTTAATCTTTTCAACCTCCTTTTCAAAACCAAGCATCTTACTGTAGCATGCTTTATGTTTCTCTAATCTTTTAATCATTTCTTTCCTAACTTTAAACCAACCATGTTCTTCATAACCAAGAGATTTAGCAATGAGCCTAAATCCAAAATTTCCATCTTCAATTAGATCAAAAACCTCACCCAAGAACTTATGGAATTTCAAGAGTATTTGATTGAGATATTTCACGTTTGGTTCCTATCATTAAAACTGACTTAGTATTCATTTCTTTAATTGGATCAATGAAATGAAAAATCACCAAAGATGAGCTTCTGGTTGAGATTTTCTGCATGTTCTCTTCCTCTGAAGAGGATTCTGATTCCAAATTAAGTGATCCCAATTCACTTTCAGTCTCTTCCTCTGAGCTATGGACTTAGATTCAGATTCTGCCAACTTTGACTAACAATTCATCATTAGTTAGTAACTAAGTTCATTAAACCCTAAAAATGAAGATATCTCAAAAGAAAAGACTTACAATCTTTTATCTTTTCTTGTTTGGAGCCCTTCTGGTTCTTTTCCCCCCCTTGAGGTGTTTGTCAACAAGCTCAAACCAAGATGGTTCTTGACGCTTATCTTTCAATTTTGGCCTGCCCCTACTTGATTGTAAGACTTTAGGTTCAAGTCTTGGCTTGGATCAATATTTTGTAATATTCTGAATGATATACTTCAATAGGCTGCTTTGCTCATGATCAGGAGATTCCAACATCATTGAATTGACCTTTTCATGTAACTGAGTAATGCTTAGAATTTCATCAACATCGCACTGGAAAAATTCAAAAGGATCAACCATTAGTAAATTAGTTAATCAAAAAGCATTAATCACATAGTGATTTAAACAATCCAACTTGAACAATCCAACTTAAGCCAACTTACAGAATTAGAACTGCAAGGTTCATATTCCAACATCCACTGAGGATGAAAATCTTCAGGTATCACAGATCCTCTGAATGCTAGATGGTCACCTATTTGGTGGGAACAGGGAAAACCCATAGTCTTGAAATATGACTGGGTGCAGACTTCACCATCATGATCATGTTTGAACTTCTCAAATTTTTCCCTAAAAAGATGGATTGCCTCTAAAGACAATTTGTAACCCAATGGTAAAAGTTCAGGGGGAAGAACTGTCCCTAACTGAATTCAAGAGTTATAACGTGATGCATGAACTTAATTAATTTGATTCAAAACTGTTCCGTCAAGGCTTTTTCAAACATTCAACAGGTTTCCCCAAGATTTTTCAAGGAATTGTTTGAGAGTTGCATGGGCCCCTTCAACCCAAGATGTTGTTTTGTTTCCAAAATATGGACTTATACAAGTCCACGCTGTTACAAATGTCTCTTTGATAGGGAAAATTTTATTTTTCATATACTTGAGTACATCCTCATAGTCTTTCAAGAAACACTATACAAGTCAAAAGGTCAGAACCAAAAACTAGGAAGAATAAGAAGCAGTGATTTGGACCTACTCTGAGTTCTGCATCATTGACCTCTGCCTCCTCCTTGGTCTTTGAGGCCCCATACTTTGCCCACAGATTCATAAAGCTTTTCCATCCTTCAACATCATTAACAAAGCGCACTTTAAAGTTTGCTTGTATGTTCTTAGACCAGTGCCAAGTGCAACATTGTCTTGATGAATCTGGGAAACTAGTTTCAATTGGACAAATAAGAGCTTTTTCACGGTCTGTCACAAAGACTTTTGGAAGTCTCACAGGATCATAAGCCAACTCCTTTAATGCATTTACAGACTAACTGTAGAAATCAAACGTTTTTTTTGTTATAAAAACAAGAGCTTTTGTGAAAGTTTTCCAATTGGCTGTCATTCCTACAAAATGCAATAGTGGGGTTTTTTACTTATTTGTTTTACAGGTACAATCAAACATAGAAATAGGAAGGAATTGTTTTGAAAGCTTTACTGCCTCTAGATGTGCTAAGTACAGGGCCTACAAGTGACCCTCTCCACTGAACTTTGACCGGTGAATCCAACTTGTTTCTTCAAGCTGTTCATAGAGTACCTCCATAAAAATTTCTCCCTTTAGTTCTGCAAGGGTTACCTTCTTCTTAGTGTTATTGATTGTTTGGTAATCAACACAATCCCAACCATCAATCTTGCTCAATTTTCTCTTCAGTTTTAACGTATTGAGCCCATCATTCATGCCTTCTACTAGATTTTCTAAGGCCACCCCCAAGATTCTCCTCAGTTGAGGATGGACAGAGGGATGTTCAGATGGTTTATGGTTATATTTGGTTTCTTTGTAGGAGAGGCGCCACAAGGGGTCTGTCTTTGTTTGACTTGCATGGATTAAAAACTTGCAACCAACTTTCCTTGTGTGAGTTTGTCTAGACCATTTGGTAAGAAGAATTTCTGAATAGGAACCATGTATATCACAAGCTAAATCAACATATTGGTCATGCTTTGAGTTGAAAACTGTTAAAGCATAACCATGCTTCATTGCCCATGTTTGACAATATTTTTGTGCCTCTTCCCTAGTAGGAAAAGCACTCAAGGGAGGTGGGTCCAGTGGATCAAGTCAACATTCATTGGCTAAGTCATAGTTTCATAGTTACATGAACCCATCAGTTTCAATCAAATTAAATATGGCAAAGACCAGTAACATAAAATGTTACTCACCACCAGCGGTCATGCACATTTGTGAATCATTTTGTTCTTTAATTGTCACCCTTGATGAGGATGCAATTGGGGCTTCAAATGTTTCATTACCCAAATCACTTTTTTCTTTTTCCAAAGCTTTATTGATGGCACTATCAATGTAGACCTTCCACGCAGCCATGTCAGAAGAAGGATGGATTGACACTTTTCCCATGCAAAAAAATGCAATGGTATACTTCAGTATTCAATCTAACTTTCAATTGAACAAAGAAAGTTTGCTCACTTTCAAGTTGAGAAAGAATTGTTTGCAGATTTTTATGATTATTCACTTTAAATTCACTTGGGTTTTGATTCAATGTCTCTTTGGGATTGCTAGGTGTCAAAAAACAGTCCCACAAAGTATCCATTAATGCCAAATTTGGGTTGACAGAACCCAAGCGTGGTCCAGGGGGTGCCCAAAATTCTGGCATGGCTTCCGGGGGTTGTGCACCCCCAAACACGGCCCATTTGAGCCATGTACGGGGGTTACATGCCTCCTACACAACCCCCCGGGGGTTGCACATGTTTGAAACGGCCCTTTGTAGTCGTCTTTGGGCCCCCATGGCTCATTTGAGCCGTGTAGGGCCCTACACAACTACCACACGGTTGGAGCCATGAATTTAACATCACTGACCCTTATTTAATTGATGGGTTATGTTAGTGCCCTTTCATTCCATTTTGTTCTTTTTTTGGCTCACCGCGGTACAGTGGCGTGTGGGATGCCACATGACTACATTTTAGCCATATAAAACTCCACACGGCTTGAATGTAGTTGTGTGGAATCAAACACACTGATGGACCAGGCTGGGTCGGCCGCATGACTCTTTGAGCCGTGGGGGGTTGTGCACGGCTCGGATTTGACTGTGTGGAATGCCACACAGCCCCTTTTGAACCGTGTGCATGGCTTAATGAGCTGTGAATTTAACATTTCACTTTTTGGATTTATCCTTTCACCTCAAAAACTTCCTTCAAAAAACACAAAAAATCAAAAAAATAAAATTTCTCTTTGGACATTTCAATCCTTTTATTTTCATTTTTATTTCATTTTTTTGGTTGATTCATTTTATCAAAATGATAAATCAACATTCAAATAAAATGAAAATATTTTTTAAGATTTTTTGGATGTATTTTTTTACCTTAAAAAAAATTCCTTCAAAAAAGAAAAGAATTCATAAAGTTCAATTTTGTCATTGGACTTTTGAATCCTTATTTTTTCCATTTTGATCAATTTCTTTTGGTGTTTCAAGATTTTATAAATTTACAACAACTATGAAAGAGCATCTCAAAATTTTTTTCCGAATTTTTGGATGTCATTTTTGACCTTTCAAAATATCTTCAAAAAACCAAACAATTCCAAAAATTCACTTTTTTCACAGGATTTTTGAATCCTTTTGTCGGCCTTTATGATTGATTGTTTTGGGTCATTCAAGCTTCCATAATATTTTTTTTTTTTTAAAAAATTCATTAATATTTTTTAAAGATCATCTGCATTATTGCATACAACTTTCAAACTTAATTTAAAAAATCAACAATAAAGAACAAATATGGATAAAAATATTAAAATTTATTCAACTATGATGGGTTTTAGTTTTCTACTTGATTTTTATGGAGGGAACAAAACCTGATTACCAAGATCCAAATTTCTCTGAAGAATGGTTTTCCAAAATTCAGAATACTTTGTCACAAAGCTTTTCCCAATTGGATCTAACCTGGGAGCTGGCCAATGATCCAACTTGAACTTGAATGAGACTATATGTTTGTATTATTCTAAAAGAATGAAGAAAATAGGAGAAGTTTTGGAATTTGGAGTGGGAGGGGAATTCAGAGGAAGATAAGTTCAAGGCATTAAAGAAGAAAACAGAACCATTGGAAAATTACATGTTCCAGCCAGAATGAAACAATGGCATGAAAATTTCATCCACATATTTTTGGGAGCTGGGTAATAAAGGTGGTTCAGTTGCCTTCTTGCTTCTTGGAAAGTTTCACCCCAGATAGCATGCAGTATTGTTGTGTCCTTGAAGATTGGGTTTGAATCAAACAATTTCACCATTTCTTTCCTGACTTTGATCCAGTCTTCTGACTTCCTCCCCAAACAAATGGCTGCTTCTCTAAAGCCACAGTTCCCATCCCTTGTTAAATCTTGAACATGTGAGATATGCGGAATGGCTGTTTTTGGGGAAACAAAATCTTTGAATTGGACCTGAAACCAAAAATGAGAATTTTTTATATCAAAAAATTCGGACTAAAGATAAGACTGACTTCTTCAATTGATACTTGATCAAAGATTCAAGAAGAAGAATAAAATAATTTTCAGGAAAACTAGAGGAAAAACCCAAAAGAAATCAGACAGAATTAAAAAATGAAAAAAATACCAAATGTACTCACTTTCTCACTGATGGTTGGGGCTGCTAATACCTTCCTACCAGGAGGATGGTGAGGAGAGTAAAAATCTTCATTGGATACCTTCAGTCTCTTGATTATTGTCCCCAAATTATATCCAGGAGAACCAACCTGCTTATTCAAAATGTTTTCAGACACCTGATAAACATTTGAATTGAAAAATTAATGAAAAATATTATACAAACAATTAGCCAAAAATAAAAGAAAATGAAAGCTCAAAATGTTAATTAAATCCAAATCTGGCAGCTCTTCATCTGCTGAATGTTCCCCTTCATCCAAATCTGGAACCTCTTTGTATTCTGAATATTCTCCTGTCAGAAATCAACTCTATGTTAAAAAGATGACAAGGAATCATTAAAAAAAGAACCCATTGCAGAATAAATCAGTATAGTTATAAACTTACCTCTTCCTCTGATTAATCATTCATGTTTTACTTCCCCTTTCCTTGGATTTATTTTCACCTTCTTGAAACCTGAACACCTAAGAACAAAAAATCATTATGAAAGTTGATATATTTCTTTGTCTAAAAAAATGGTGAATGACCTTGAATCTTCTATTAATTTCTTCTTTGGCCTTCCTCTCCTCTTGGGTTCCTTCAAATATTCAAACCCAGATGGATCTCTTTTGCTTGAGGACTGAGAGAGCTTCTTTAGATTATTGCCTGCTCCTTTGGGTCTTCCTCTTACTTTGGATCCTTGAGTGGAATTTGGCTCTTCAATAAGTGCAAGTTGATATCTGCCACTGTAAAGCTTCATTATTTCACCGAGATAATATTTCTTTTATCCAGGTGGAAACTTGCTAAATTCTTCAAAAGGTTTAGTGAAATATAGGTTTTCATTACTTTCTTTGGTTGGAACCTCAAGATTTTATGAATCTTCAGTTGATTCAGGGTTCAAAGTTAACTGGAGAAAGGAAAATAAAAATCAATCAGGAAATTATTCATTTGAGCTTGAGTACCCTCCCAAAAAACCAGAAAAAATTGCTCAGATGGGAACTTTGACGTGACATTGTGGATGAAAATCATCAATTTGAAAGAGTTCACCCTTTCTGATGGCCAATTTGACTTTGTGAACACATGGCATACCCACATAAGAAGATTAATCACAGTTGGCGCAATTGGTGGAAAGATCAGGAACTTGGTGAAATGAATGAATGATTTTGAGGGAAAAGTGGCTGATCCTTTCAGAAAGATGATCCAAACAGTGAGGCAAACAAATGAGATGCTTGAATTATTGCTGAGAGGCTTCAATGGCTCTCCCACAGTTTTGGATTTTGATGGAAATATAACTCTTTGAACTAAATTATAGAAAGAGCCAATAGAACAATTGATTAATCTGTTAATGTAGGAGTGAGAACCTTCTATTCTTGATGTAATTGTGTTTCTAAAGTAAAATTATTTTTTTTCCAAATAGAAAAAAAAATTCTTTTCAGAGGAATCCAGTTTTCAAGAAGGTAGTCCAAAGTGGGAGGATTCCAGAAAAGGGAAAGTTTTGTGAAGTTTTCTTGATAGCTTGATTCAAATTTTGAATAGACCAACTGATGCCATTGTTTCTGGAACAGCTTCCATTCATCTTCAGATTTAAAGTGCTTCCTGCAATGCGTTTGAATATTCTTGAAAATTTGCCAGACACAGGGAAGAACCTGAGAGGAAGGGAAAAATGATTCAATTGAACTAATAATGCTTGTTACTTGTACGTCACAATCACCATAGGTTCTTTATCTTCAAATATTTCCTGAAGTTGAGTCAGGGCCCAATCATAGTTCTGTTTTTTATCTTGAGATAAAAAACAGAAGGAAAATGCAAAGCTTCTAGCAGAATGTTTTATCCCAAGAATATGAAGAAAGGGAATTCCAAATTTTTTGGTTTTATATGTACAGTCCATCATAATGAGAGTAGGGAAAAGTTTGAGAAGTTTCATGGAACCAGGGTGTGAAATAAATAATGAAGTAATTTGACCATCCACATTGTTCATTTTGTAGTAAACAGAAGAATTCCTGAGTTCCAGTATGAGTTCTTCCACAGGATTTATGCCAACAAGGGACTTTCTTTGTATTTGGGATCTTTTGTTTCAAATTGTAGGAAGATTTTTATGGATAGGTGATGATGAGTTTTGTATAAGAGATTTGAGAATTTTTAAAGGGGGAAATCCTGCTTTAGATAAATTTTCAACAAACTCCTTTTTCTCCCTTTGGATTCTTCTGTAGATGGGATGGGTGGAAGGATAAATGGATCATGAATGGTTGTGCTCTGGACATATAACCTTCACCAACCAAACACCAAATATTTTTGAAAAATTCCCTGATAACCTGAAAGGACAATTGGTCTTTCTTGATTTTTTTAATTTGGAGGTATCTTTGCTGGGTTTATGTTCCCCAGATTTATCACATTGGTACGTGTAGGCCTTATTCTTGCAATTTGATACTCTGGTAGATATTTCATATCCTCCATGGGACTTTTCCCATGATTGGATAGCCTCAACCAGCTCCTCCTTTTGATTATATAATAGCTCAGGAGGAGGGGCCAGAGGAGTAGAATCAAGAGTTTGAGTAGATGAATAAGGAGCAAGGGGATTTTGATCACTAGTTTGATTAGACAAGATAAAGGAGGATGGTCCTGGTGAAACAGTTGAAACAGTTCTGAAAGGTGGGGGGATGTTTTCTTGAGCCATTGGAAAAAGAGATTTTCTTGTTTGGAAGTATCTGGAGTGTTAAGTTGTTTTGATGAGTGGTTGGTGGTGTGGTGTGAAAAGTTGTGTTGTTTTGTGTTGTGGTGTGGTGTGGTTTTATGTGATTTGGTGTTGTTTTGTGTGGTGTGGTATGGTATGGTGTGGTATGGTATGGTGTGGTATGGTGTGGTGTGGTGTGGTGTGGTGTGGTGTGGTGTGGTGTGGTGTGTTATGGTATGGTAGTGGGATGGTGTGGTGGTGGTGGGGGATGGGAGGTTTGAAAAGGCCAATAGGGTGGCTTATAAGATAATTGGGGCGCTCCAAGATGGGTGATGGTCCCAGGAAGAAATTTTCAGTCATATTGAATATATGCATGTGAAGGGCTCAAAAAAGACTGAATTTTTGGTTTTTTTGGGTTTTTTGAAGGAATTTTAAAGGTCAAAAATGAAATCCAAAAATCATGAATAAAATTTTATAAAGCTCTTGAATAGTTCTCTTAAAATTCTCAAAGCTTGAAAAACCAAAAAAAACTAATTCAAAATGGCAAACATAAGGATCTAAAAGTCAAATTAGAAAATGGAATTTTTTGAATTTTTTGCTTTTTTGAATGAATTTTTTAAGGTAAAATGATACATCCAAAAAATCTGAAAAAAATATTTTAATGCTCTTTGAAATTTGGTTAAAATTTTTGATAGCTTTAACTACCCAAAATAATTAAATAAAAAGGAATATAAAAGGATTCAAATGTCCAAGGAGAAATTTGATTTTTTTGATTTTTTGTGTTTTTTGAAGGAATTTTTTAAGGTGAAAGGATACATCCAAAAAATATGAAAAAAATATTTGAAGACTCTATGAGTGTTTTTTTGAAATTTGTGGCAGCTGAAATAACAAAAAAAAAATGAAAATAGCCAAAATGATGATCCAAAAACCCATGCAAAAATTTGTTTTTACGGATTTCTTTCATGCTTTGATTGCATTTTTGAAGGGGTTCTAATGGCTTCAAAATTACCAAACATTTTTTTAGGTGTTCAGGAACCCCTGTAATTTGGCTGCGAAGCCAGAATTCAAAAAAAAATGAATTCATGAAGGTTGCGTGAAATAAAGTATTTTTGCATGAAATACCACTGGGGCGCGACAGCGCGCTGATGTTGAAATGCGTGAAATAAAGGGTTGGATGGGTGAGAAAAATAATGCACTATTTTTATTAAATTCAATAAAGTTTTTTTTTTTTGAAATCTAAGCTCAGATTCAATTTTTTGCAAAAATTGATATTCATAGCATTTTTGAATATTAAATTAACTCAAATGGTGTCCATATTAGATTTCTCCAAAACATCCTGCCCAAGAAAGACCTGAAAAGGGGTCTGGATGCCTTAATGTATCTCCCCAGTGCCTCAATCAATTTTTAAAGGAATTTTGGGGCCCAAAACTCTATCAAATGGTGTTATCCCACCCCAGGAACCCATTTAAAATTTAAAAAGGCTGCATGCCTTCCCTGGGTGGGAAAGCTCACCAATTGGAAATATTATAGTAAACAAATTAATATAATCCTGCCAATGATGCCTTTCAGAGGCTGCATGCCTTCATGGGGTGGGAAATATCACCAATTGGCGTTACTATAGTCAAAATTGCTAAAACAAAGCATTTTTGCATCATTGGCATGATATAAGTAATTTTTTGAATTATCTTAGTCTGGGCCTCAACAAAATCAACTCAAATATTGACTCCTCATTAATTTATCAACCTGAATTGATCAAATGGGCCAAAATCTTACCCCCTTCTTTGATGCTGGAATGTGCATATAAAACCAAAAAAATTACATGCCGCTCCTTAATATTTCAGGGTTCAATAATTTTTCAAGGACCTTGTCTATTGGCTTCTGATTTCTCTCACAGGAGAGGAAAGATAAGTAATTTTTCACCCTTTTTCAACTTTCATACATATCCAATAATCAGGAACCAGGAGTAATATTCACTGACTAGGTGAAAGCCCTGTTTAGTTCAATTGAATCAATTTTTACTGCCTGTAATCATCTACTTTGTATTTTGAAAATATCAAAGAAAATTTCCCAGCAAAAACTTGATGAAACTTGGTGAACAGTGGAATCATGCTTAATTTGGTGATCTGGCCATGTGAAAACCATTCAATTAAAAAATAATAATAATGCAGAGTAACTGTGCTTTGGAGCACCATATCAGCTCCACTGAAGTAGTTATGAACCACCTGTGAATTATCAAATTTGTTGCTTGATTTCAACTGGAGCCAAGTGAAACCAAATCCTTTGTAGTGGTTCCAGATAATTTCAGAAAAAACTTCAAATCTCAGGAAGAATGAAATTTTTTTTCAAGAAACTGGAAACTTTTGGTCCAATCAAAATAAAAATGTTTTTACCAGGAAGAATTCCCTAAACTATCACTTGTCTGGACTTTTTCCACTGATGATTACCTTTTGAAAAACTGGATTCTACTCAAGAAAGTTTTTTTTTCTTATTTTTCCAACAAACACCTCCATTTTTAAAACACCAGAAATTCCAGAGTTGAATTATTACTTGATAATGTTGAAAGATTAATCAGTAAATAATCTGGGTCATTTTCCAAAGTTTTGTTTTCAAATTTTACCATGAAATCTCAAGCCAAATCCATGAATGGGCCACAAAAAATTTGAATAAATATTTCAAGAAGTTGATTGGATTTTGATACTCTGTGGATCACTTGAGTCAAAAAATTATCCACTATGCCCTCAAATCAAGTTCCTCCAAAAAATCAACCAATTCTCTAAATTGGGATTATTATTTGTACATGAGAATGCCTTGCATAAATAAAGTAAATGTTTTAACCATAAATAATGATTTATTTAAAATTGAATCATTCTATTGTAAATGTAACCTGAAACCTTTAATTTATTTGGTTATAACAATTTATTCTTTTTCAGAAAAATATGTATAAAGATTTCAGTTGATAGGTACTAAAGCTGTGCCTCAAGATTGGAAAAATGGTGAAGAAAATTTTAAGTAGATGAATTGAATTTTAAATTTAAATGAAATCTTTGAAAACTTCAAAGAGAGGAAAATTAGAGGAAGAACCAGTGGATCTCTAAGGAAATTAAAAAAAATATCTCAATCTTGAGCTAAAATCAATCCTTCAGGATTTGAATATGCACAGCCGTCAATGAAGAGAGGAAGATCATGAAAAAGATTTTGGAAACTCAGATTATTAGTGAGAAAAATCTTCATCAAATTGTTTCTTGCTTTATTATTACATTTTCTTTTTGGGTGATGATAAATTCACAAACCCCAGTTGTGAAGGAGTCATTTAGGGCCCTACACAGCCAATTCAATCCATGGGGGCCCATACACAACTCCATGCAACCCTGGGGGCCATTCACAAAAAGGCAACTGGCGGTGGGGGGGGATTTGATCACCCTCCCACCAGCCATGAACAACTAGGCTGGTTGCAGCAAGGCAACCGGCAGTGGGGGGGGGGACCTGATCACCTCCCCACCATTGAGGGGCTCTCTCCCCCCCCTTTACTAAGGGGGATGAGAAAATCAAGGGGCGCTCTCCCCCCCTTTACCAAGGGGATCTGACCACCCCCCAGCCCATCTTCCAATAACTACGCCCTGGGGTTTGATGCCTACAGGGCCCTGGTAGGAGGATTTGACCACCCCCTCCAGGGAATTGACAGAAAGAAGGGGGGGGGGGGGTTTCATAACTGCAGTTCTGACACTCCTTCAACTAAACCAATCCAACCTCTTCCACCAGCTTCACCCTCTCCCTGTATGGTATAAGCTCTATGTCCATTTACAACTAACCACTGTGTCATGTAATTCAGTCAGCCTTCTCACAACCTCTCCCTCTCTCCATGGCTTGGTACATCCTCCATTTCTCCTCAACACAATTGGTATATGAGTTGGTACATATTACACTTAGTATATACATAGTACATACTCTCCACTTTCTTCTCAGCCCATACTCCCAGGACTCCAGATCAGTAAATGTCAACCCTTCCTGGATAGGCCCAGCACCCAATTTGTCAACTACAGCCTCCAGCCCAATCAGTCAACATGTAATACCCTGGGAACTCCAACCTACAAAACCAGACACTCATCCCTCAAGGCCTCCTTCTCACCTCTTGCATATACTGGCCTCTCCTTCCCTCCTGGACTAATTCCCCCAAGGAATTTGTATACTACTTCTTACTGGTTAGTCCCTCTACTGGTAGGTTTCATCTCAGCACAAGACAACCTTCAACCAGCCTGCTTAACTCATATCACCTTGTCCCTTCCTGGTGTTACTCTTATAGGATTCAACAACTCCATCTTCAACAAAAACCTCCTGGACTGCTCTTCTCATCCTTCCTCTTCTCATTGCTTGCACTCCTCCTTTCATCTCCTTCATTGAAATTCCAGAAATTGATCCTTGAGCTCTATGAGTAGTAGTGCCCGTGACTTAAGCCCCTTGCATTCCGAGGGAATTTGTGACAGGGGGGAATGTCTGCTGGTTACACTCCCCCCCCCTAGTTGTGTGTGGTGCCACACAACTACAAAATGTTTTGTGGCATGCTACACAACTAAAAACCGTTGTGTGGCACGCTACACAACTTGGGGGGGCCTTGTAGAGTCCACACGAACCAATCAAGTTGTACAGAGGCCACACAACTTGATTTTAGTTGTGCAGCGTGCCACACAACCAATTTGATTCATTTACACAACTCAAAAGGGTTGTGAGTTTATCATTAGCCTTTTTTTTGTATCCACAATTTGAGAAAGGAAAGGGAGAAAATGACAAGGGAAAGGGAAAATGAATGTGGAATTAGAAGAAGGGGTAATTTTTCTTTAATTTTACTCAAAACCCTTTTTTATTTGAAAAAATACTGTTAAAACTGATTCTTTATACATTTATTGTCAATACAAAAAAAGAGTGATTTTGAAACGCAAGATGAGAATTTTTTGGAAATTTCTCTTGGAGAAGAAGAAGGAGGTATTTCAATGAAGGACTTGTTGAAGATTAAAAACTTCCTGGCTTGGTTTTTTAAAAAAATTTCAGATTTTTTTCCTGCTTTTATGGGATCTATATTTTCTAATTGGTATTTTATTTGTGATTATTCTTAGATATCTGGGACTTTATTGAAGGAGAGGTATATTTTCACATTAAAAAATTCTTGAAAAATCCTGAGGATTTTTTTTTTTAAAAAAAGATGATAATGAAAATGCAGCCTATACAACACCGGGGAAACTAACCTTTGTAACCACTGCAACCATTGAAAGAAAATTTGTGAGTATTCCTTTCTGCCTTTTTCAGAATTTTCTTCAATTGTAAGAATTAATTTTATTTTGAATAATTTTTAGTTTTCCAGATTATCTCATCTATCCTTTGTAATTGTTAATGAGTTGGCTATGCATCAAGTGAGTTATCAGATATATACATTTTTTTATCCAAAGATCAATCTGAATTTCTTATTTAACTTTTTGAAAAAAGGTTTTTTTACCTAGAATCATCAATTCTCCATATATCTCATGTTGAAGAAGTGTTCAAGAGAAGGGAAGTATGGGTTCAGAGAAGCAGCTACCAGCTTGGGCAGGAAATCTGAAGATTAGAGTATCATATGGCAGGAAATGATTTAATAAATGGATTGCAACCAACTATTCCCCCACTCAGAATCCATGAAAAATGTCTAGGATAAAATCTTTGAAGAAGCTAGAAGGAACCCCAACCAAAAATGAGGACCAGCTCCCAGAACTTAGACCTTTCTGGATGAAATTTGATTGCAATGATTCTTTCCTTGCTGAATTTTTGAATGAGTGGTGATTATTTGATTTAATTTGACACCCTCTATTTATTTCCCACTCAATTTCACACCAACCAACAATTCTCAAACTTGACCTATATGCCTTATTCTCTTTAGAAGATTTTCATAATATAGTTCCATTCAATTTAAAATCTCATAAATTGTCAGCTCCATATTTAATTTTAATTTAGAGGGGCTTTGCAAGCAAGGAATCAACTGGTGGATAACTTTGATTAAAAGAATTGAGGTTTTGGGATGGAGGTTCAATTTGATCCTAGAAGATCTAGAATCAAATAAAATTTAATAGGAATTGATGATTGAATTTATTTGTCACATATGTATATATATATCTGGAAATGGCTTTTGTGTGTTTAGCCTATGTTTGATTGATTTTTTTCTTATTCAAATTTAGAAACTTTTCTCCTTAAAAGGAATAAAAAAGATTAATTTTATTGCCAAGGCTATAATCATGCCAAGTAAATTTTTAACAACATGCCAAAGGCTTTTTTTTAGCAAAATGACTATGACATTATTATTTTTCTTGCATTGGATGGAGTTTTTTTTCACCTCTCATTTTGAATTTTAATCCCTATCAAAAAATTGATAGTTAAAGATTTTTTGAATATAAAATGAACTCAATTAGTGTTCATCATTTGATTCTGAAAAGAATTCTAACCCAGACCCACCCCATGGCCTGGATTAATGTTTAAAGGCCTTCTGGGGCCCAACACACTATTAAATGATGTGTTTTCCTACCTCAGGCACATGTTATAAACTCAAAAAAACTGAATGACTTCCTGAAATGGGAAGGAAGTCCATTTGGAATGTTAATAGCAAAAAAAGTGCTATAGTGACACCAATGATGCCTGTTGGAATGAATTTAACAATTTATTTTCTAAAATAGAGCCTATGGCCGGTGTTTAGAAAGCTCTTTGGTGTGATTATAGACTGGGACTAATTTTGAAATTAATTGTGTAGAATTCAACAAGCCTGACATCACTTCTTGAAAGGAGACAAATAAAATGGGTCAAATGGTTTAAAAAGATTTGAAAATGAAATTTAAAGGTACAAAAAATGGGTGATAAAGGTTCTCAATTTTTGGAGGTTCAAATTTTAGTATAATCTAGCCATATTATATCTCTGGGTTTAAAATAAGTAGAGACAGTTTGATTTTTATCTGATTGAGCTTTGAAATTTTCTACAATTTTTTCAAAGTTGTCTACAAGGTTAATTTGAAGTTCCTTCAAGTTCTTGAAGTAGCAAGAAGATGGGTCCTGGGTGTTGAGGCAAATGAATTCAAATTGGGGGTTCTGGAAGTATATGATTTGGAACATATTTTGGAGAGTTGAATAATCAAATGAATTTCTTTAGGAAAATTCAGAATAATTTAGCCATGTCAACCAGTTTTCCTGTTGGTAGTTAATTTACATTCAAATATATTGCTTGAGGATTTGATTGAGTTCTTCAGTTTGGCCATCTGGTTTGGGATTATAAGCTGGGGAGAGGTTATTTTTGATGTTGAAGAGTTTGAAAAAGGAGCTCTAAAAATTAGATAAAAAGAGAGAGCCTCTATTGCTAGCAATATCACTAGGAAGACCATGTTTACTAAAGATAACCTCAAGCGGAATCTTTTTAAAATTTTTGGCAGTTGCGGTAGTTTTTTTCTTAATGAAAATATCCATTTTAGAAAATCTATCTGTAACTAAATGTATAGCATCACATGAAAAAGAAAAATTAAGTAAGGAAATGTGATCCATAGATAAAGAAGTATGTCAAGTAGACTTATTTCATTGAAAGGGAAAGCAACCCCAATGTACTCTAAAAATTAACTAATTTATAACCAAAATTGCAAGACTTCAATTTTCTTTTTGATGAGATTAAATATCAACAATATTCTCAGGCCAAATCATTTTAACTTTGCTAAAATCCACTGAGCCCAGAAAATGACCAGAACCAATGAAAATTGAAAATTTATGTGTTAGTTTTTGGTTGTGATATCACTTATATTCTTTGTGATAATTATGGCCAGAAATTAGCTAAGTGGCAGGAGGAGCAGTAATGAAAGCAAAAGAAATGCTGGAAACATTGTGTATATAAAGGCTAATTGACCCTCTTACCCCTATGAACTCACCTAACAGGCTGGTTGCCTCATGAAACCAGCCACTGGCCGCATAAATGGGCCAGGTGGGACCAAGGACACACCTGGGTCCGCTCTCAGAACTCACACCAAGGGGGGGGGTGTAACCTTCAGAAATGCCACCCTCTTTATTACCTGGGTGACAAGCACTGGTGGTCAAATCCCCCCCTGGTTTCCTGGGAAAATGTTTGCCCCAGGCAAACCAAAAGTAGAATGGGCTGGAGGGGGATCAGGTCCCCCCAGCCCTATTTGGCACCTCCCCCTCATTCATGGGGGGGGGGAGAGCTTGCGGAGGTGGGAGGGTGATGAAATCCCCCCCACTGAGGGCCACCTCAATCCAACTGGCCTGGACCGTATCAACATTCAAGTGGGCTGGGGGGAGGATCAGGTCCCCCCCGCCCTTGGGGCCTCCCCCTCAGTAACAGGGGGGGGGGGGAGAGGGCCCCATCTCTTGTCATGTTTCCTGGTGGGGGGGGGGGGCGGGTGATGAAATCCTCTCCCAATACCAGTTGCCTTTCTGCGACCAGCCTGGGAGGTTATGGTGGCTGGTGGTCTGCCACCAGCCACCCCCCTCCCTTGAAATTTCAAGCAAGAGAAGGGGAGGGAGCTGGGACCAACGGTCCCAGCTCCTGCAAGAGGGTGGGTGGTCCCCCTGCCCCCTGCAGCAGCCCTGCATGGGCTGTTGGGGCCTTAAATGGGCCAGACACCTAAAACAGCGGCCCTGAGCGGGCCACAACATGGGCAATGACCCCAAAAGGCCTTCCCAGCCCAATAGCTTACTTATACACACTTTGGCGGACATCCCCGCTGGCCAAGTATGTTCAAAATAAACCTTGGGCCCAATATTTCCCACAAAAGCTCATTTGGGTGGGGTGGCCCATCCATCTCAATGTGCCTGTGATGGCCTGTGTACCAAATGAATTATTTCTCCCAAAATCTGTGACATCTGCACAGGCCCATGGGGTCCGTGTGGTTTTCCAAAAGGCCATAGAGGCCCATACATGCATTCCATTTGGATTACACCTTTACATGGCACGCATGTAAGTGCCTATGTATTTTAACATTTTTATGTTCCTTCAATGCTTTTTATTTACTCATTGTTTGTATTTTCATTTTCTTTATTCCTTGCCTTCTCAATATTCTCAAATTTGGCTTTTGAAATATCACCACATTAAAAAGGCGTGTGGGTATGAGCCAAACATCATCCTGTCATCCTCATATCAAATTTTGATTTCCCCCTTTCTTCTGATTTTCACAACACCCACTTTGAGCCCCAAGTAGTGTCAGTATCAACACAAGATCAGCAAAAATTTTGTGGACCTGGCAATCCTTTCAATTCTTCAAGCAAGCCTCAATCTGGCAATGGCAACTGATGAAATTCCAGTTCTGTGGTGTGGATCAGTGTAGTGGTGCTCAAAGCTGTCAAATCTCATTGTCCTTGCTTTCCTTTTCAATACTGGTCTGTTCATGGGCCATTATTCTGCCTGTTAAACACAATCTGCTTGTGTGTGCAATCTTATCTCAGTTTATTACTTCATTGATGCTCAAACTTCTCTTGTTTATTTTCCATCATTTTCAATTTATCTTTGTCCAGGTTTTCAACCATTAAACTTTTACATAAAGTACTTATTTATTGATTGTGTATCATTGTGATCCCTGCAAATGTTTGGTTATGATTTATCACATGACAACCAGTCATGGTGCATCTGATTCAGCGTCCACAGTTATGATTGAGACTGTAGGCCAGTTAAATCACCAGGGAATCTAGGTATAATCCACCTGTGGTCAACCCAACAGGGAAAATTAAGCCTGTTGTTCTGCAGGCGTTCTGAAGCCTGCCAAATTAGACAGTTTCACGCTTGGTGGGCTCTCTCTGAGATCTCACAAATCTCATTGATCTCTCCCAAAATTCAACCTTCCAGAGGACCTCTGCAGCAACAAATTCTGTCCAATAGGCGCTCTGGCAGCCATGCCATCCTACCAACCCGAACGGTGCCCTCCTGTGGCACCACCCACCACACCCCACCTGGCACCGACACCTCTGCACCTGTCACAACCCCACGGAAAACACCACACCAGGCTTAATCACCACCATAGGTGGCCACCCCAACACACATCCATGGTTTACACATCAATAAAACCCAGAGTTTCTCAACTTTTTTATTTTTTTGTTATTTTTTGTTATTTTTTGTTATTTTTTGTTATTTTTTGTTATTTTTTGTTATTTTTTGTTATTTTTTGTTATTTTTTGTTATTTTTTGTTATTTTTTGTTATTTTTTGTTTATTTTTTTATTTTTTTATTTTTTTTATTTTTTTTATTTTTTTTAATTTTTTTAATTTTTTAATTTTTTATTTTTTTTTTATTTTTTTATTTTTTTTTATTTTTTCTAGTTTTTTTTATTTTTTTTATTTTTTTTATTTTTTTTATTTTTTTTATTTTTTTTATTTTTTTTATTTTTTTTATTTTTTTTATTTTTTTTATTTTTTTTATTTTTTTTATTTTTTTTATTTTTTTTATATTTTTTTATATTTTTTAAATTTTTTTTATTTCTTTTATTTTTTATTTTTTTATTTTTTTTATTTTTTTTTATTTTTTTTTATTTTTTTTTATTTTTTTTTATTTTTTTTTTATTTTATTTATTTATTTATTTATTTTTTTTATTTTTTTTTCATTTATTTTTATTTATTTTTATTTATTTTATTTTTTTTAATTTTTTTAATTTTTTTAATTTTGTTAATTTTTTTTTATTTTTTTTATTTTTCATATAGCCACACCACAGAAAAATGGACGCCACCTGTATGCAGGTGGCATTTCTGTATCCCATTGATATCTCAGGGTTATGTGATGCTGTATCTCATCATTAACTTCCAGCAGGTGGTGAAATATTGTGACTAGAGATTGCCATTTGCTGAACTTCTAGCTCATTAGTTCATAATAGATTGTCAAGGGAAAGCTAGATATGAGCAAAGCTGTTGCTTCACAAGCAGTCCACATATCATCTACAAATTACTGCAGTTGGTATTTGGGAATTCCTTCAAAGTGAAATTCAAATATTCCAGAAGAGGCTGATTGTTTTCAGATTGGAATTTCCATTAACTGGTCAAAAACTGGGTAAGTCCTCTTATTCACAGCCCACAATAAAATGCATAAACATATATTTAGGATAATAATAACACACCATGCTCCTAGAAATGTACAAATCTTTCCTTATATAAATGAGCCATTGATGGTTTCTTTTCTGTTGGTTTCTTATTCAATAGCCTATGTTGGTGTAATTTTATTTTTTATACTTCTACTTTTATCAGAAAAAATACAGAAAGCCAAGCCAAAATTGTTTGTTCAAATTTCAAAAAATGAAGAATATTTGAAATGGAAGATGACCAAAGACCAAGGGAGTAATGAAAAGAAAAAGAACAAAAGAAGGAAGAAAAAAAAGTCAACATCCTCACTTAGATGTGTTGATTACCATCCCTGGTCTGCACATAAGGGCAGCTTATTTTGTTTTTTGAGGGAGAATGTCAAAACCCAGGCAAGAGGCAGGCTTCTTTTTGCAATGTAGAAATCACATTATTGCTTCCATCACATCCATGCTCTCATCACTTCATCCCCACTTTCATCACATCCCTTCATCACTTCATTGCTTCCTAACAGTGGAGGCACTCAAAGAGATTGCTCAATTACTGGGCTTGTAAATATATTTGATTTATTGATTGGATAAAAATTTCAAAAATGAAAAAAATACAATAGAAAAAATAGAAACAACATCAACCATATTGGGCCTCCTTTCCCAAAATTCTTTCATCAATTTTTGAAGTACTACAATCTTGGAGTTTTAAAGATACATTGGCTAGTTTTTTATTAATTTGGAATGAGCAGCCAAAGTGAGTGTGGGTTGAAGAGGTTTTTAAACTAGGAGGAGGAAATGTAGTCTGATGATCAAAAAATTGAGTCTTCCAAAGAATTTCAATAATGCCCTCAGCTTTTGCAAAGTCAACAATACAACCAAGTTTTGGAAAAGATAAACCATGACCCAAATCATTGCAGGGAGGAAGGATAGGCTGTCCTGTAGATCTGTTGATGTATGAAAATATCCCATACGTAAAACCATTCAAGTCATTCTTATCATTATTGAGCTTGTTTGAGAAGTCATCAAATGTCACAACCACATTTGAAAACATGCAGAAATCTTGCTCCTTTTCCATCCACTCAGATGAAGACCAGTTTGGGATTAGATATTCATCTGAAACTTTCTTTTTTTGAGCATGAGCTGAAGTAAATAGTGATTGGATCCTTCCAAAGAACGTTTTTTGTGAGCAGGAAGACAGTCCCACAGTTCATCATCCTTCTTGATGGTCTCTTCATCCAAACCTGGTTTGCAAGAATAGACCCCTATTTTTGAATTGAAGTCAACATCAATCAATTTTTCAAATTTTCTGAAAAAACCTGACATAAACAATTGGACAAACCTGCAGAGGAACCCCTATCACTTCCAGCACAAAAACCAATGGCATGCATGGAGCCAGTCAAGGCTGCTGTGTTTGTCTTGCTGAGTGAATGGAGTTTCTTCGCCATCTGGTACAAGTCCAAGACAATGTTGCACAAAGTATCAATTTGTGGAGTGCTTTTGGCAGCCTTCAAACTGTGGTATTTAACAATGAAGTAGGGCTGAAACTGGCAGTTTGTGACAGCATTAACCAGTATGTGAGGGTCCATGTGCGGTAAGACAACATGATTGGGTGCAAGATTGTCCCGCAGTGTCACAAAGTATGTTGGCTCATCACATTCTTGTAAAAACTGTCTCCTGGCACGGTTGAACTTTTTGTTACTTGCAGATGTTGAAGTAACATTTGAGTTCAATAGCCTTTGTCTCTTTCCTACTAAAAGAGGCTCCGATGCATTTTTTTTCTCCTTGGCATCCCCTGAAACGCCAAGCTCATCACAACTACAAACTGTGTTTCAGGATGACACCCAGGAATCACAACATGAATCAAAAACCAAAAGAAAAATAATTCAGAATCAAAAGTTCAATTAGTAATTTTATTTTTGAACAATATTGAGGAATAAAATTTAAATCCCATACCCATTTTTACCAGACATGCCTTCATTCAATTCCACATTCAATTCCATCAAGATTGATATCTAAAAGACTGATATCTAAAAACAATAAATACCCTCTTTTTTTAAAAAGAAAAAAACAAAAAAGGTTAATTACCAATGGAGTGGTGGTTGTGGTGGATGAGGTGGGTGGTGGTGGTGGGTGGTGGTGGGTGTTGGTGGGTGTTGGTGGGTGTTGTTGGGTGGTGGTGGGTGGTGGTGGGTGGGTGAGGTGGTTCACCTCATAGTAGGACAGAACCCCAAATTGGAGCTGACAGACCCCAAGTGTGGTGCAGGTGTCTAAATCACTCACTAGGTGGGGAGGGGATTTGAAATCCCCCCCACCAAGCCACTCCCTCCCCTCTTGATTGCCCTCTAGGTGGGGAGCGGATTTGAAATCCCCCCCTCCCTCCCCCCTTGATCTCCCCCCTTGATCTCCCCCCTTGCTTGGTCACTAGGTGGGGAGCGGATTTGAAATCCCCCCCTCCCTCCCCCCTTGATCTCCCCCCTTTCTTGGTCACTAGGTGGGGAGCGGATTTGAAATCCCCCCCTCCCTCCCCCCTTGATCTCCCCCCTTGCTTGCTTGCTAGGTGGGGAGCGGATTTGAAATCCACCCCCCCCTCCCACCCTCCTCAATGCTTCCCTCGGCAGGGGGCTGATCAAGTCCCCCCCACCGCAAGCCCCTCTGGCCCCCCCCTTTGCCGCTTGATCAGTTGGGGGGTAATGAAATACCCCCACCGGAAGCCCCTATGGCCCCCCCCTTTTTGCCGCTCGCTTGGTTGGGGGGTGATGAAATCCCCCCACCAGGCTGGCCCTTCCTCTTGGCCGCTCGCTTGGTTGGGGGGTGATGAAATCCCCCCACCGCGAGCCCCTCTGCCCCCCCCTTTTTGCCGCTTGCTTGGTTGGGGGGTGATGAAATCCCCCCACCGGGCTGACCCCCCCCTTTGCCGCTTGCTTGGTTGGGGGGTGATGAAATCCCCCCACCAAGCCAGACCCTCCCTTGGGAGCCTGCTCGCTTGCTTGCTTGCTCACAAAAAAAAAACTAAAAAGAAACAAAAAGAAAAAAACAAAAAAAAAAAAACAAAAAAAAAGCGAAAAAAAACAAAAGCAAAGCAAAAAAAAACCAAAAAAAAAAAAAAAGAAAAAAAAAGAAAAAAAGAAAAAAGAAAAAATGGAAAACAAACCAAAAAAAAAACCAAAAAAAAAAACCAAAAAAAAAAAAACCAAAAAAAAACCAAAAAAACAAAGAAAGAACAAAAAAAAAAAAACCAAAAAAAAACCAAAAAAGAAAGCCAAAAAAAAGCCAAAAAAAAAAACAAAAAACAAAAAAAAACCAAAAAAAAAAAACAACAAAAAAACAAAAAAACAAAAAAACAACAAAAAAACAAAAAAAACAAAAGGAAACCAAACAAAAATCCAGAAAAAAAACAACAAAAAAACAAAAACAAAAAACAAAAGGAAACCCAAAAAAATCCAGAAAAAAAAAACAACAAAAAAACAAAAAAAAAAGGAAACCCAAAAAAACAAAAAAAAAAAAACAAAAAAAAAAAACAAAAGGAAACCCAAAAAAAATTCAGAAAAAAAAAACAAAAAAACAAAAAAAAAACAAAAGGAAACCCCCCAAAAAAACAAAAGGCAACCCAAAAAAATAAAAAAAAAAACAAGAAAAAAACAGAAAGAAACCAAAAAAAAAATGGAAAGAAGCAAAAAGAAAAAACAAAGAAAAAAACAAAGAAAAACCAAAAAAAAAACAGGAAAAAAACCAAAAAAAAAAACCAAAAAGCAAAAAAAAATGGAACTCTTCAATTGATGGCTTGAATGTGAAAAATCATAGGGTATATAAATAAATGAACCCCAGTTCAAATAAAAAAAAAGAAACATAATTTTGAACAAGATCTTTACTCACAGGGCTGGTAATTTCTTTTAGTGGCTTACTTGTGGGGTTTCTTCTGTTCATAGATTGGAAAATGTTTGGTGACTGATTTTTTGGAATTTTGGTATCAATGACACTTGACCAGTGATGTTTTGAAGTTTAATGATAATCATGTATTTCATTTGAAGATTAATGATATTAATAAAAACCCATGATTGGAATTGATATCTTTACATCAGGAAATTTTAAAACACCACATTAAGCAAGGAAATATCCCATGCAAAGAGTTTGTTTGCTTCACCAAAACAACAGATTTTATGACTACAAATATTCATTTTTCATAATTTTTTTATAGAGACTTTATTCAATCATCTGGGAGTGTGGAAACCCCAATTTATTGCATCATGACTTCTTCAAATTGAGATTGGCACATTTTCAATTTCAGAAAAACCAAACTCTCATGCAAAAGTATCACATCTCCTCTTTCTCCAACTTATCATTTGATGATCCTCTTGGGACCAGCTCTGATAAAATAAATGCAAACTGCATCCACATATTGCTTGGCTAAAATGCAACAGTACCTGGCCAGAATGTACCGAATTGGATTGTCTTTGCAGCTTCCAGGCACCTAACTAGTCCCTCATCAAGTCTTTGAAAGTACAATCTTGTGCGTTCATCATCATGGATCTTGCAAGGTTCCAAAACCATCTGCTTTTCTTGTAGCCAAATGTATTCAAACATTTGTTAAGAGAAGTAAACTACCAGCAAAGGAGGATAGATTCTTTTTGTGTCTTCCTTGTTCCACAATTGAACTGAATGACAAATTGATCCAAATTACAGGCATCCAGATCAATGATGGGCCAAGGAAAACACAAAAACAATCAATCCGCCTTTGCTGGTAGTTTCCTTCTGTGAAAAAATGTCTGAATACATTGGGCTAAAAGAAAAGCAGATGGTATTGGAACTTTGTGAGATCCATGATGATGAAGGCACAAGAATTTACCATCAAAGACTTGACGAGGAACTACTTTGGTGCCCTGGAAGCTGCAAAGACAATCCAATTTGGTGAATTCTGGCCAGGTACTGTTGCATTTTAGCCAAGCAATATGTGGATGCAATTTGCATGTATGTTATCACAGCTGGTTCCAAGAGGATCATCAAATGATAAGTTGGAGAAAGAGGAGATGTGATACTTTTGCATGAGTTTTTGGTTTTTCTGAAATTGAACATGTGCCATATTGCTGAAAGGGGTGGGATGGGATGGGGGGAAATTGCTTGAGGGGAGAAAGAAGACCTGTTTAAGTAGTTCTTGATGGATGCTTCAGCCAGGTGGTTGAGTATTGGGTGGTGGCAAACAATCTGTGGCATTTTGAATATGCAATTAATCTAAAAGTGCTGAGTGGCGAGTTAGGGCTTTGGACAGTCTAAATCAAAAAGTTGACGTTGAGGAATCCAATCTTGCTGCTCAGCTAAAATTATTGTAACTGGGGCTTCCAGTATTGAAAACTATTTGACAATCACTCTTTTTCAAAACTTTTGATTATGAAGTATGATGCAAATCAAAATTAGTCAAATTTGATAATCATGTCATAAAAAAAACAGATTGTACCCCAGGATCTTCCTTTGAAAAGCAGCCAAAGCAGTGCGATGGATTTTTATTCATACATTAATTATACATTATTCCCAAGACCAACAAAGTTCAAGATCAAAGAGTCAAAAGAAACAGTTTAATTTCAATGCAAATAATAATTATGATCAGCAATATGGAGTACTTTATTTTTGTTAGCTTTGGTATAATGTATAGTACCATCCTGAATGCTTCTACAAGTGTTTAGGGTTCTAACAGTGATTTTTAAAGACATGAAAAGACGGGTATACAAAAAATTTTCTACAGGAGGAAGTGTACAGTGCCAATACTTTTTTGATTGCCAGAGTAACTTAAAAATTCCTTTTTGAGTAGAGAAATTGATCCCAACCCCATAGTCAGGTATGACAAAATGCCCATCATGAACATTGTAGCCCTTGGAGGGAGTAGCAAGTGATCCACATGCTTTCTTCTGTGGCACAAATAAAGCAAAGGAAAAGTTGGATATATCATTTTCATCAATATGGGGAAACTTGCAGAAGCCATCAGAGGTAAAGGTGAGGTGAGGCAAACAGGAGCTGGTCCCAAGAGGATCATCAAATGATAAGTTGGAGAAAGATGGGATGTGATACTTTTGCATGAGGGTTTGTTTTTTCTTAAATGGAACATGTTCCATATTGCTGAAGAATCCTCCAAGTATACTAGAAGCCCTTTCAGAGTAAGACATAAGTTCATCATACTGGCATTTGGCAGTAGCAGTCTTCAGGTCCTTGATGTATCGGCCAATCATTTGAGCTGTTACCATGGCCTTTCTCCATCCAATTGCCCAAATTTTTCCTGCCCATGATCTAGATGGTGAGCCCACTGGGTTTACAAATTTCTTGCATTGGTACAGGAACCAAGCAAGAAAGTCAATATCATCAGACTCCTGAGGTGATAGGTCCTGGATTGGGATAAATTTGATATAGGCAATAATATTATTCTTCTCCTTATCCATCAGGAGCACTTGACCATGATCAACCAGTTAAAAGTTGGATTCAACAAAGGCATGCGACTCTTGAAACTCTTCATTTGTTGGCTTTCTGGGATTTTCAGGATCAATCTGGGGATAGACCTTGCATTTGTTATAGGACCTGTAGCTCCACAGAATTTTGGGTTGCTGTGTCTTGTCCTTGTTACCTGTGATTTTTTGGGTAAAGAGAAGATCCCTGTTCAATTTGTACTGAGCTGGTTTTCATCCAGCAATCTTATGATTGCAATATGCTTTTGTCCTGGTGAATGGTGAAAGTAACAACATTAATAATTGAGTGGTATGCAGTTCATATTCACCAGGGGACATATCCATATCATATCAAATTGTAGAATTGCCAAAAGAGAAGTACAGTGAAAAATTGGGAAGGGATTGGGAAAATGTCAGCTTGGTGAATCAACATAAAGGATAATAACAAGGAAAAAACTATACGCTTTATTCTTGTTCCTGGCCATGAAAATATTGATTTGGATGGTGGCAATTCACAGGGAAGAGTACTTTGTATGCTTGGGGGAAAAGATGATGATCTTTAAATGGATGGAAGAGATGGCATTTGTGGATATTAAGAGTGGAAGTGGGAGTCAAAGTCAAGGGGTGTGGTGGGATTGGATGGGGGGAAATTTCTTGAGGGGAGAAAGAGGTCCTATTTAAGTAGTTCTTGATGGATGCTTCAGAAAGGTGGTTGAGTAGTGGGTGGGGGCAAACAATCTGTGGCATTTCAAATATATAATTGATCTAAAAGTGCTGAGTGGTGGGTTAGGGCTTAACACAGTCTGAATCCAAAAGTCAACCTTGAGGAATCCAATCTCACTTCTCACGGGAAATTTTTGTGACTGGGGCTTGCAGTATTGAAAACTATGGGACAATCAATCTTTTGAAACGTTGAATTATGAATTATCATGCAAATAAACATTTTAAGAAATGTGGCAGATGAAAAATACAGCTAAAATTATGAAAAAAAATCAAATCACTTGCAAGATGACACAGTAAAGCTAGAGAAACTCGGAGAAGAAATGACAGCACTCATATTAAGCATTTGAGCTTGGTAACTCAGAGATTGGAGGGGGTTCTAGGCTGAAAGGCATGTTGGAACAGGAATTTTTCTTCATGTGGTTCATGTAGTAATGAGCAATAGCCTTGGCTAGATCATGCCGGGTGGGTAATGTCAATTTTCCAGTATCTTGAGGGTTCTCAGATATACTGAGCATGATGGATTGAATGTAGATTTGAAGGTGAGCCCATATGGGTTCCTTGGCTGAAGGTCTTCCATCTGAGAGAGACTGAATTTTTTAAATTAAACAGAGGAGTTCATGACAATCACATAAAGAAGCAATCCTTCTGTCTCTTGAAGCAATGAAGATTCCCTGGATGCCAGCAAGAAGGTAGAAGAAAAAAGGTAGGAAATTGTGGCGGCATTCTAGTTGAGTCAATTCAGTGCGACATTGTTCATTTGAAAACTCTGAGACAGTGAGGGAAGAGTGGTCAACAGTGGATGCTGGAGGGTCTTTGTGCTTGTGCTTTTTCTTCTTGCTGGTGGAGGGCTCCTTTGGGTCTTTCTGGGAATGAGCCTGAAGTAAGGTGAAGCTGATCATGATATCAATAATGATGCTGTGTAGCTCTTGAAGACAGTCCCTTGGCTCAATGGGCATAGCCTCTGACTGATTGGTGGGAATAGCCTCTGAATGATTGGTGTTGGCCTCATTTTCTAGAACCATGTGATGCTCTATTGAGCAGGGCTGCAGTGAATTTGGAAATTTCTTGATGCTTTGGAGCCACATAACCATTTGTAGGTTTGCCTTGACATTGGAAACTGGAGATGTGAGAGGATGGGGAGGCTGTGCACACAGTTCATCAGCAACTGTTTGCACTGAGAAAGCCACTTTCTTGGCCAATTTATTGATTCCTTTCCCAGTGGGATGGTCCAAGGCATGAAGAAAGCGCACCAGATTGGATTCTAGATGAGCGGTTTTCTGATCTAGGGGGTGTGCACCAGCGGGACAAGAATGGCTGTTCTGCAGGCGGTTGAGGGCAGGAAAGTTGATGATGTCTGGTGCCCACCATGGCTCATGTGCATCCAAGCATAGAAACTCTGTTGCTGTGAAATGAAAAAGTGGTCATTAGCAAAAAGAAATCTTGCAAGTT
Organism: Puccinia polysora; assembly: GCA_025617555.3. Taxonomy (NCBI): domain Eukaryota; kingdom Fungi; phylum Basidiomycota; class Pucciniomycetes; order Pucciniales; family Pucciniaceae; genus Puccinia; species Puccinia polysora. The sequence goes on along the minus strand of CM062625.1, from coordinate 51,789,283 downwards.
GATGGGATTTTCAAATAAAACTAACCTTGCTCACGGATCTGCCAAACCCAGTTACCATACTCAAAATTGGCTGAATGGGAGATTTACCACATTTCTGGTGGTTCCATACTAGTGGTGGCCTGGAGACAGAAATCCAAAAAGTGCTTCACCCCATCCCATCCCATTTGGAGTTTCTTTGGAGATTTCCTACCCTTGAAAGATTGAGGGATTGAATGAAGCTCCTTGCATATTCTTTTGTGGTAAATGATGGTAAAATAACCTCTACTTGCTTGATCATCAAAATCATAAGTGGGCTCCTCATCTTGGGGAGCATCCATACCTGAAACAATGGGCTGGGGAGAGGTTGGGTCTGGTTCAATCACTAATGCTTGATTGGATGTCTCAGGTTGATCTGGGGCCACCTGGGATTACTCAGAAGTGACTTGGGGTTCCTCCATGGTTGCAGTGGATTGGGCACATAGGGAAGGTTCAGGAGTTATTTGGATTTCTGGTTGAGGGGAGGGTGCAATGGCTTCATTATTTGATGCTGCATCAGGGGAGGAGGGGGCTGGATTGTGATTTCCCATGATTTGTAGATGTGGGGTCATGTCCACATGGGGTAAGTCAAGCGTGGAAGTTTTGGAGGTGGCTTTAATGGGGGCTGTTGGGACAATGAGTAGCTGGGTGTGATGCACAGCCGTTCTCTGCTGGGGAGACACCTTTTACAATTATATTCTAAGGGGAAAAAAACCAATAAGACCTCCAAATCTACAAATGTGAAGAATGAAAGTGGGGCAAAAACTAAACTTTTTGGATATCATTCAAGCTGGAGTTTAACCTGTTCGCAGTATCTCGGATTGACCTGGGGATCCTGAGGCAAGCACAGGTAGTGACCATCTCTTGAATAGTATCAACATTCTGATAGAATTCTTCCTCAGTTACTTCATGGACTTCTGATGCGGGGTCAGACTTGTCTGCAGGCACTGAGAGTTGTTCATCTTCATGAGTTGATGGTGAGGACTCTGTTGATTATGCCAAGGCATTAGTCAATGGATGCCAAGGTTGGTAGGGATTGTTCTTTCAATTTTATGAAATACAAAACAGTGGGTTAACAAACCTGAAGGTGGGATTGCTTGTGTAGGAGCAGTGGATGCCATTGTGAGTGGATTAATAAATAGATGGGAAAAAGGTGTGAAGCTGGCTTGAGGGGTATTGGGGAATCAAGAAAAGGGGAAAAACCTGAGGGAAGGGAGGGTTATTTATAGCCATTGACAAGAAGACTTGTTTAATTTTTCTTGCTGCAACCCACCAAACAAACATGGCTGCTGACCATGTCTACATGATGCAACATAAAGCTCCATAGTCATTTGTGTGTCATGCTGGTGTGATGCATGTGGCTTGCATTATCTGGGGATGGACCTGTGCATATGTAAGCCTTGATGACTTGCTGCGTTAGCTGAAAAATAATTTAGCACATTTATGGATGATGACAATTGCTTCTCGTGACAGACTGCAACTATTAGAATGCCTCATGGACAGTGACCAATGTTCTTCTTAATGGTTGCCGACCATTGCAGTTCTTTATGGATGATGACAATTGATTCTCATGAGCAACTGCGACCATTAGAATGCCTCATGGATGGTGACCAATGTTCTTCTTAATGGTCACCGACCATTGAAGTTCTTTATGGATGATGACAATTGATTCTCATGAGCAACTATTACCATTAGAATGCCTCATGGACAGCAAGCAATGTTCTTCTTAATATTTTCCAACCATTGAAGTTCTTTATGAATGATGAAAATTGATTTTCATGAGCAACTATTACCATTAAAATGCCTCATGGACAGTTACCAATGTGCTTATTAATGGTCGCCAACCATTGAAGTTTTTTATATGGATGATGACAATTGCTTCTCATGAGCAACTGCAACCATGAAAATGCCTCATGGATGGTGACCAATGTTCTTCTTAATGGTTTCCAACCATTTAAGCTCCTTCCAGTTTCACATCAAGGACAAGAGTGTACCACACAATGTCACACAGTGTAACATCTTATCTACACATATGGGAGTATTGGTGACACGCGGTGGCACAACACGCTGTGGTGCTCCAAAACCTAACCTATAGCCATCAGACTCACTTTTCTAGTATAAATACAGCACTAATCCTCAAAATAACCTCAAAAATGGATTCTACACCTAAAATAACCCCTAGTCACTCAGCCAAATTACCCCTCTATCTCTCATGGATTAGAAGATACTGCCCAATAAGGTGTTACAGCTCAGTGAAATACATATGGACATACCCTGGATGCCTTCAAGTACATACCACATAAAGTAAACCCATACACCACTCAAACTCCTCACCAGTATATATATAATTAATATATGCAAGGCACTGCATGAAGAACCAAACAAATCACCTGTATACACAGCAATATATGCAAGACACTGCATGTAGAGGCTTTACAGCATCATACAGGACATAATACAGAAGCAATATATGCAGGCACATGCAGTACAGAAGCAATATATGCAGGACACTGGCTGCAGAACCAAACAAACAACCCACAACCACAAGTCAGCCACCAGGTGGCAGCCCCCCCTGATGTCTATAAATAGAGGGCCTCTCTCCCCCATCCAGGTCCCATCAGATCCCCCACATCCCCCAGGCACCCAGCCTGGGGTGGCCACCCTTATAAAGGGTATTAAACCCTTATAAAAACATCAAACCCTTATAAAATATTAAACCCTTATAAAAAGAATATTAAACCCTTATCATAAACAATCATCAACACCATACTTTGACCAGCATCAACCATCATCAACCATCATCATCACCAACCATCATCACCATTCACCAACCATCATCATCACCTATCATCACCATCATCATCCTTCATCATCATCCATCATCACCATCCATCATCACCATTCACCAACCATCATCATCACCTATCATCACCATCATCATCCTTCATCATCATCCATCATCATCACCCATCATCACCATCATCATCCTTCATCATCATCCATCATCATCATCACCATCCATCATCATCACCATCCATCATCATCACCATCCATCATCATCATCATTTACCTTGACCATCATCCACCATCATCTTCATCAATCATCATCATCATCAATCATCATCATCAGTTATCAACTATAGGCTCAACCATTTCAACCTTTATTCAAATCATCACCTGTAACATCAAGGGAGTACTCATCAGTAACCAATAAAACAACATAAAGAATATATAAAGGATAAGACTAGAGAAAGGATTCTTCCCTAACTCAGCTTCTATCCACCAGGTCACCTATCTGTTCCACCATTTCTTCCTTATCAAGCTTGAATACATTGATCCTAGGTCTGATAGAGACTACTATAGTAGCAACTCTATTTGAAAATCAGCCACCATTTCTCTTTTCTTTTATTGTTGTGAGACTACTATAGTACTCAGAGGGGCAGGCAATTCAAAACCACCCTTAGTATTCCTCTATTTTATTTGTAGTTGCAATACTAAATTCCCCCTCAAGTGACTGCCAGCAAGCTATTTGCTACTTTTTACCCAATCCCAAAGGAGTCTCCACATCTGGTGTCCCAACAGTGGCCGGTAATCTTCATTTTGGATCAATAAACTCAAGCATTAACAAGCAAGAAAATAACAGGAACCATTCAAGACCAAGGAATCAAAGCAACTGCTAGGAAGAGGATCAAGGATCTAGTCAGTAAACTGAAGGAGTCTTTAAATTTGGATCAATCAATCATGGAATCAGAATTAACAAGCCAGTCAATATAACTGTGGATAAAGGAATACCAATAACAACCATGACCATAACACATAACACATAACACATAACACATAACCCATAACCCATAACCCATATCTAGATCTATATCTATATCCATACCCATTACTCACCCATAACTCATAACTCCATTTACATACACATAACCCATACCCATATTAACACATGCATACCCAGTCCAATAACTCATATACATGTCAATAACCCATAACCACTCTGATAACCCATACCCCCACCAGTAACCCATCCAACCCAACTCGTCCCTTCCACCTCACCCCACCATACCTCAATTTGGTCATTCATCCATCCCCCACCTCAGCCGACGCACTCCTCTCATCTACCAGAACCCTTGGTACTCCAACAATCAACATTGGAGCCACCAGATTCCTATCATCAACTCATGTCATCCTCCTCAGCCATCACTCTCCCTCGATCCAGAGTATCTCAAATCATCTCTTTGGCTCCAATCACCATTTATTGCTGATCTACTAGCCAATCTCAAACAATTCCTGTTGGACCTGGACAACCATGCTCCCATCCCCCGATCGTCCCAACCAATGCCTAGCAAGACCCAAATCAACACTTCACCGCAAATCAAGCCATTCAACAACCATCCTCGTCCACTTGGTATCAATCGTTCAATCCATTATCCAGCCGTGTTCTATTGTCCCCGTTGTTCAAGCCTACCAGTACCACTTCAACATAGCAACCAAAGATTACAATGGTCATCAACAATAAGATGGAGGCGATCAATTAATCAATCCATCTCCCCATCCTTAATGGCATCACCGTTCATAGTCTCTCCACAAAAGATCAACCAATGGAACGATTCATAATACTGGCTACACCCATGTCCAATCTAGCTAACCTTGCTCTGGATTGATTGGGGGCCATTTTTCTTTATAGGTCGCGCAAATGATTGCAACTGACAACACTCGTCAATCTCCGCTCTGCTTAATCCCAAATCTGATTGGAAGTCAAGAACAACTCCACTCTTGTGAAGCCCCCATCAAAAACATCGCAAAACAGCAAACAAAAAAAATGAAAGACAGAAAGGCAAAAAAAAATAAAATAAAAATAAATAAAAATAAACAAACAAAACAAAAAACAAAAAAGGTTGATTGCAATTGGATCGATCAAATAAATGGACCAATCTTGCGACTGATTGTTTGCGACCAGAGGTCAAACTACCATCATCATCAAACATTTTACCACCCGTCCATTCGTGATCACCAGTCGACCTGGCGGTGCTTGAAGAGCACAGCTGTGATAAATTGACCGCTGGAAGGCCAGAATTCTATCTATTGTCCACTTTTTTGCGACCGATCGCTCCAAGTGAGCGCAACGGAGAAGACGGCGGCGTCCTGGTCTCTCCAAACCCTCGATTGCCTTAGCGATCGCGCAATCGGTCGCAATCGACGTTGCAAAACCGCCTCCAGCTCCTCAACCGATTCCTCCCAACCTCCCCTGCATCTTCCCTGCGGTCGCTTGTGCCAGCAGCATCTGTAAAAAGAAGAAGAAAAAAAAAAGAAGACAAAAGAGAAACAAAGTGACAATGCAAACTTGGCAGCGATGAGCTTCCGCTTGGGACGTTGGGTTTTCCGGACAATCCCAAGGTTGGAGGCTTGAAGGAAGTCTTGATTATATTAATTAACGGGTGACGCTGTGAGCATCAACTGGACTGAGCGATCAAAAGAACATCGGTCAAGCGGTTGTAGAATTATGCTTATGAGATCAAGCGGTTGGCAACATCGTCAACAATACAAACAATTAGCCTAGAATTGCGCAATCGGTCGCAACCGACAGCGGAAAAAAAACCGCCTCCACATCCTTAACCAATTTCTCCTGCTCCCCGCCTGCAATTTGCCTGTGCCAATAGTTTTGATCGGTCGATTCAAAATTTAATCGACCGATCGCATTATCGTCCTTGCTGACTTTGACAAAGCAAATAAATAAAAAAAATCAAATCACCTCGATCGATGCGCAAGCAATCGCAATCGCGGACCGAACAGCGAACGTGATCTTCCTCTCACGAGCCCTGGCGGCCTAGTTCTTTTTTGCCTTTGCTCTGCCCACTAACACCGCTATAAAAAAATTTCCTCCGATTTCTTCCTTTGATCGGCGCGGGTCTATAATAGCCAAACAATGCTTGCTCTCTTAATTCACCTCTGAAGGGGAGAACCGTAACCTCAACAGACAAGCATCCAAGTATGAGTTGGGAGGGCATAATCATTTCAAACTGCTCCTGAACAAGAGTTTAAACTGTTGCATCACTACTTTTTTAGAATCAATCATTGCTAATTTTTTTGGTAAACCAAAGGAATCATCAAGGAGACTCCTAAACATGAGTATAAACTGTCATTTCAAAGACTCCTAAACATGAGTATAAACTGTTGTTTCAAGGGCTCCTGAACAAGAGCTTAAACTGTTGCACCAACTTTTGCTGGTCTGACTGTCAACCACCGACGGGCTCCTGGACAAGAGCTTAATCTGTTGCATCAGCCCAGATCAGTGATCAACCACCAACAGGCTCCTGGACAAGAGGTTAAACTGTTGCATCAAGCCTTCAAATTTTGACTACCAGCAACAAGGATGCTCCTAGACATGAGGTTAGTTCTGTTTTACTCAACCAATTTGACTTGGAACCTCAACCCAAGGGGCACATCAAGCTGGAAGCTCCAAGAAATGAGCCTAAACTGTTCAGAATTCCATCTTAATCTCAACCATCAGCACCAGGTCCTTGGTAAGACCTGAAACTTCCTACACTCAAAGAAAAAAAAATAAAAAAGTGGAAGTATAATGGTAATATGAATAAAAAATAAAATAAAATAAAATAATGAAAATGAAAAATAAAAAACTAGGTAAAAACAAATCATCTTGGTCCTGGTAAGACCCAAAATTGCCTATCAACCATTTATTTTAAAAATATATATATTAAATGAAGATCTCAGTTAAAATCAAAGGAAACATGGAATACTAGGAAGAAGGAGGGACCTGAAGACATCAAGATTGGCCTAACTCCCAATTGGATCCAATTCAAGATTTCAAGATGTGTCAATGTAATAAGTAAAAAGGGTTAATTCATCTTTAACCAAAAAATTCAGGATGAAGATGTTATAGTGGGTATACCAAGGAAAAGGAATCTATCAAGTTGGAATAGATGCAAACAGGGAATCAAGGTTTAAAAATTGATGAAGATTAGGAAGAAAGTTAAAGCTTAAAAAATTCATTGGGGTATTGTCCTTGTCCAGGAGGTACCATATCATAGATGGGTATGGAGAAGGGAAAGGAAGTTTGAAGAAGGATGCACAGAACCTGTCTTTTTACAAGGAGAACAAAACTATAAATCAACAATCTAGAAGAATGGAAGGGATCAATTATGCTTTGAATTACTGCATGGATAAATCAAGAATGAATGAAGAAGGGAAGATTTGAAGATAGATCATCAAGAGAGTCAACAGGCCCAACTGGATTGCCTAGGATTCCTGGAACCTCTGTTTTTTTCATGATTTTTACATATAGTTGTTCAATTTTGAATCAAGAAGAAGAAGGAGAGCATGTGGAGTCAGATGTCTATAGGCAGAAATGCTGTGGACAGCATTAATTTGGGGGGGGGGATGTGGTGCTCCAAAACCTAACCTATAGCCATCAGATGCACTTTTCTAGTATAAATACAGCACTAATCCTCAAAATAACCTCAAAAATGGATTCTACACCTAAAATAACCCCTAGTCACTCAGCCAAATTACCCCTCTATCTCTCATGGATTAGAAGATACTGCCCAATAAGGTGTTACAGCTCAGTGAAATACATATGGACATATCCTGGATGCCTTCAAGTACATACCACATAAATTAAACCCATACACCACTCAAACTCCTCACCAGTATATACATAATTAATATATGCAAGGCACTGCATGAAGAAGCAAACAAATCACCTGTATACACAGCAATATATGCAAGACACTGCATGCAGAGGCTTTACAGCATCATACAGGACATAATACAGAAGCAATATATGCAGGCACATACAGTACAGAAGCAATATATGCAGGACACTGGCTGCAGAACCAAACAAACAAACCACAACCACAAGTCAGCCACCAGGTGGCAGCCCCCCCTGATGTCTATAAATAGAGGGCCTCTCTCCCCCATCCAGGTCCCATCAGATCCCCCACATCCCCCCAGGCACCCAGCCTGGGGTGGCCACCCTTATAAAGGGTATTAAACCCTTATAAAAACATCAAACCCTTATAAAATATTAAACCCTTATAAAAAGAATATTAAACCCTTATCATAAACAATCATCAACACCATACTTTGACCGGCATCAACCATCATCAACCATCATCATCACCATCCATCATCACCATTCACCAACCATCATCATCACCTATCATCACCATCATCATCCTTCATCATCATCCATCATCACCATCCATCATCACCATTCACCAACCATCATCATCACCTATCATCACCATCATCATCCTTCATCATCATCCATCATCACCATCCATCATCACCTATCATCACCATCATCATCCTTCATCATCATCCATCATCATCACCCATCATCACCATCATCATCCTTCATCATCATCCATCATCATCATCACCATCCATCATCATCACCATCCATCATCATAACCATCCATCATCATCATCATTTACCTTGACCATCATCCACCATCATCTTCATCAATCATCATCATCATCAATCATCATCATCAGTTATCAACTATAGGCTCAACAATTTCAACCTTTATTCAAATCATCACCTGTAACATCAAGGGAGTACTCATCAGTAACCAATAAAACAAAATAAAGAATATATATAGGATAAGACTAGAGAAAGGATTCTTCCCTAACCCAGCTTCTATCCACCAGGTCACCTATCTGTTCCACCATTTCTTCCTTATCAAGCTTGAATACATTGATCCTAGGTCTGATAGAGACTACTATAGTAGCAACTCTATTTGAAAATCAGTCACCATTTCTCTTTTCTTTTATTGTTGTGAGACTACTATAGTACTCAGAGAGGCAGGAAATTCAAAACCACCCTTAGTATTCCTCTATCTTATTTGTTGTTGCAATACTAAATTCCCCCTCAAGTGACTGCCAGAAAGCTATTTGCTACTTTTTACCCAATCCCAAAGGAGTCTCCACAACACGTGATTTGAATTGTGAGCAAAGTTACTCATGGCATAGTGGAAAAATTGTACTTCTCAAGAATTGTGATGCATGACTAATGTACAGGATAGTGAGGAGGGAAGACAACAACCATATGAGTGAGATTGGGAAGAAGGAGATGAGAAGCTAAGGGAGAGGGGATTTAGGTGTCATCCTGCGGGGATTGGAACACTTCCCTCCAATCCCTGGTGGTAAGAATAGTTTACCTGAATATGATATGAGAACAATTTTCTCAATCAGCCAACTGTAAGGTTGGTGGATATATCTCCAGGAAAAAAAGACTTACTGGGAAAGTTGCTCCTTGCGTTTCTGAATCTGAAGGAGAGATGGAAAATTCAGTGAGGTGCATATGATGAGTGGAGTATGAGGACATTACCTTTTGAATATTCTCCTCAATGGTATTGGGTGAAATGAGGTAATAAACCTGCACTGGCCTTGTTTGACCCATTGATGCAGCCAATCAACTGCCTGTGACTGGGTTGTGGGGTTCCAACGGGGTTCCTATGTAGATCAAATGAATGTAGAATAAGTAAATGGAAAAATTCTAGAAAGTATTGGGTGCTTACCATGATGAATACAACATTGGCTGATGTGATGTTGATTCCAACACCAGACGCCTGAATGGAGGCAAGAAGCACATAAGTTGTGCTACTTGCTGAAAACTGCTCAAGAATTGATTCTTGCTGTTTGGCCGTTAACCCTCCATCCAGACAAAAGGAGGAGATTCCATATTCATCTAGCGTCATTCCAATCCTGCACATGAGGGGAGAAAATGGACTTTTGAGTGGGGTCTCATTGGAAACAGGAGAAAAAGACAACCAGCTTACAGATCAAGATAACGTGTCCAAAACAAGAAGACCACAACTTTGCCTGCTACGGCTACCACCACTGATCCTGGCTGAATCATCCCTACAAGCTGTTTGATTTTGGAGCTCTCAAGGCAGGTGTCAATATCAATGTGGTGGACGATTGTTTCAACTCCCGTGCTGTGATCCTTGGGACCCAATTCTTCTGGAAGGATGAATCATCCATTTTGGTCCATGATGACATTGGGGTCTGCCAAAACGGGATGATTACATGCTCCTATGAGCTGGCCAAGATCTTTGAGGAGTGAAAACCTCATTGGCTTGGATCCATCAGCAGGCAACTCATTCCTGATCTTAGAAATGAATTGGTCCTGGAGTTGGCAGTAGAAGTCTTCCGCTGCAGGTGAGAGTGGTATCTTGATGTAGTTGTGAGTAATACTGGGGAGATTTGACAGCTCATCAACCTTGGTCCTTTGAAGGGTGGTGTTTCAGAGGACCATTTGTATTGGGGCAAAGTACCTTGCTTTGAGGTGGGGCAAAAGGGTAGTTGACCAGTCACTGTACTCATTTTCTAGACTGATACCCAGGAAGCCAAGGAGAGAGAGGAGATCTTGAAGGCAGTTTTGCAAAGGCGTTCCTGTGAGACAAACTCTACAATCGGTGGCAACCTGGGTGACAGCTTGGGAAAGCTTGGCCTTGGTATTTTGGATAGTGCTGTCATGCAAGTGAATTGCAGTCAGTTTGGTCCAAAAAAAAAATACTTGGATAGGAAAGATGGCAAAATGAAGGTTGGATTTACTGTGCCTCATCCAAAATAATCCTGAACCATTTTATGGAGAAGATAATGGAGCATGGGGTGTTGCGGTTGGCTTGCATTTTGTTTCATTCCGACAACAACAGGTAATATGATGTGAGAATCACATCTGCATGTTCCAGTTGACAATCCATGGTCTCATGCCACCATTTTCCATGGTAGGTGAGAAAATTGATGGCCTTTGACTGCGTATGCTTCATAATCTCTCTTGTCCAATTCTTCAGGAAGCGTGGGGGGGTTATCACCAGTGTGGCTTGATGTGGAGGTTTTTCAGGGGGGGGGGATCCAGGGGAAGGCCATAGGTCTGAGCTTGCAGCAAGTTGGTTGCAATAAGTGAAATCAATTTGATTGTTTTACCAAGACCCATGTCATTGGCCAGGATAGATCCAAGTGGGGATTCTGGAATGTCCTCACCCCTTGCAAGAGCTATGCTCTCACCAGTGATCTTGTTCTCCCATAGTGCACCACTATCAATTGGGGTCTTCTTCCACAAAGCCAAGGCGGATGCAGCACGTGGTGATTCCCTCCAAGGAGGAAATCAAGTCCTTGAGACTTATGTGGTAGCAATAGGGTTTTGATGACATTGGCAGGAGGAGAAACAGGGTCCAGATCACACCCACTGGGCACCTCGAGTAGAGCGGGGTTGTAATGTAGCTCTTTGATAGCAGACAGGAGATCTACAATTTCTGTGGCAAGGTTGGAAAGGGAAATGGAGTTGTGTTTTGCGGGATTGTATTGTGGAGGCATTCAAGGGTAATGAATGAGGAAACAATGGAGGTGGTGATGGCCATGAGATCACGTTCACTGCAAAATATCAATAATGCCAAATTGAATGTGACAACAGGCTGGGAGGAGACATGAAGAACTACCTCAACAAAGATCTGTGAAGCTAACTGGTTGGGAAATTCCAAAGGGCATTTCCCAGCAGGGCCAAATGATGTTTGATTGGGGATATAAGGGAGAAGGAGAAGTGACAGGGGAAGTGGTAAGGAGCCCACAGGTTGATCTAGGGTTGGGATTCTGACAACAAGTTTGCCATCTTGGCAAAGAAGGGAGACCCAATGAGTTGATGGGTTGGAAATGAGATAGGGAAGAACAGTTTCAGGAATCAAGGTGAGGTTGGTTTTGAGGAGGCCAAGACATTTAGCAGTGAAGGAAGCCATGGCTAAGGTTTGATGAAGTAATGTGATGAGTAAGGGATTTAATAGACGGATGGATGGAATATGTGGGAGATTTTGAGAAGAGCAATGATTGTGAGGGGGGAAAAAAGCATGTGAAGGTGAGTACTTATATCTTTGTGCTGACCAGGAGGTGGCTCTGTGGTAGGAATTTGTGTCAACACATGGCATAGTCTCATGCGGATGATGTACACCATTGTTGAACAAACTATATACAGTTCTTGAAATGAGTGGCATATGAGGTCATTACATTCAGGGTTATGCAAATTCTCATTGTGGAAGTATGCATAATGGTGGGAGGGTTGACGTCTCACTTGTGTCAATTGTGGTAAATGGTCTGCCACAGATTGATTTGAGAGGGTCTGAAATCAACTTGTGTGCTGGGTGGCAAGCTTACAGCTCCATTTTTGAAAGATCTACATGGGATGAATGGAAAAGGATGCTGGTGAAGGAACCCAAAATGGAGTTGTATGCTGGGCAGCAAGCGTACAACTCCTGAAAGGATCATGGTGCATAGGACATAATGAGGTTGTTAAATCTGTGCCTACAAGGGCTCAACTGCAATTTTTTTGGCTTGTGCAAGGGTATGGGCATAACTCAAGAGACACCTGTTTTGAAGCATCATTTTGACACACCTCCTGGGGGGGTTGGCATTGATATTATGCATGTTGTGTTCTAAAGCTGCTTGAACAGAATTGCAAACAGAAACAGTAGGGTGCAGGAATCTTGGTGACAGACAACCTTCAAGCTTGCCCATGGTTGGCAACCATTGGGGCAAGCTAATGGTCAGCAACCATTGGGTTGCACGCTAATGATTGATGAACATTGGAGCAAGCTAATGGTTGGCAACCATTGGGGAAAGCTAATGGTCAGCAACCATTGGGTTGCACGCTAATGATTGATGACAATTGGAGCAAGCTAATGGTTGGAAACCATTGGAGAAAGCTAATGGTTGGAAACCATTGGAGAAAGCTAATGGTCGGCAACCATTGGGGAAAGCTAATGGTTGGCAACCATTGGCGCAAGCTAATGGTTGGAAATCATTGGGGCATGCTAATGGTTGGTGACCATTGGGGCAAGCTAATGGTTGGCAACCATTGGGGAAGGATAATGGTTGGAAACCATTGGGGCAAGTTAATGGTCAGCAACCATTGGGGCAAGCTCAGCCTAAGCTAATGAACAGCAACCATGAGGCTAAGGTAATGGATGGCAACCATTGAGGGTGAGTCACCCCTCAATGCATAAATGCATACAAGGTAGTGTATAAGGTGTGGGAGATAGTGCATCCAATTAGCAAATCAATCCCTCCCTTCATCCATCCATCCCTCCATCATTTGATCCATCCATCCATCCATCCATCCATCCATCCATCCATCCATCCATCCATCCATCCATCCATACCATCCATCCATCCGTACCATCCATCCATCCATACCATCCATCCATCCATACCATCACCACAAGACTTCTCCACTATGTCTACATCACCTGCACACAGCAAACCCACACCCTCAATTCCCTCTGCCCAGCCCACTGAGCCCACTTGAGATCAACCAACTGCTGATCCAGTACACACCAAAACCCCACCCTCAATTCTGTCTGCCCAGCCCACTGAGCCCACTGGAGATCAACCAACTGCTGATTGCCCAGAAATCATCACTCCAGACCGTGAGTCCTCTTTTCACTTTGTCATGTTTGCCTCAACTACTGACCTGACCTCCCTTAGCCTCTCTTCCACCACCCCCACCATGGGTTGAAGTTGTTGGCACGGAATCATCATCAAGCCGCCATGCTGCACCCCCACCCCCACCCCCAGCCCAGACTGGTGGCTTGATGAGCACACAGGAAGCCTTGGTTGTCTCAAAGTCTAACTTCCTTGCTAATAGCAAGCGGCAAATGGCAAATCTCCTTAAAATGGCCAATGACAAATCACTGCCACAATCAGTGCGAGACATGGAAGTCAAGGCCTGTAAGGGTCTTCAAGATGCAATGGCCTGTGAGTTGAAACACTTGAATGATAGTCTAATCACTGGCTGATTCTCATTGTGTCCTTCACCAGGGGTTGAAAACGGTGATGACCTCCCTCCTGAGGAGGAGGTTCAGATTGGGTCAGGGAAACTTCTTGCCAAAAGACGGGCTGCAATTGCTTCTGCCAATCCCAACAAAAAGAGGCATAAATTTTCGCCCTTGATGGAAAGTGATGAAGAGGAAAGTACCCCAGGCCCCGCTACTCCAACCACACAAGCTGCTCCAAATGAAGTGCCCTCCAAAGAATCCCAAAATCCACTCTTTACCCCTGAAGTCCCAGAAGAGCAGGCCTCCATCACCACTCCCCTTGAACCCAATGCTACACCAATGGTAACAGACTCCAAACCCACCAAGGGGGCTACCCCCCCTCTGCCGCTGATCCTGCAAATGAACCTGGTAAGTCACTTCCATCACATCCATCCAAATACCTTCCCTGATTGCCAATCACTTTAGCTCCCTCCATAGATTCACCTACACTGTTCCAAAAATACCCGGCTGAACTCCAAGAAGCCATTCAACCCTTTGCAAATGGCATCATCAACTCAAAGTGCTACAAGAGTGCTGTTGAGGCAGCAGTGTACCTCTTTGGATTATGTGCAAAAGACCACAAAGAATGGGGATCTTACCCTCAATTGCTATCTCACACAATCCGTTTCAACACCATCAGTGCTGGTATTAAGGAATGGATCAGTCAATTGGCTACAAGTGGTAAGCTTGATTCCACTGGGATCTTTTGACCTCACAGTAGCCAACCTCTCCTCATTCCTACAGATGCAAATCCCTTCCCACCTCGTACATCTGAGCCATATTACATGCCAGATGTATTTGCTCTGCCTCTTCTACCCGGGTCACCATCCACACCAGCCACAACCATAGGGTCTAAGCTTCACAATCTCTGGATCCACCTTACTCAACCTCCCAAGTTTTCACAGGTTACATGAGAACAATTATGGTTCCAATCAATCCTCCTGGTCTCAAGAGAACTCACCCAGCCACCAGCATTTATCCAACCACCAGGTACTGAAGATGAGGCAAGCCATGATATATCAATCATCAAGTATTTTGCCACTTGTCTTGGCTCACATGAAGACATGGCTCGGATTGAAGGACAGCCAGTTGACAGCCCTAGTCACAAATCTGGCTTCAACTCCCTGGACAAATTGGTTGACAAAATCTACCACATGCTCATTGAATTTGCTCTCCTGTGGACAAAACTTTGATTGGAGGGGTCCTCCACAGCAGTGGCACCACAGCAGGCCAAGTTCAACACCATCATGGTCACCATCACATCCAAACCCTACTACCACATTCTTGTGGCCTACCTTGTAGTGGGAGTACGTGGCCTCTTGCTGATACCATCAGACATTGGAAATTTCCCCTGGTTCAATCCCTCCAGCTCCTGAGCCTTGTCTCCAAAGCCAACAAGCTAGAGCCCAAGGACATCAAGGAACAAGTATGGAAGCGGACAAATGCTTACATAGTGCACTTTATCCAAGACTGCTTTTTCAGCCCTGAATTTCGGCCAGGAACACGGTATCCCGCATGGACTTGGCAAAATGTCTTGTCCTTGATTTCAGTGATCATTGGCTTTCCCAAAACCCTTCAACTGATAATCCTGTATTTAGTTTACCTTGCAAATCTAATGTTTCTATTTCAGCTATCCCAAATTTATCAGTATCTTAGTGTACTAGCTTTTCTTTCTCCATTTCTTTTAATCATCATGCTTATAAATCAATTCATGTATGCCTTATGCAACTTAATTCTTGATAAATGAGTTCATAATGTGAAATTGCGGTGAGCTGAGTCCCTTGAGCATCTGTGAAAGTGAGAGACTCAAAGTCCATGCACACTTTTCATTCATCTGAACCATTGGCCAGATGCATTGTGATAGCTCTATGGACGGTGACAATTGTTGTAGTCCACTGTAAACATCTGGTAATGTGAGGCATGCAAAGTTAATTCATAGATCTCTCACTTGCCCAATAAGCCAGATGCATTGTGATAGCTCTATGGATAGCAAACATTTTTTTAATCCAAAAGATTGGCTCAAAAGCCTGTGATTAAACTTGGGCAAAAATTGATTAAACCCATAAAAAATTGTTGCCCAGTCCAAGCATTCTTAAAAAAACAATACTTGTTTCATCCAGGTAGGTGTTATCCCACATTCAAAAGATTGAATGGAATGTCTTAAACTCATGAATCACTTACAGAAACATAAACACTGAAAATTTTATATCAACTTTCATTTCATTAAGAAATATAAGAATAGAAAGGCTCTCAAGATACAGGAAGAAAAAAAAGACAACCCAAGTGTCAACTATTGTTGGCGTGATCCACTTGCCTCGGGGGTATGAGCTGGAAATATTCCAATTGTGGTAAAAGGCTTCTTCTTGATTTTTTCTGATAATAATGTTATTGCTGCAACAATTTTGGAGTTTTCACAAGGAGCCACAAGTTTGAGGTCAATTTCTGAAAGGGCTTGCAGTGCTGCAGGGTGATAAGCATCAATTGGAAGTTTTTTTGGGCATTTGAGGAGGATGAATTCTTTGGGTTTCACCTTGCCTGAAACACGATCAAGTAGTGAATGCAACTGCTTGATTTCTTGGTGCTTCATAGCAACTTGCAATGCTATTTCATCTAGGAGTCAAGTTAGATCATTTAGTTCACAGCTTCTCCAGGGGGTTTCAATGTTTGTGCAAGTTCCATCTTTATCCTCCTCCAAATCAGAAACAACATCCACACGGTCAAATATTGCAATGACTTCTGCTGCTTCTTTGGGAAGGTATTTTTGGGCTGTGTGAAAACACTTTTCACTTATCTGTAACGCAAACCAACACACACCATCAGCATCCATTCTTTGAATACAAACCCCCACGACTCATGCTCTAACCTTCTTTTTGGCTTGCTGGATGGATGTGCGTTGGGCCTTGGTAATTTTATTTTCTTGCAACTTTGACCCTAATAGTTCTGCTTGCCTTATTTCTTTTCCCTGCCCCACAACCCATCTCTCCAATAATGCGCTCATGTTCTCCATGTCATCCCACACCATACCAGGTTGCGCCTTTTTCCAGTTTGAGTAATGCTGGACTATGATGGCACCTATTGCCGCATTCCAGCCCAATGATACAAAGGACCTTGCATGCCACTCAAACGTAATCCCTGAGAAACCTGCCTTTTTCACATATCTCTCACATGTTACCTCAGCAATCCATGGGAAATTGTTGGTTGATGGCACATGGGGTTCTGGGTGGAATTGTGGGGGTACAATATTGTTTCTGAGTCTAGCCACTTCTTCATTGTATCGCAGCTACCCGTCTGCCTGATTTGCATTTCCATGTTCTGTCTGGACAGACTCCAGATGTGCCATGACCCGCTGTGCCCTCATAGGAGCCCACTGTTCCCATTTCAGTATTTCTTCAGGAGAGGGAGGTGAGGGGAAGTTCATTACATTTGCTGGCATGCCCATCAAAAAGAAGACCCATTTCCGTAAAGAACGTGAGATTGTACTAGATTGAATGGGAAGGGGGGTTTTGGTGACCATCCGGCGCACTTGTCTCAATTTGCGGTCTAAAGTCTCCTTGTCAAGTTTTTGCTTTTCAGAACAGTTGGTCAGTCCAATCCTAGATTGAGCAGTGCAATCATTCATGTCCACTAAACTCATCACAATCAGCATCTCTATGTTAATGAAATTAGTGGAATTCCCAGTTCAATCATACTTCTCACCTGATTCTGGTATAGTATTCACATCTGGGGGAACCCCCCTTAGTAAGTCATCCAGGAGTCCCTCATGATATTGCAAACCAGAGGACACTGTCTCTTGCACACCAGAGGATATTGTCTCTTCAGGAAGCTTTGGAGTGTCTTGACCAGCTGAAGCAGGTTGGGAGGTATGGGCACTTGGGTCTGGCATGATAAATAATTAATATTCAAGGATTGGCTAAGGGTGTAATGTAATAATATAGCACTAGTCCGTAATGCCCCAAATTTGAGGAGGAGGGCCCTATGGCTGGTGTGAGAGGCAAGGAAACATGCAGCTTATGGTTAAGTTGCAGAGCCAATGCCCGGGACTGAATTGATTTTGTAGAGGGTTGAATTCAGGATTTTCCAAACCTTGAAAAACCAATATTGTTATAGAGATAGATGGTGAGTTTGTGAGATAGTATTGTTTAACTGTGAGAGAGTATGGAAAGATAACTTGATGGTTAGACCGGGTGATTGGTATGGGGGAAAGAACAGATGTAGGATGATGATCAATGTGAGATAAGAGGATTTCCTATTTATATTCCTACCCTTCTCCTTCATCATTCCCCGATCGTAAACATTTGACAACTGAGGATTTGTCTGTCCAATTCATTGGAAACTAATACAATGCATGATGACAATCTTAATATCCAAGATTCTGTTTTTACAAATATTATGTCTACCAACCTCACATCTATTCTCCATTTCATCATCCCTTAGGCCCCATTCTTGTTCACACAAAGTGTCATATTGTTGGTGTTTGGTGTCCACTTGTCCATGTTTCCTCAAATGATGCTTGTTGATACTTGCTAAGGTTTCAAGTCACCCATAGGCAAAACACCATGGGTAATTTAATGTTGAAATCCATCCCTGCACATTCTACAATCAGTTTTGACCTTGTCCTCATATCAGCTAAAAGGGCAACTCACTACTTGTGCCAGGGAAACCAAAGTCATTGTCTTGCCTGGATAACCAAATGTCCCTGAAACATTGTCCAAAACAGCCACATGCCCCACTATCTCCTTTCCTGTCATCACCACAGTCTCCCTTAGATCTGTTGACACCACTTGCACATTCAAGTTGGGGTGGGCTGTGTATGGATCTTTGGCATCTTCTGCATGTGCATCTTGAAATAATGGAATCACAAACCAAACATCCCCCCCTTCTGATTGCACAAAGAGCTTGGTGATTTGACCAAATGAACAGAGTTCATCCCGCATGATCTCCACATAGGAATTGGAGTGATTTTGAACTTGATCCAGCCGTTTCACTGTAAATATTTTATGATGTATCAAGGTACTGTTGATTTTGTGCACATTGTAATTGAGAGACACATCCTGTTGCAGACCAAATCTTCCAACCTCTTGTATCCATAAGCAATGGATTTGTGGGTCTAATGGGGTGAGGCTGAAGGGGTGATTTGAGTTTTCTTGTCCCTTGTTAATTACCTTGGACTGTATCAATAAACTTGAATATTGACTTGTTGATATACATGTCTTCATGATTGTACCATGTATATCACCTGTAATAAATTGATTTATTATTTGCTTTGTTTGCCCAGTAAAAAGGACAGTGTAAAGCATGATTCTTAGTGAGCTCACCTGTGGGATTGTTCTTTGGTATCCTTCCCAAGATACCATTCAACCTTTCATGGGCCCAGGCTGCCATGGCCACTGGTGGACCAAACCCTTTGATCACTTCCGGGTAATTCTGAGTAATGTGCACATTTGGGTTTACTCCTTTGTTGTGGCCATCCAGTCCTTAGTGTTTGACAGTATTCCAGCATTAGTTGTTGTGGTGACCAAATCTGGACACCCTGGACCAGATGCGGGAAAAATTCAAAATTTTTTACAGTTCTTTTATTTAGGTTTATTCAAAAAAAAAAAAAGAAAAAAAAAATTGGAATTTCTTTTTCAGTATCACTTCTCCAATTTCATCATCCTGTCAAACATCCCTTTGTCCCATTTGTCTAGGACAGGCCTCTCTAGGCCTGACCATCTAGGTAGCATGTTTGATCCCCTCTCTCTTTGTTCTCCCCCCTTCCTTTTGGCCGAACGGGCAGGCCAAGACCCGCTTGGCCCAAGATCTCATCTCCAAACCTCAACCTCCAATCCATCTCCTCCTATCACCTTGGTCCTGATCTTGTCCTTGCTTGTCTTCTCCCTTGGCTATTCAATTGGGTCATGCTGTCCTCCCTCCAATCCAACAACCAAGTTGTTCTTGACTTGGGTGCTTGTCCCGAGACTGGGTCCTCCTTCTGACCCTTTCCAGGATCTTGACCCTTGTCATCTGGTCCATAACCTAACTCACGGTACCCCCCAAGGTTCAGGCAGATTTGTCATCCCCTCCCTTGCTCTTATTGTCTGGCAACTTTTTTGGTGTCGTGCTTGTTTGTTGTCGGTCGGATTCATCTGCCTTGTCTACTTGCTCTGTCAATTGCGAGTCAAACGCTGTGGAAAGAATAAGGGTTATCCCCCTATAATTGTCCCAAGGTTTGGAAGTTAACAGTTCCCTGCGTCTGAAAGGAGATGAGGATGCCCAAAGTTGCACTTAAATGAGAAATAGAAATAAGGAGATAAGGAGATAAAGAAAAGTAGAGAGAGAGTAAATTCGCCAATCCTTCAATCCTAAAAACTGTCCACCTGGATGTGTATCCGGTATGAGTTCCTTTAATCTCTTGGTGAGATGATTGATCCAATCCAATGATGTGATGGTCTGATTCCATGCATGCCACTCCTCCAACCCGGAGTTGAGAGTGAGGATAAGTCCTCCCTCTCAACCCTAACCTGAGTACACGCGCAAATAACAGTATGACAAAGAAACAGAAAACAATCGCAAAAAAGAAACCCTAGCCTCCTCTCCCCACCTCCGTACCAGACTCCCCCCAACATCCGTACGCCGTTCTGTCCATCCGGTTTGTCCTTCTCATGACGCGGTCCTTGCACCGCGCCCTACTCAAAGCCCCCCACGCCTGTCGTGGATGTCCGGTATTATCCGGCGTGATCCGCGCGCTTGCGCGCGCGCTCCACCCGTTCCTTTATAGCCCGCGGATTGCTCCGCCCCTACGTATCCAAACCGGCGCGCCCGCAAACCTAGTTGAGCGCACTACCTTCCAAATCCGATCTCTGGGGCGGATCGCCGCCCACGCCGCATTTGATGCTGATCCCAACCCGACCCCTAGGTGTGGAGCCAAACAGCGGCTGCTGCTGATCCAGCAGCTGCGGCTTCTGAGCACTTTGCATACCCTAATGCTGAGCCTGCTTGCCTCCAATGCTGAGCCCGCAGCCGCGAGGCAGTTCCCAATCCGTGTCTATAAATTGACACCACATCCCCCCCCAACTTGAGTTCTGTCCCCAGAAGTCTTCCATTGCTTCACCATACTACCACCACCGCTACTTCCACTACCACCCCCACCTTCCCCCATCCACCTTCTGCTCCATCATGGCCCCTCCCTGCACCTACTGCACAAGAAACGGTCTTCCGTGCACACTCCTCTCCAGCTGTCAAGCTTGCTCGGCCTGCCGTGCCGGCCACGGCCAATGTTCTCTTGGCAACACAATGCCGCGAGCCCGTCCCAGACCCAACCCCACCTGACCGCGCAAGAGGGCTTGTCCGGATTGGTTTGTAGTTTTGGACAACAACACCATCTTGGAGGACTCGTGGACTCCGCCGTCCTCCACCGAGCAAGGGTTGCAACTTGGCTTCTCCTCTTTGCCGCGCAGGGCTACCGCGGAATTAGGACTTGCCGTCCTTCAATGATTTCTGGAGGGCTTTGCGAACCTGGGCGGACCACGTCCGGGTCACGGAAGGCGCGAGGGACCCGCGCCTCAATGAAATTCTTTGGCGTTGCGCTGCTCTGGCTCCGGGTCCTCCTCCGGCACCTGCACCAGCTCCTCCCACTCCGGCTCCACAAGGCACCCCGCCACCGCCCGCGCCACCAGCGGCCTTGGATGAGAGGCCTACAACCCCCAACGTCCCTCCACCTCCATTGCCCATCATTGTCCTGTCATCGCCTCCAGCTGAACCTAGCCCCCCTGTTGATTCCCCGGAGGCCCAGTCTTCACCGGCCGCTCCTCCCCCCAGCCCTCCCAAGATTCCGGACATCCCAATTGTAATGGCGCTCCCGGCGGCTGGCTTTGAGGTTTTTGTGGAAAGGTCAACAACAATGCTTTGGGATTACCTTGCAACTCCCGGCACCCAATCCTCAGAATCCCGGCGCAAGCTCCTGGCGTCTTTCCGGGCGTTACTGGCGTTGTCAAGGGTGGAAATGGAGGAGATGATGAAGATGGCTTAGGCGCATTGCCCCCCCTTCCCCTTCTTCCCTTTCTCTTCTTTTGGTTGTACCGCACTTCCTTTTTCCTAAGAAAATACACATATCCGCACGAGGTCTTAAACTTCTGAGAAAAAGTGTGCAACAGAGCTTTGTGAGAATGAGCTTGAGATTGAGGTCCGCGTCCGCGCGCTTGCTTTGTGAGCAACCATAAGTGACCAGCCATTCCAAAAGGGGAACCTGGACCGCCCCAGACAAACTTCCACACAGTTCCCCATACCCATCCTGTAACAAACACAACAACCAAACACCAGCGCAAGCCACCGTAAGGGAAGAGAGAGAGAGAGAGAGAGTAAGAGAACGGACATTCTGGGGTGTCTAGTTGTCCCAGCTGTGAACCGGCTAGAGCACTTCCTCACCAAATCAAGCTTATTCCCACACCAACCACTCATCCTCAAGATATCCTGAGAGAAAAGAAAAAGAGAAAAAAAGAAACCAACAGAGAAGAAAAATAGAAAAGAACACATTTTTTTTTTTTTGTGCAACGCCTGTAGACCGCCCTCAAATTGCTCTTTGTCCCGCTTCCCCCATCCGCGGGATTTTCCTTGCGTCCCGGTTCCGCAGGGCTTGTCCTCGCGTTCACGGACCCAGCTTTGTGCCGCGCCCGCGTTTCCTGCAAAAACCCCAAGCCAGCAAAGACCCCACAATCCAGATAAGAAAGAAACATAGAGAAACAAACATTCTGGGGTGTCTAGTTGTTCCGGATGTGAACCGGCTAGAATACCCCCTCACCAAATCAAAACTTATCCCCTACCACCACCACCTCCCCCCCCAACTTGGCCACTGTCCCCAGCTGGTCGCAACCGCCTACTCCGTTGCAACGGCACGTTTTCCGCCTCTCCGCCCGAAGACATATCCCCGGATTGCGTTTCAACACCATTTCTGTGCTCCACACTCCCCTCTTCAGATCCGTCACCCCCTTCCTCTGTCTTGTCAAACAAGGTAGATCCTTGCCCGAAGAAGCACTTGAAATGCAAAGCTGCTGCCTTTGGTTTCAGAAGAGTACCGTCTAATTCCTCCAACTGATAGCTGCCGCCCTCAAACTTGGATGACACAGGGAATGGGCCGTTCCACCGGTTATTAGCAAACAACTTCCCCCACTGAGACTCCAGACTCCGGTTGTACAGGAGCACCAAATCCCCCTTCTGCAAGGGATCCTGGAGGCAATGTGAGCAGCGCTTGTCCCAATAGCGCACCAATGCCATCCGAGTCTTCTTCAGCCGGTCCGCTGTAGAGACTCCAAGGGATAATGGGATTATTTAGAAAATAGCTTGCTGGCAGTCACTAGAAGGGGAATTTAGTTTACTACTAGTCTTGAATAGATAGAGGTAAGCTAAGGTGGTTTTGAATTGCCTGCCCTTCTGAACTATAATAAGTCTGCACAATAATTTTTTTTAATTAGTGGCTGGTTTCTTTGAGACTTAAAATAGATCTCTTATCAGACCTAGATTAATTATTAATAGAGATTTTTAGGAATTGAAAGACTATTCCAGGTTGGATTGGATTATTGGCAAGCTTCCACCAATTAATAATCAAGAATTTTCGACTTTTCTGACTATTTTTTCCAAGTTCCAATCAAAGGACTAAGGGTTGACTAAAAGGTGTTTAACCAGTTGGAGGACCCAAGAATGGGCTTGCCCACAGGAAGCTGGGCGGAAAAAAAGCTTGGTTGGTTGTTTTGTTGTGCTCTTCCTCTTTTATGAATTTACCAATCAAAAATAAGGGGTTTTCCCTCTTAAAAACAGGTGATGAATAACAGGCCTTTTCTCAAGAACCCTTCTTCAAAAACACCAGGGGTTTGGTCAAATGGTCAATGATAATTTCGTGTATGATCCTTTATTTCCTTTTAACTTGATTCTGGTTCACTGACAAACTGGTACTGATCAGGCAGAGGCCATAGACCTTAGGGGGCTGATGCCATATTCTGGGCTGATGCCATATTCTGGGCTGATGCCATGCTATACAACTTGGATAGGGCAAAAGAGGCCCCTTAAATAGACAAATACTTCCTCAGGGGATGCTCAGGGCTCCCCTGAGTGCGGTTCTGAGCCTCTCTCTGCACTGTTGAAGCACAGGAGGGTACAGTTACATGAGGGAATAATGCTGGTGAGAAAACATGTGAAACAAGCCAAGAGATAGCTGTATTTTTCAGTATAAATTTTGATAGACAGGCAAAAGTATGAGGAACAGGCTAAGATTGGTGAGTTATGGACGCTTCTGGGAGCTTATCTTGTATAAAAAATGATGCAGAAGTTCCCTGCAGCTTGAGTGAATTTTGCTGGTTGGGAAAAGCATGAAACATGCTTGGCAGCTGCAAGCCCTCTTTGGTAACTGATGTTGTATAACTTGTATTGTTTAATTGGTGGAACACTGATTTGTTGGGTGTTTCTCAGGAAGCTTCTGAGGCCTTATCATGTATAAAATGTTGCAGGAACTGACTGCATGCTTTTTTAATGGAATTAGCTGTAGAGATATGAGGTATTTTGTTTTACCACATCCTCCCTTGGGTGACTTGAGAGTGTGGCTTGCAGGTGTTTTATGGTTGATATGGTGGCAAACTGAGTATCAGAGTGCTTCAGAGGACGGTTCAGAGGCCTTATCTGGTGGTGGAAGTTCCAGAAAGGTCATGTGTACTGAGGTTTTATTGCTGGTTGGTGTGAATTGAGATGTACTTGGCTGCATGAGCCCCTACTTCTGTTGGTGCATGTATGAGTGTTGTATGGTTGGATTGGTGGCAAACTGAGTGTCAGAGTGCTTCAGAGGACGGTTCAGAGGCCTTATCTGGTGGTGAAAGTTCCATAAAGGTCATGTGTACTGAGGTGTTATTGCTGGTTGGTGAGAATTGAGACATACTTGGCTGCATGAGCCCCTACTTCTGTTGGTGCATGTATGAGTGTTGTATGGTTGGATTGGTGGCAAACTGAGTGTCAGAGTGCTTCAGAGGACGGTTAAGAGGCCCTGAATTTTACTGAATGATCCAGGAAGGTAGTTTAACTTGGTGTCATAGTACTGGTTGTAGTGTAACATTGGTACTGGTATGGTTTAAGTCCTGCTGGTATGGTTCTGTTGTTTTGTTGTGTGGTTATTTTAATCATAATCTTTTGCCATTATATATTCAATGAATCTTTCATTTAGTACTCCTTGTGAAATCATCCAGCCTTTGCAAGGTGTTGGGTTGTTTGTGACAGGTGTTTGATATGGTTGAAGGGGGTTATCTAGTGATGTATTTGGGCTTTGAGGTTGGTTTTAGTTCAGGGTGCAGTTTATGAGAGGTTTGGAATTAATTTGTGAGGCTAATTTGATAAAAAAAACAATAAAAATTGAGTCTGATGTCTATAGGACAGGTTTGGTTTACCACACCGCGGCCTTTGCAAGCATCCCTTCCCGTCAAAGGAGCTGTTTGGCGCAAGCCTCAAGCAATTCGGCGGAGGTCTTCACCTTCCACCAGTCAACCCCCAGGAACGTCTCCAATTCAATGTCCACAGGAAGCACGGGGCTCTGTCCAAAAAGTAACTTGTATGGCAAGTAGCCTGTTGACCGCTTCACCAAAATCCAATCCGCAAACAGAACCATTGGAAGGGTCTCCTGCCAGCGCTTACCATCCTCCCCGCACATCTTGACCAGGGCTTCCTTGATTGGTTGATGCCCGCGTTTGATCATGCCGGCCCCCTTGGGATAATACTCTGTTACTCGGCCAAACTTGGCTCTGTAACTCTTCTCCAACTTGACCAAACATCCGCAAAACTTGGACCCTCCGTCCACTGTAACCAGACAAAGCGACCTGTACCGCGCAAACCAATCTTCCTCCAGAAACAGAGCAACTTTGTCCACCAAGAGCTTGACCAATGGACGTGCTTCCACCCAACCAGACAGGTTGTCCCACGCGACAAGCAGATAGGCAAACTTACCGGCCTTGATGTGGACAACATCAAGCAAGACTCAACCAAAGAGGGCGTCTTCCCCTGTGGGGTTTCCGACTTCCTTAGGCAATCTTGCGCTCCGCTTTTGACAGGCTTCGCAGGACACCAACCATTCCTGTACTGCACGCACTACCCCTGGCCACCAGAACCGCTCTTTCACCCGCCTCCGTGTTTCAAACTCCCCTCAATGGCCAAGATTGTTGTGAAGGCTTCGGAGGATAGCTTCCTGATCCGCCCTTGAAGTGGTAATGACAAGAGGAACCGGAGTCTTCCGCTGCCAAAGCTGCCCCTCCTGCACGTAGAAGTTTCCCGCTTGCCGCCTTGCCCATTGCATGTGCTTGTCTGTAGTTCTGTTGGGACAACAAAGGTCCCCCAAGTAATTGCAAAGAATTGCGTGTCGCCCGGTCTGCTGGAGTGGCAGCTGAACGCCCGCCTCCACAACCCCTACCTTGACAAACGGGGCCTCCACATTGAGCAGTTCTGCGTCCTCAAACGGGTTGTCCCTTGGATACCGCCACAACGCGTCGGGCATAGTGAACGCTTTCCCCGGGACATGAACAACAGCAAAGGAAAAAAGTTGAAGAAACGCCACCCACCTGGTCATTGGAGCATTGGGCAACGCCGGGGAATTGATCATCCGCGCCAGCGCCTCCGCATCCACCAAAAGCTCAAAGTGAAATCCCCACAAAAGATACTGAAGCCGCCGCACAATCTTGGTGACCCCGCACAACTCCAACTTTGGCTGATAGTACCGGCTTTCCGTTGGAGTGAAGGTGACCAACTGGTAAAGCACTGGCCTATCCTTGCCGTTGTCCTCTTGAGTGAGAACCTCCCGCTCCAAATTCGCTGGAATTGACCGCTAGCCTAATTCCTCCTGCATTGTAGTCAATATCGCGGAGCACAATGTCACGTCCCACAATCTCCTTGAGCTTCCGGAACGCGCGATTGCACTCTTCTCCCCACTTCCATTCTGCGCCTTTCTGCGTTAGTGATTGGAGCGGGCTCGCCACCTCCGCAAACCTCTCAATGAACATACAGACATAGCTACATAGTCCCAAGAACTGAAGGATATGCAACATTGTCCGCGGGGTTGGCCATTCAAGGACCTTGTTCCGCTTTTTCTCTGCAATGCGGCGGCTGTCAGAAGCAACAACATGGCCCAGGACTTCAAGCGCCGGAACACAAACCGCCAACTTCTTCCCTGACACCGTCAGTCCTGCCTCCTCAATGCAAAAAAGGATGCCTTCCAATGTCTGCGCCTATTCCCACAAAAAACTTTGGACTCTGGGAACTCGAACCAGCTCTGCTCCTCCGTAATCAGATTTTGGACCCTTGATGCCCGCGTCTTCAATGAAGATTTGGACTCCCTCCAGAAGATCATCCTTCAGGATCCAAGCCATTTGCGCCTGGTACACCACCACAGAATTGGTTGCGCCCTGCGGTAGCCGAGTCAGCTGCATTCTTCTCAACCCAGTCTCAAATGCCGCTAGAGGCCGCAAGCAAGGATCCAACTTGCGCTGGTCGTATCCCCCCATCACATCCACTAAACCGTAACAAGCGCGCCCCGCCATTGACTCAAGGAACTCGTCAATGCAAGGGGGCCATCCTGCATCCCGGATTGTAAAGGAGTTGAGCCGCTGCAGATCATGGACAATCCTCAACAAATTTCCATCCTGCTTAACTAACGCAAAGATTGGACTGGAGTAACTGGACGTTGACTGTTTGTAAAGGCCAGTTTTCACCCGTTCCCGCACCAACTCCAGAAATTGCTCCCGGACTTCCCGCCGTATTGGAATTGGATTGATCTGCCACGGCTTGTGATTGACAGTGGGGATGACATAGGGGTTGCCAATATCTTTTTCAGAAGCCCCTGCTCTTCAGGTCCGAACGCAAGCACTCTTTCCCAAAGAACCAGAACCAAAACCAGCAACTCACACTCCTCCGTACTCAACCATCCCGTCGGGCCAACATTGAAAGCTGCAATCCGCTCCTCCGTGATCCGCGCCAAACTAGTAACCCACCCCAAAGCCTCAATTGGCGTGACCCAAGGGTCCCACAACCAAGCAATTGGTCAAAGTGGTCCGTTCAATTCCTGGGGAATTGGCTCATTCCTCGGTTGGAACTTCTGTGACACCGGGTTGTACTTGCCAGCGTTGCAACGCATCATCTGCATGCATCCTTTGCTGTAGGTCCTGCACAGAACGGAACCGCGGCTTCCGCCTTTGCTCACAAGTGTGGCACAATGATAGGGTTTTCAAAGCGTAGTACCCTCAAACAATGCATACTGAGGAAAGGGACTTACTTCGGCAACATGCGCGCCCTGCACTTTCCTTCCTCCCCCTCCCTGCTCCTCATTAGTCCACCGCCCGCACAAAACCGGAGCTTGTTCTGTGCGGTCTCCTTGGTCGACTAGAAAAAATCCTCCAAGGGTTGCCCATTGCAGACCAACTCTGCGTCTGGTTCCTCCTCATACTCCAACACTCTCCTCCGCTTTTCTTGCCCGCGATTGCAGATAGTTGTTTCAAACCTTCCGCCGGACAAATCCTCCACCGTCAACACCTCCGTTCCCGCCTCCAGATTGAAAACCATTTGTCCTCGGAACCCAAACATGAATGGCCTTCCCAAAATCACATCCCACAATCAACCAAAAGAAAAGAAAGAGGCTTACGGACCCTTGCAACCTCAACCTCCTCCTCCTCAACTACCCCATCCACACAACACTCCCCTCTGTTAAGCGCGCAGAGACCCATTGCGCATTTCCGCCAAACCAACCCCAAATCATCCACCATCTGCCATGGCAGCAGGTTCACCATAGCCCACACATTCCTCCCCGCTATGACCATTGGAACATACGCAAGTGGAGTTGAAACAAATTTCAACTCACACTCCTTGTGCCCCTCCTCCTTCCGCGCCACATGAACCCTGCTGCACCGTCTGAGGTACCCGGCCCTGACTGCAATCCCGCAACGCCTGAACCATCTTGTCTACCACCACCGGAGACACAGCCGCCAGTTCACGCAAGGTCAGCGGGACCGGAGTCTTGTTCCCCATCACCCTACGCACAATGTCTGCCGCTTTCTTCTTTCCTGCAGGATTTGCTGCCGGCGCCTCAATTCTGGGAACGCGTGCGGCCGGTTTTGGAACGGTTGATGGGGGTTGCTCCTTTGCATCCACCTCCATCTTATCCGAGACCGCCACCTTCTCTTCCGTTGCCACTACCCTTACCTCAGCTTCCACCCAAGGTGGCTGCCACAATCCGGGACCGGTAACAATGCCTAGTGACGCTCGCGCCCTTGTTCCCGCCTCCTGACCCCGTGTGCGCACCTGCTGCATTTTGGTCGGCTGGCTTGGCTCCATCGGAATCTGTTTGCCTGTTGGAAACATGTACCCCATCCCCACCGGTAAAACCAATCCCGCATTGAGATCCTTTGTAAGCTCCTTGCACGCCAATTGCCAATGACTGTTTGCCCCGCAGTACAAGCACCCCCTCGGCACAAAGGTACCAGGCGGCCAAAACCCTTCCACCATGTGAGGTGGAGGCCCCCACGGCTGCTGCTGGCCCATATGGCTCATGCAGATCTTCAAATCCTTCATCAGTTCCGTCAATTCACTTACCCGAGGGGCGGGCGCGGGTTGAGGAACCGGAACACGCGTGGAAGTAGGTGGAACCGGGGCCGGAAATTGAGCCAGAGCCGAAACTTGGGGGGAGGCTTTCTTTGGTCCCGCTGGGAAGGACTTAGTGGTATCCTCAATAAGCTCCTCTAAGTCAAGCTAACTCTCCACAGCCTGGCAAATGACAGCCAACTACGGAAGGAGCGCAATGCTCCCGTCCAATGACCGCTTTACCAAGTTGTGATCATAAAGATGCCGCTGCACCCTTGCCTGGAGTTGAGCGCCTAAAAGGCCCAGAAACACGCGTTTCATGGCCCCCGTCTGTCCTGCCACCACCTCTTTCTTTGACAAGTACCGATAGATCCAATTGAATGTCAAGGTGTAATCCGCCAGCTCCACCCAAGTCCTGACTCCTCCGCGCGCGCTTGCCTCCGAGGCCACGCGGTTGAAATCGCTTTCCCGGAATCAAGGTTTGCGCCTAACCCACCGCGTTAGGATCTCCGCCTTCAGTTTTGGCCAATCTTGATTCTTGTAGCCTTACATCTCCTCCAAATCCTGGAGCATCTCTTTTTCCATAATGAACAGGACAACAAGCCAAGCCTTATTGGCGTTTGACGCACCTTCTGCATCTGCAATACCTTCTTATCTCAAGATGAACCGTTCCACATCTGCAGTGTTGAATTGGTTGTGAGGGTAGTTGCGCCGCCTGATGCAAACCAGACGAGTGGGTTCATGGTCACTGGAGACCAATGGGGGAACGGCGTAGCTTGTCCTGGGTTGAGCGGAGGGAGGGGGAGGAGGAGGGATGGAAGACGCAAGTGGGGTTGGAGTAGCGGACCCGGAAACGGAAGGAGAAGAAGAAAAAGAAGAGGAAGCAACTGTAGGGAGGTATGGATAGGAAATTGCGCCCAGTTACCTTCGAAAGACAAGAAATGGAAGGTTATTTCCCGGCCAGACCCCCAGATGTGGAAAGAATAAGGGTTATCCCCCTATGATTGTCCCAAGGTTTGGAAGTTAACGGTTCCCTGCGTCTGAAAGGAGATGAGGATGCCCAAAGTCGCACTTAAATGAGAAATAGAAATAAGGAGATAAGGAGATAAAGAAAAGTAGAGAGAGAGTGAATTTTCCAATCCTTCAATCCTAAGAACTGTCCACCTGGATGTGTATCCGGTATGAGTTCCTTTAATCTCTTGGTGAGATGATTGATCCAATCCAATGATGTGATGGTCTGATTCCATGCATGCCCCTCCTCCAACCCGGAGTTGAGAGTGAGGATAAGTCCTCCCTCTCAACCCTAACCTGAGTACACGCGCAAATAACAGTATGACAAAGAAACAGAAAACAATCCCAAAAAAGAAACCCTAGCCTCCTCTCCCCACCTCTGTACCAGACTCCCCCCAACATCCATACGCCGTTCCGTCCATCTGGTTTGTCCTTCTCATGACGCAGTCCTTGCACCAAGCCCTACTCGGAGCCCCCCACGCCTGTCCGTATCCGTTTGTCTGTGCCCATTGTGGATGTCCGGTATTATCCGGCGTGATCCGCGCGCTCCACCCGTTCCTTTATAGCCCGCGGATTGCTCCGCCCCTACGTATCCAAACTTGCGCGCCCGCAAACCTAGTTGAGCGCAATACCTTCCGAATCCAATCTCCGAGGCGGATTGCCGCCCACGCCGCATTCAATGCTGAGCCGGACCCAACCACTAGGTGCGGAGCCAAACAGCGGCTGCTGCTGATCCAGAAGCTGCCGCTGCTGAGCACTTTGCATACCCTAATTCTGAGCCCCCTTGCCTCCAATGCTGAGCGCGCAGCCGCGACACAGTTCCCAATCCGTGTCTATAAATTGACACCACAACGCGCCCTCATGATCTTTGCCGTCTCAAGTTTGCTTGGTCAACCAAATCATTTAATCCCATTGATTCTCCTTCAATCTCAACCTCAAGTTTGCTAGCAACATCTCTCTCACCACTCTCTTGCACACAATCCCCAGCTTGCCATCTCCCCCGTCCAACTCCTCACTCAACGGTCTCAATGATCAACAATCATTCAAGATGCCCCATACCTCCTCATCAACCTTCCCGTCCACCAATCCATCCATAGCTCTCACCCCCTTCCATCTTTGGGTGGGGGTGGGAGAGTGAGGTCTACTGCCCGCGGACACCTGCGGGCAGTCTGGCACATTTTTCTTTTCCCACCCATTCCCCCTTTGGGCAAGGGCTGGGTGTGATCCAGTATTGTTGCGCGCGTTTGTCCAGGGACGGACGCAGGATAGGTGAAGGGATGAAAGGATCCCAATCCGGTCAGGTAGGCTGGACTTCCACCAGCCTGTGTGATCAAATTATTCTGATCACCTAAAATCTGAAAATCAAAAAAAAATTCTTTTCCGCTACATTTGTAGTATATCTTGTACATAGTCTAACAGGGCCTCCTGCCCATATAAGGAGGGGCTCTCCCCTGCCTTTTGGAGGAGAGGATCATCAGATCAGCACATGCTATCCTATTATCAGATCAGATCACACCATCAACATCACATCATCACAGGTTATCATCATCATTTTCACCTTGCAATACATCATCCGTGGGGTCTTCATTCCCCTTTATCTAAGACAAAAATTTGGTTATATCTATGATTGCCCCTTGATCCTTGAGCCTCCATACTCAAACCCTTGATCCTTGATCCTTATCACCAACCAATAGATTTTCTGGTTGAAGAAGAATTTGACTGATTGAATTCTTGAGTGTGTTACACCACTCCTGATCCCTTTATCTGACCATACTGGTCCTGATCATCCTTTGATTATATTTCTGGAACCAGTCACGTTTGACTGAAGAGGTTTTATTAAGCTTAAAACCTGGAGTGTTAAACCTCCCTTCATCTCTTTTGAAGTTGAATTCCGCCACGCTACTCTTGAGTCCCTTGAGAAGTGGTGGGTTATGCTTGTTTGAATCAGTTATTGTTTTCCTTCTAGAAGCTTCTTCAAAAAATTAGCTTTTTCTTGTGCGGCCACCCACAGTTATCTGGTACCCTTCAAGTGCTTGATTGCAGAGAGTTGGGAAGGTTCATTGAGAACCTGGAGGTTGTTTGGGATTGCGTTGATCTTTCCTAAGCTTCTGCTGATGACCAGAGCTATTAGCTTGTGGGCATTGTTACTTACAATTGCCTTGTCTTTTTGAACTCTGAAAAAAACTTGACTTCTTCTATTCAAGTTTTCCCTGGCACCATCTTCCCTCAGATAGCGTTTTTTCCCAGCTACCGACCACTATAATCTTTATCCTCTTACATTTGGTCCCCCGTTTACCAGGTTCTGGAATTTGATCTTGGTTACATTTAAATATTTTTGGAACACTCAGGAGGGCAGCCTAAACAGCACCTTTCCCCTCCGCAGAACTTCCATGGCCTAGCACCGTTTGGAGTCTTACATTGTTCAACCTCCATGATATCTTGGTTTGAAATATGATGCTTCATCAACATGTTGGTTATGTAAATGAGAAGCACTTTCCAGTCCTTCAAGATTTTTATTGAGCCAATGTGATCAATACCAGGTCTATGCTTACCACTCCACAAAGGAATCATAGCAAGGGGATAGGAAACCATGTAGAGTGTCAGCCACTCTGCAGCCTTGAGGGATCCTGCACCATGAAATCCAACATTCATTGGTACCCTTGTCATCCATGATGGCACCTTTGTGTCCTGAATCACCTTTTGGATGCGCCTCAAATTGTGAAGCATTAATCAAGGCCCTTGGATGGATGATTCCACTTGAGCTTCTTTCCCTCTGTCATAATCCTTGTTCACTGGACTGCTTCCCTCACCTGCCATCAGCTTCAGAGTACTTGCGTGGCTTCCTTGACTGGCTATACTTTGTGAACTTCCCAAGCTCCCAATAATTCTACTTCTTAAAGAATACAAGTGAGTACTAGTATATTCAGAAGATGGTTGAGATTTCATGCTTTGCTGTGAGGCTGATGGTGATTTCCCAGCCTATGAAGATCTCAATTCATATTTTCTGGATTGACTTGTTGACCTTTCTTCCATTATTTGTGTAAGTGCTCTCAGATTGCTGGCATTAATCCGTCTCTTGGGACTTCTCTGTTCATGATCACCCTCCTCTGATTGTTCTTCAGGAGACTTCCTTCTCTTCCCCTTTCCAATGATGCTTTCCAATCCAGTTTTCTCTACTCTGTTCTTCTCTTGGATTTTTTCCTTCCCCAATTCTTCTCCAGCTAGAGCAATGTTAAGATAACTCATGCTATGATCCTTGAGATTTCCCAAAATACACCCATGCATGAGCTCTATTACTGAATATTCTATTGGGCGCCAATATGGAAGCCTGTTCAAACAGCTTGCTCTGACCCCCTTCTCCTTGGTAATTTGATCTTGCTCCCATGATGTCTGAAATTGCTCCCACTTCTTGGCATTCTTCATGTGCTTGGCATTTCTCCTTGGCTGGAACTCCTTGACATTTGGATCATTGATCTTGTCCTTTGTAATTTGACAATATGAGCAGAACATGGTTGAAGATTGACCAGAGAATCCTGCCACCTTGCGCATAGCTGGCAAATCCCCAATCAATGGGAACAGTGCAACAAATATCTCCCTACCTTGAGGAAAATGGCTTGTTTCCAAAAGCCATACTCCTTCCCAGAGGTCTTTGATTTCATCAACCAATGGATCTAGAATGTGGTCAATTTCTCCCACTTTGGGTTTCTTGGGCCCAGGGATAAAACCAAAAAGGAAAACATTCTCTATCTTGTAACGTTCCGCTAGTGGAATGTTGAGACAGATCAAGATCACTGCTCCCACTGAGATTTATTTGTGCCCAACATTATTTCCAAATGGGTTGAACCAATCCACATAGAGACTGAAGACAAGGTGCCCTGGTTGTTGGGTAAATTTCCTCTTCTTGTCTGCGCCTCC
Source organism: Puccinia polysora (assembly GCA_025617555.3). Classification (NCBI taxonomy): domain Eukaryota; kingdom Fungi; phylum Basidiomycota; class Pucciniomycetes; order Pucciniales; family Pucciniaceae; genus Puccinia; species Puccinia polysora. Next base: position 51,754,943 of record CM062625.1, on the reverse strand, counting down.
AACAAATTTGCGCCAAACTGAGCCATCCCAAACATTGCTCATCACATTTGAATTGAGGTTTTTATGATGAAGATTGCTTTCAATGAGCTTTTAAAAATCTGCAAACCATAATTTTCTACCAAGCCAGGCCTTCAAGCTTTTATAATGAAATGTTCAATCTGGTTTGATGGGTCTGCTATGTTTCCCACTGGTCTTCATCAGCAATTCTGTTTCACAGTACATGCCCTGCTCATTACCATTTTGGCACACAAAGATTTTGCTAGTGGAATAGAACTTGGAAGTACATTTCTTGACAATCAATGCTTGGTTGTCCAATTTTTCTGGGATTGGATACAGCTTGAAGCATTCTGGACAGCATATCCTTGTTTCCAGGTTGGGCTCAAAACCTAGCCTTTGAATTAGAGTAACTTTGCTTTGAGGTATTGCCTTCACAATTTTATTTGAATCAAAATATAATTCCCTCCCCAGATTCTTAATCTTCTCCCGCTCTGTCTTCAAGAAATCTGTGATTGCCAAGTCACTAAGTTGATGAACAAGGCACATTATTGCAGCTTGGAGAAGCACAAGCAGACTGTGCCTTGGGACTAGATGAAAAGAGTTATACTTGAGGTGTTGAGAATTGAACCAGTGCCCTCCCCAGTGAAGTGGAATCTGAATCTGATCTTTGCTTTCATTCATTTCTGGATTTTTGGAAACCTGAAAATCATTATAGCAGGCAAATCAGAAGATCAGCACATGAATGTACAGTGTTAACTATTTTCCCATCCCTCCTCTCCACTTACATGACAGCTCCCTTGTAATGGAAATATATCTATTGTGACTTGCAGGGCCCAATTGAGTCTGCTTATAGTTGCCTGATGTTTCTTGAAGGTAGAGGAAGAAAAAGCCATTGCTATCTTTTGGTTTCCATCTTCATCTTCATATGTGCCCTTTCCACATTTGAATTCCAGAAATTGGCATATCTTCCATTTGGCTGTCTTCATATCAATTGATGGATGGATGGATGGATGGATGGATGGATGGATGGATGGATGGATGGATGGATGGATGGATTCATCAAATGATGGAGGGATTCATCAATTGGGTGCTGGGTGCACTACCCACCCACATCTTATAAACTACCTGGTTTGCATATATGCATTGAGGAGTGACTCACTATCAATGGTCACCATCCATTACCTTAGCCTCATTGTTATTGTCCATTAGCTTAGGCTGAGCTTGCCCCAATGGTTGGTGACCATGAGCTTGCCCCAATTGTTGGTGACCATGAGCTTGCCCCAATGGTTGCTTACCATTAGCTTGCGCCAATGGTTTCCAACATGGTCACTGACCATTAGCTTGCACCAATGGTTGCCAAGAATTAGTTTGCCCCAATGGTTGCCCCAATGGTTGCTGACCATGAGCCTGCTGCAATGATGGCTGTCCATTGGCAAAATTCCACCTTTTTTAACATTCAAGTCATCATCCCCCTGTGCTTTGCAATTATTTAATGCTGACCATGCTCTCCTACTTTGATAATCATGCAGTGCAAACAACAAACAACCCATCATGGTACAATACCTCTTGAATGGAGCCCCATCAAAAAACCCCAGACTCTTCAATCAAGCTTTTTCCAGAAGTGTCCCAGGCTCCAACTCCCACTTCTCTCAATTTCTGTCATCCTACTGTAGAGTTTTGATGAATATCACCAAGTCAACAGATACTCACTGGCAAAAAATCCCCAATTCCCTAAAACAATCCCAGGTTCAATCACTGCCATCATCTTTCATTCATCAACAGATTCACTCCACTACCTCTCTAGTCCCATCCAAGTCTCCATGTGTACTACATGGCATATCAACCCTAGCAAGAGAGGTTTTTCTTCAAGACCTTGCAAAAATCAACTTTCCTTGATGTGGTTTCAATTGGTCTGAGCCTTGGGAATTGTATTGGAACCAGTTGTTTATGGGACTCATCATTAAACATTGGAACCATGCCCATGTACATGGTGCATTTCAAAACTACCCATTCAACTCAGTGCATAACACCAAATTCAACCTTACCATTGTCCTCAAGAGGTGGTTCATGGGCAGGAGATACAATATTAAGTCTGGACAATATCTTTCAGAAGCCCATGCAGCAAAACAAAATCAGACAAGAAAATCCAGATGGCGCAAACAAGTAAGCAATTACTCCCTATCATCCCATGGTATTTTTTACCCCATTTTTTCACATAGTTTTTCCTCTCTGCCTACAGCTCTCAAATCAACAAACAGAGATCTTGGAATCAATTGGATTACCAGAAAATCATTCCAGTATATTCAGTAAAACACAATGTTGCTCTGAAACTGAGGTCTCCAATGAAAAGGTCTTCCAGGAGGTCCAGTGCCAATGGCAATCTCAAGGTTTCTTTTCCCTTGGTCACCAAATACATAAAACATTTGACAACATGAAAGCTGAGAGACTGGGTAGATGGTAAAAACGTGGTCATTCAATGTGGATGATGAGGAAACCTTCCAACCTCCAAGAAAAACTCACAAAGGTGCCAGCAAGACTCCCCAGCAACTTTCATCATCCTGATTTGATTTCTTCCCTTTCTCCAGAGGGAAAACCACTTTTGGATATGCAGCGTCCAATTGACCTTGCCTTCATAATGTCTAAACTCATACCTGAAATTATTTTTAGATCTAAAGTCATGTTTCAATATTGATTCTTGTGATAGTAGAATGTTCAAATCTCACTACTTTAATCCATATACTCTTGCAAGGATATCCTACTTGAAATATTTTTTTCATCAGACATACCTGTGTTGTAAAATCACATAAATATCATTAAATCTTGGTCATGTCCAAAGTGTTTTAATTATCTTCCCCTGCATCAAAATACACTCTACATTGTGAAATTATTATCAACATAACTGTAACAATACCATTGAAATAAAAGCTCTTTCATGCAATGATTTGATGTGGTACATACCTTTGACATATAAAACTGCTTTTGGAAACCATGCACATGTATGTGTACATCATGGGGCCACTTTTGGCCATTGAGGATTGTGGAGCCAACAACAAGGGTGGGTTCAACGGTGCGCGTGTTGACTGCCTGACATTTTGACAACCGGGTTGGCCAACAGTCAACCAACCAACATATGATGGTTGACCAACCCATGCGTCAATCCACCAGTGGCCTGGTCAGTGACAGGTGGTCAGAGTTGTTGTAATGGAAATTTGCCCCTGCAGTTGAATAACCAGCAGGGGCGGCTGTCAGTGAATTGCTGTTGGGGTTGAGACAACATCACCTCACCCCTGCGGTTGATTCACCAGCTGGATGCACAGGGTGGATCCATGTGACTTCATAGTTTCTGACCCATGACATCAGCTGTTTACCAGTTGACTATTGATTGGCTCAGATGATGATTGTCATCATTTCTCTCACTCACTCCACCTCTCTTGATCCATCCCACCACGGTGGACTGCTACTACTACTTCCCTCTCTCTAGACCAACCAAGACCTGACCATCCTATCCCCTCCTTCCCTCCTCATCCATCCATCCATCCATCCATCCAACACCCCCCTCGCTCTCTCCTTTGAATCTCCCTCTCACAGGTACCGGTCTCTTCTTGGGTACCACTCAATCAATTGCCAACAATTGTGGCCCCCTTGGTCTCCTGATGGAATTCTTGGTCATGGGAACTGGTTGAGCAATTCATTCCCTACCTACTCCCCCTCTCTTCTTCCCTTCTCTGATCCACTGACACCACTCAATCATCACTCAGATTACTACCACCAGTTGTTTGGAATGTCATGGCCTCACTGGGTGAAATGAGTTGAGTACTTTTCCTCTGGCCCTCCCTCTCCCTTTGCTTGACTCCTCTGATCTCCTTCTCTCTTCTCTCTTCTACCCAGTCTCTCATTTGCCCATTGCAGGTGGTCATGTCACCCTCATCATCCATCCATAACACATTTCTGTTGTCTCCCTGCCATCATCAATAAATCAATCAATTCACACCTTCAATCTCATTCCTCTTCACACCCATTGAAAGCTGTGAACAACCTTGATTTGATTCAACAAATTTATTTCAATCAACAGCACTGGGGAGCTTGAGGGTATCAATATTAAACACCAATTGGTTTACAATCCCCATGCCATGAGAAAACCTGACAAAAGTTTCTTTTTTTTTTTATTAACTTTTGTAAATTTCTTTCTATTTCATTGTTAAAATACAACTGTAAAATTTTCTCACAAAAAACAAAAAACATGTAATAATATTTATGACAGATTAAAACATTAGAAATTAAAATAAAATAAATATAAATGATTTATTTGATCTGGAAAGCCCCCTGTACCAACAATGGAAACCAAAAAAAAAATGTCAAATAATTTTTGAGAATGACAATGATTCAACCCACAAGGACCTTTTGACCCTTGAGTCAAATTGCTGTCAGATCAATCTTGAAAGCAATTTAACAAGGGCCCAACCGCGCCAAGGTGGAATTGGTGTTGAGCCATCAGCAAGCCCTTGACCACGCTCAATGTTTTGGAACACCAATGTTATTTCAACAGGTGCACCAATAAGGGAGTGCTGTAGAACCAGCGTTGGTCAAGCTGGGGGCTCAACAGCAATTTGGCCCTGTGGAGTATGTGTATGGTCTGTAAAGCATGTTTGGGTGCTGAGCCAAGTTTTTCCAAAATTTGCTAAAGCCCACGTGGCACTTAGAAAAGTCATCTTGGCACCTGGCAAAGCCTTCTTGGTGCCTTGCAAATGTCCACTTGGCGCCTGGCCAAATTGGTCTGGTGCCTGGCCAAGTTTATCTTGGTGCAGATCAAAGCTGGTTGCATTGACCCACCAATAACATGATCATACTTCAAAAAAAAAGGCTTGAAGTTGGGGGGAGGGAGGCTGGTCAATTTTGGTACAACCAGCATTTATTGGCATCAAGGGGAGCTTGATTAGGTGCCAAGTTTTAATCCCTGCAAGCCCAAACTAATCAAGCTCCCTGGGCGCCAATCCAAGTCCCACTAGTCACATGCCAAGTCAAACCTGGACAGGCGCCCAGATGCGCTTTACACACCATATGTGTATATGGCCATGGGAGATGCCTAAAACAAAATTTTTCATCAAAAATATAAAACTTTGGGTTGCAATATACACCCCCATTTGCAAATTTATGGTTTATAAAGCCCATCTGAGGGCCTGGAAAAGTTCCAGGTTTTGTTTGTAAGGTGTGTGTGGTGCCCAAAAAAGCTAGCTTGGCACCCAGCCAAGTGATCTTGGTGCCCTTTCAAGTTCCAGTTGGCACATCCCTAAATTGGCTTGGTGCCTTGCCAAGTTGGTTTGGGTGTCAATCAAAGCTGGTTGCACAACCAATTCTCAACTGTATTGTTTCTCTTTTTTGACTCAAAAAGTTATTTTTTTTTTACTTTTTACTTTAAATAGCTGTGCATAAATTAATAAAATGAATTTAAAAAATGTTGAAAAAAAAACTTACCTTGTTGAATATGCTTTGTAAAACAGTCCCATGACTTTCTTCTACCCACTGCAATTTTCCCCCACATCATCCAATTTGTCCCTCAAGCAGGAGAAGATAAAAAAACATGAGAAAAAAAAACAATAAAATATAAATATATATATTTCAGAGCACACCATAACAGGATGCGTTTCCCAGCAGATTCCACTAATTTACTTTTCCCCCAAATCATCCAATGAGTACCTCTTTCAGAAAAAAATAAAAAACCATAAGAAAAAATACAAATAAAATAAAAATAAAAAATAAAAAATAAATTTGAAAGAAATATCCAAATTCTGTAATCAAATTAAACTTGTGAGCTCAATTCTCAAAGGCACAAATAATGCTTATATATATTTGGTCATATTATGAGCTAAAATGTGATTACTGATCACTAGGGTGTTATTTAAAACTATGTTCCTGCAAGAGAATTTTTATCCCCCTGGTTCAACAGGCAGTAAAATGATTACTGCAACCTGGTGGTTGAAAAAGTGAATTCTTCACTCCAACAGTGGGTTGGAGTTGGTGTATCACTCCTCAGTTCATTTTCCCAATCCAGAAATTACATAGTTATGTAATTGGAGGTAGCATTTCTGATGATTTGGAGGTTGAATGGGTTTTCCACTTGCCCCTGGAACTTGGTGGAGCAATGTGGGTCAACCTCCACTCATGGATGCTGTCCAGGACCAGAGGAGATTAAAGGTGTAGTAGGGTAAAGATATGTGGATGTAGTGTTGAGGGTGATGTGACAACCTCTGTCAATGAAAGAGGGGGGAGGTGAGATCAACTGAAGATACAACAGAGATACTTCTTGAGATATAGCTTGGATACAGGTGAGATACAACTTTCCACCTGCATACGGGTGGCGCCCTATTTTTTGTGGTGCCATCTGATTTCACCCTCAACACTCCAAGTCAGTATCAACGGTGGTCAGTTGGTCAGTATCCCATCAAGAAGAGCCTGCGTCCTCAGATTCAGTGGCCTTGGCCAAGCCCTCTTCCACAGAAGAATTGGAATCCCCAGAACCTCCTTCAGACAAGTTACTTGGTGTATCCTTGGATGTCTTGCTGGGTAACTCCTCTGCGTTGGAAAGCTCTTCTTACTGGGAGGTTCTCCTATTTTTGCTATTCTTTCCTCTTCTTGTAGTGGAAAATGGAAATTTACCCCTTTGGCAAGCAGTACCTGGGGAATCATGGGACATTTCATGGTGATTAGCCAATGGTTTTGAGGTAGCCTTCTTCTATGATGAGCTTTTCCTGTATTTGGATGATGCCATTATCCTGCAGCTGGATGATGAGCTTCTCCTGCAGCTGGAAACAGGACCTACTGTTATGATAGTTTGATCCACATCTTCAACAGAAGCTAAATTTCCAATAGTGCTAGTTTTGGCTCCTAAAACATGTCCCTAAAGTTCCACCCACCCTTTTCCTAGTGCATTCAGAATTTGTTGTGCTTTCCCAGTCAACATTTGAGCAGGTCGCTTGCATAATTCTTGAGCAGAGAAGCTCAAATTGTTGGGCTTGACCCACAGTTTCATTCACAAATTTTCTAACCTACAGGCAGTTTTTGTGCCAGGCCAGCCTCTGCGCCATGTGCCATTTCAAGCTTGACCTATAAACACCCAAAGGTGAAAATTTCAATAACATTTTAATAGAAAAGAAGCAGGGAGCAGGGGAAGAAACATAAATATGGAATATCCAAGTTGCTCCCACATTGCCTCTAAGTTTGTTGAAGGATCTCCTTTCAAAAAACTTAATAAAGCCAATCAATATTCCATGTTTTTGCAAAAACCATTTTTGATGAGGCTTACCTTGTTCATGTATCAACTTTTCAAACATGTTGACGTCATGTGGTGCGCTTCCTTTTATTCTTGGAAAGTGCAGGCTCCAAAGCCAATATTTTATTCACAGAAGACTGCCCTTTCTAAAATTCCAAGAATGCACGGAAAAGATTTAGCTCCACCACAAAAATATCCAAAAAGGCCTCACCTATAGGGCTCCCTCTGGTTTGCATTGCAAGCCCTTTTTGGTGGGGTTTAACAACCACAAGTTAGCCCTGGATGGAATGGGCCGTTGCTAGAATGGTAAGCTGTACAAAAAGGGGAAAACATTGATAAAATCAAGAGTCAGCATGTAAGTACAATGGTTGACTATACCAGAGTTCAACACCTACATCACCTATGATCTTACAAGACCATGTGCTTATGTTGAACAATTGTGGTTTTTCCAGATTCTCAGTGGTTTGATTATTCCTATGGCTTGTGTTTGTGAGGTAGCCTGTAACACTGTCTGATTACCTACCTCTGGTTGATGGGTTGTAGATTTGTAAAGAAAAGGATTGGGAAGAGCAGCAAGATAGGTAAGATCTCCCAAGTTCTGTTTGGTGTTTGGGTCAAGCTCCCACCACATGGCACCACATTTGGCCCATTTTTTTTGTATCTGCATATTTGCTGTGATAATCAATACAATTGGCAAAATCAAAGCATTCCATAGACAGGAAAAACTTAAAATCATTCTGGACCATACTGGCTTTTTGATTTCATTGGGAAAAGTTGTTGTAGATTGTAGCCGCGCAAGCACTGTTGAATATCTGCTTGTTGGGATGCTCCCTATTTTCTTTTCTTTTCTTTTTCTTTCTTTATTTTTTTCTTTCTGTTCTTGAAACACGCGCTCATATTCATTAAGCACTCATACTCATTATTCAATATGGATCCACACAATTCCCCAGATAAATATCAAACTAAGAGATCAAGAGAGGTGGAAGCTTGTCAATTTCTTCTATTTTATTTTTTTATACTAAAGTGACAAATGACTCAAGCATGACTCAAAATCATTCAATTACTTCATACAAGAACAGCCATTAAAGAAGGAGTAAATTTAATCTGAGTTCCAGTATTCAGTCCAAATTTGTGCAATCTAGTCTCTTCTATTAGGCTGTAGTTTGACATTTATCATCAACTGGGTAGGACTATTCTGTTGTGTTGATTTGATATCAGTATGAACAGATTTTAACTCTTGTGTATTTTAGTGTTCTGGTTTTTGTCACAGTAAATTGAAACATCAATTTTATCAAGCACAAATAGCTTGCCCAAGGTAGGTCAATACTGGCTTGATCTTCAGTTGTTTCTTACATTATATCCAATGTATCTTCAATTGATACTTGTAGTGTGCTTTTTCCAGTTTTTACATATCCTTGGCAATAAATCAAGCATACAATCCATGCTTCTTTAATTTCTTGCGTAGCTTATCAAGATCCCATGAGAGAAATTGTTTGAAAAGATGCAGAGCAAGCATCTTCCTTTTCTTTCCACAATGGAGGTCAGGTCTATCAACCTCTTTGCTTGGGTCCTTGTTGCTTTCTTCTATGGCTTCAAATCTAGAGTCTGGAGGAGCATGAAACTTTTTTTTTGAGGTTCCAGGCCCATTCACCATGAAAAAAATTCTGCACCTGCCAGCAGGTGTAGCACCTGAAACTTGTTTTGAATTTTTTTTGACTCTGAGAAAACTCTGTTTCTAACTTGAGTTGGAACCTGAGAAAATTTGTTTGTATCAGCTCTTGAGCATTCCTAGTAATTCTAGTGCATGCATGGAATACAGAAGATTTGGAATTATGGGGAAATTTAATTTTATGTAAAGAAATAAAGGAGTGAAGAAGTACTGTGGTTTCACACCTGACACATACAAGTTACTACCTGGATTGGATAAGTCAATATTTTGATGGTTTTTTTCTTTCCATTTCCTATAAGATCATTAGAAGAGGTTTGAGGGTCCTTTTTTTTAATTTGTGGTTGAAACAAATTGTATTTTTTGAAAGGATTAAATTAATTTTTTAATATCTTCTGTTTCTTCTTGTGAAATGTAATAAATCTCAATTTGATGTAGGAAATTGAAATGTCAATCTCAATTTTAATTGAAGATTCAAAAATCTCCACAGACATGTTGAAAATATTGTACCACATAGAAATTGAGTTCAATAATATATTTCAAATAAATCAATTTGAAATTGAAATAATTGGGGACTTTCACATTTTTTTTTAAAAAAATGAATGAATTTAAAAAAATGAAACCATTGCCTTGAATGATTTTATTGCTCTAATATCTTTTGGCAGAAACCTTGTTTCAAACGTTTCATATAATATTGGAAGCTCAAAAGAAGTAATCTAGTGATATTTAATTGTTTTATTTAGAAGGAATAAATTAATAAATAAAAATGTTCTATAATTGAGAGATTTTGGTATTGTTTTCTGGGTGAAAACAGAGGAAAAAAAATACTTGGAAACAAATTTATTCAAACCAATGTGGGGTTTCAAGTGATTTTTCTAATCTCTCTAGTTTATCCTCTACTGGCTTCATACCCAAAACCAATTTATCTGTCCAATTTAATGTGGCAAGAAATAGAGGGCAGTAACAATTAGAAGGGAGGGCTTCACATGGTTTAATCTGATAATTTGGGACTATTTCATCATATGTTCTTTCACATTCTACTTGTTTTTTAGCTTGAAGTTCACCTTTCATCTCAGATAAATAGTTGAGAGTGTTGTTATCAAGATTATGAAGAAATTGTGAAGAAATTTTGCTTCCACAATACAATTGGACAGAGTTATATTTCCCCTAATTGTCTTCTTCTGTATCTGAGCAGCATTCCAAAATAGGGAGAAGGAATTTTGCCAAATCCTTTCCCATATGGCACTCTGCAGTGGCCAAGCTGTTTCTGTATATCTTGAAGATTGAAGACCAAAATTTCAGCTAACAGAATTTAGAAAATGGAGAGAAATCTTAAGCTTACTCTGTGTTAAACTCTGGACCTAGACTTCTTGTTACGTGTCCTAGGCTTCATGTAATTATCCTTCTTCCCACATAGCCAACGTTACAGTAGGCCAAAGATTATGTCCTTCTTTCAAAACTCAATATCAAGTGGATAATTTGTAAATGCATCATTTTCCTTAGCATTGAACCAATGTTTTATTATCACTTCTGAAAATATTTGGTCCCAATTTGTTGAATTATGATGGTCACATTGGAAAGTTGGAACATGTATTCCATAGATTTCTAAATCTTTCTGGAATTGATCTTTGAAATTTCCAGGAATGCTCTTCTTTCCCCCATAGAGTTTTTCATTGGTTGTTTCCAAGTTGAAAAAGTGGTTGTTTGTGTTAATTGTATTTGATGCTTTTTGAGTTTGAAACCTGTAGTTGATCTTCAGTGGGTGGAGGGGGAACCCTTTCTCCTCAAGATTTCATGTTTAAAATAGTCTTCACATAGTTATGTAGGTATAGACTTATGGGGTCATTGGAATTTGGAAAAGTTTCTGCTACTTCCTTGTTTAAAGTGCGAGTTTTGATGGATTTTCAACTATGAGGAGGTCTAAAATCCATTTTATAATATAGAGAAGTCTTCAAGTAGCACTTTAAAGGGTTGTGGGGTTGTTTGAAGTGTAGAGTTTATGGAAGGAAAGAATTTACAGACACTTGAATCTGAAGTTACCAGCTATTGAATATGATGAATTTTCAGAGATTATGAAGGGTTCATTTACTAATTGAATATCTCAAATTAGATATGCATCTACTAAATAATACATTTAAAGCATGCAAGACAAATTCTACATTTTTCAATGAAAAAAATATTCTCAGAAGGAAGAAATGTTTGGGAACTACCACTTGAATTTTGATAAAAATTACCATATTTTTATTTATGTTTTGCTTTACCATGGATCTTGATTGAATTGATTAATTTTTATCATTTTGAATGATTTCAGGAATAATAATCATTCTTTTCACTTAACAGGGGAAAATAATTAATCCAAAAAATCAATTGAAACTTATTATTAAATTTTACAGTTGAAATAATTTTATAGATTTTACAATAAAATTCAAAAGCTGCTTTTGCAAACCAAGCATTTCCTTGGTAAATTTATTTAAAATCAAGAAGAAACCTATCATTAAAAATAGATTTTTTCTCAAATTACTGGGATGAGCACTTAAGTGGTTTCAAATTTTACCTCCATTTTTTAAATCCACCGTATGATCAAGATGATCAATTTTACCCAGGTTAAGTATTGAAATTGATGAAATTCTTCTACAATTTTTTACATGGGGAGTCAAATTTCAATTGTGAATTGGTATGAAAATTCTTTAAAAAACAAAATGATTCCTCTAATGCAATTAATAGGTTCCATTTTGACCCAACTTGCAGTAAAATCTGATTATGAATCTGTGTTGATATCTGCTACAGGTAAAGAAAATATTAAAAGGTTACTTAGTGACTGAATATTTCCAGTTTTGAATGGAAATTTACAAGGATTCATCAGAAACTTTTCATGCTTAAATTCTTGCTAATTGAAAAGAGGTCAAAGGTAATATTCTTTAAAAAAATTGTATGAAAATTTCATTTCTTGATCATTTACCACATTTTAGATAAAATGTTTGCAATTGAAAGTAGATAGAATTTAATTTTTTGATAAATATCATTTTGTTACATCCTTTCATTTATTGAAACCATTTCATCTTTTTGGTTAAAAAAGACTTTGGAAGAATGAACTGAAATCTCTTGAGAAATATCAAACCTGAATGCATAAATAAACGCAAATCTTACCACCTTTCCACTTGTGTTTACCTTCATGGGTGGGTTAAGGTTTATGAGAGGACAATAGTTCACAAAAGGAGTTCAAGTTACTTGCAACACACATCAAGCTTTCTTTTCTGAAGTTTTTTCTTTTAAGACAAATATGATGGAATTTATTTATGAAGAGAGCTGCTTATGAAAAATGAGTTCTTTCATTTGAGGTCATAGTTCATTGTTCAAGCTTTTTTTGAGATTGAAAAGAGGTTATCTCATCACAAAAAATTTTCATTTGATACATTTGAGGCAGCAAACCCCATTGGAAAAATTGATGGATTTTATTAGTATGAAATAATTCATTTTATAATGAATCCAAAATAAAATAATCCCGAATTTATTCTGCCACATATTGAAACATTCATTGGAAATGAAAACTTAGAGATTATCAAAAGGTCAGAAACTCCATAGTTGACCAATTTCAATTTATCAATGGATTTTTATGAAAAAGAGATGAGGGTTTCTTTCCTCATTGCATAAAAAAGATTCTTATAGTGTTGAATTTAAGATAGGGCACTTCCTATTCTCTGTTATCATCAACCCTGGTTTAATAATAATTGAAAGTAGGCATAATTCCCATGAAAGATCAAGTAGAGAAACCATGAATTGGGAAATTCCAAATAATAATCTTGGGGAAACATTCATAATTCCATTGGGATTGAAATTATATTCAACAACAGTGGAACAGCTGTAACATAATTGGAAATTGAGGAGACATCCTTCATATGCTTTTTGAACAATATATCAACTCACACCTTCCAAGAAATTGATGCCTCTCCATCCAAAGGTCCCAGAAACTTGGAATCAATGGCTCTGGAATAAAAATTTCTAAGGCCTCTCTGTCACTTATTCTCTGCAGCCTGCATAGCCAAAATCTTGAATTCTGCTCTTCATGCATCCAACTTTCAGTTTTTGTCCAAATTTCAGGAAATGAATCAATTTTTTCCATGAGCTCTTGATGAATATGTTTGTGTGTTTCTTCCAAACATGTTTTTTGTTCCTTGGATAATCTGACCATTCTTTTTGCTTGATGTTGGAGGGGTATTGGGAGGGATTGGTGGATTGGATATGTGTTTTTGGTGAAATATGAGTTGGGCTGATGAATTTGGTAAGAATCAATTATGGGATGATATTTTCAGGAAGTGAAAAAGAAGTATAATATTGCAGGAGTTCAAATTGAATATTGGATATATAAAAAAACTATGCATAAATTTTACAGAGATTTTCTTGTGTGCTTGGAATTATATGCATGAAATATAGTAATTGAAGAGTATTACACACTGTATACCATTGGGAAAGATTTGACTGATTTTTGAGAAATTTCTGTGGCATTCTGAAGCAGAAATGGTGAATGTTATTGAATCTATGGGTTTGAAGATGATATAAAAATTGGAATTAAGTTTCCTTGGATGATTAATTTTTTGAGAAATGAATGATTGGTTGATGAATGAAGGTATTAAGAATCACTGATGTTGATAACCAAACACAAATCACAGCTAAACTAAAATTTATGATAGAGAGATATTTGCATAGATTTGGATTTATTTATTTATTTGATTAATATTATGTACACTAAAAACAGCCATGATATGATCCCTTGCTTTGTTTTATTTCCTTTAAAAAACCAACCATAATATTGAACAGAAGTTTTTGGAGATATCCAGTAATTTTTAAGCAGGGTGTCATGCCTACTTTTTTGAGTTTCATTCCATCACCTTTGTATGAGTTTTTGAGCAACACACTGCATCAATGCTGTTGAGGCAAACCAAAAATGATATTTTAATATGGAAGGCCCAAAATATTGGATCAATTCAATGTTCCATTTGTGGTGTTTTTAATGTGCAACATGATTCAATTCTTCATTGAGTTGTTGTTGAATCCCATAAAATCACAATATCAAATTAATTTGTCAACAAAAACTCAGCTATTCTTAATTCAAAGAAAAATTTTAACGATTTTTTCACAATTTTTATGCTTTGCAGCAGATGATGGAAACAATTATGTAATGAGTGAATATACTCATTATCTTCCAAAAATTGAGGGTTTGGTTTGAAATTAAAGGGCTAGACTTGATCTTTTTTCAATTTCAAATCAGAAACTTAGTCAATAAATTTTAAGGTCAGGATGATCATGAAGCATTCAATCATACAATAGAACCATGTAACCAAGTCAAGAATTTGATTATCCCAAGATCAGAAAAAAAAATGAAAACAAGAATTATCCATTGGGAAAAACTAAAAGTCTAATTTCCTAAATTAAAGTCACCAGAATTAACTATGGGAAGCTTGGGGTTCTGACATAACTTCAACTAAATTAGAAGAGTTAGTTTTTTCAACAGCCCAGACAGTATCAAAGTGGTTACCCAGATCATAGTCAGTAACCAGCACAATATCCTTGAGAAGGACCTCAGCCAATTTTTCATAAGAAAATCTCTCATTGAAAATCCTAATTACATCTCTCCAGTTTATTTTTTTGTGTTTACTAACGCCCATATCACTCAAGGCAGTAAGAACATGTGACCTTGTGTTACCAAGTTGGCTCCAGATTGGATCAGAAGGCAATCCAGCCTTCAAATTTGACTCAAGCACAAGACTGTCAAGTTCAAGGAGCATTCCAGACTTCCACTTGGGCATGAATCGTCAATTTCCTGGACATACCCATATAGCAGCAGGACCAAAAACTAACAGGTGTGAAACACATGCTAGACAATTGGTTGCCTGTTGATTCTTCTTCTCTGCTGAGTCCTTGTACATAAAAGGCTGCTAATTATCTTCTTTTTCATCAATCCGTAATTTGATGAGCTCAGTGACTAGGGAGACAAAATATTCAAAAATAGTATTAAGGCCACCTCTTCCAGCATTCATCTTGGCTTCCTGGTTAGCACCCGACCTCTTGTGTTGAGAAAAGGTGGAATCATCAATTACAGCTGCTTTCAGGTTGGCAAAGTAGCTTTGTGCTTTAAGTAAAGCTTCATCTGAAGTCTGGTCAATACCTTCCATTGAGAAAACAACATTTCTTGAGATTTTGTGTGAGACTAAAACTATGATGTCATTCAAGGTGTGCTTCAGTTTCATGTATGCCCCACGTATTGGCTCTCTGGTATAAGTTAGGATCTCAGAGAGGGGATGCATATTGAGATGGACTGTCTTCCTGGAACAAGAGAGGGAGTTTGTGTTTATGAAGGTGCTCCCAATAAAAACATAATCATATTTTCCAAGCAAAATTTTTTCTGATAAATCAAATAGTAAGAATCAGTTTATTTTCATAGGACTGGAAGACAGCATCATGAAAATTTACCCTCTTTGCACCGTGTCAAACAGAGATCCAACAATTTTAAGATTGTTGATGACTTGGGGGGGGGTTGACAGGATCCTTTGGCTAAGAAGATTGAGGGTATTGGAAATTAAGAACTGTGTACTGCTGATAATTTTGGAATAAGTGACAGGCATTTCATTGTCCTTATATTCTTCCCAGTATGAAAACCTCAACAGGTTTTCCTTATTCAAGCCAACAAAAAGTTCTAGACAATGCAATAGAATTATCTGCCATGATTTTCATTTCATCACAAAATAATGTTGAGGTTAAACCTGCTAAAATGATGTATCACCACAGTACGGAGGCTGTGCAGTTGAACCTAGACCAGTAATACCAAACAACCCTGGCAGCCACAAGCGTCTGTAGCCTAGTTGGTAAAGGCAGCACTCTAGTATGTGTCTCAGTCTATCTGAGGTTGTGGGTTTGACTCCCACCAGACACATCTTCATTTTCACAGTTTCAACAGGTTATGAGCCAAAGGTTACCTGAGCGTATACTCGCTTACATAAGAGACTTGAATAAGATGTGAATGCTTCCTGTAAGACCATAATCCCCTGTAAGCCTACCCCATGATCACGGGTTCAATCCCCGCACTGATCACTCTTTCACCTGGGTATTGCCGTACCCATTTCTACATCACGTAGCAAGGGGGGGTGTTGAGGTTAAACCTGCTAACATGATGTATCACCACAGTACGGAGGCTGTGCAGTTGAACCTAGACCAGTAATACCAAACAACCCTGGCAGCCACAAGCGTCTGTAGCCTAGTTGGTAAAGGCAGCACTCTAGTATGTGTCTCAGTCTATCTGAGGTTGTGGGTTCAACTCCCACCAGACACATCTTCATTTTCACAGTTTCAACAAATAATTCCACTGAAAAGGCTGATTTGAGCCAGGATTTGATTTTATCCCAATGGTTTGGACCTGGGTTTTAGTTTGGCCACTAGCATTTCCTCCAGGCTGAGATGACTCGGTCAATAAAGGGTTCTCAATCCATGGCCTCAAAGTCCTCTGTTCCATATCCCTAGTGATGAGTCCAGCATCAGATGCATTCCGTTTTTGGGGTGTTGAGGATGGGGCTCTCTGATTCAGAAAGGGAAGATTAATTTGGAAGTCAATTTTGGGTTGATTATCCAGCATAGCCTTCAAAATAGGAAACAGAACGGCTCAGAGGATGTTGGGACTAGGTTGGGTGCACGTGTGGGACTCCTGGGTGATGGTTCAATAACAATGACTTCAGGTTGTTCTGCTTTGCCATCACTTGAGCGAGTGAATTCTGTTTCAGAATCAGAGGAGTCAGATGATGCTTGAGAGCTAGAGGGCGGCCTTGATCTTGATTTCTTAGCTGCTTTTCAATCAGCTTGGGAAACCAGCCGGGCAGATGCCCTGGTTCCTGGAGCAATCTGGGGTCCTTCAGCTGGTGTTTCTGGGTGCAGCACTGGGGTATTTTCAGAGGCCTGGACAGTGGCACAATCAAGGGCAACAACCCCAGCTTCTTGAACTGGATCCTACAAAGGCACAGCTTCAGTTGATATTTTGGGTTCAACTGGAGATATGGGAATCTATCAGCTTTGCATATTTGGATAATTCTTGATAAAAACTTTGTTTCATCAAATGATTCACTCAAATCACTGGGTTGATTGGCTGGGAGCTCTGCTGGATCCACTGTAAGCTGGGGGGCAGGCCAATCTTGAGAAGTTTCTGTTTCATCATCCACTGATGGTTACTTGTGAGTTGATTGGACATTTGAACTATCAGCTATTGTTGTCTGTTGTTGTTCTTCAGTTGAAGCCTCAAGAAAACCAAGATCTATGGAGGTTTTCAACCTCAGCTGTTCCACCTTTGCGTTGTACTTTTTCTAATATAAATCAAGCCTTGAATGCAATACTTGTTTATGGGATCTTTCAACATATTCCTCATTAAGGAGTGCATTCAATTAACTAAGAGCCCCTTGTTCTAAAAATTGATCATACCATTTCAAATAAGTATTAGGCCGTGAGGCACCCAGGGAATTTGAAAACTTACCTGGGAAATCAGCCATGGTATAATCAAGAAAGTTTTTGAGGTGAAAAAGCTTGAGATGATGCGGTTGAAATATGATGGGGACAATGAGGTTAAGATCAGAATGAACAGACACCTCTCGGCAAATGAGCTGTGGCTTATATACCCTAAAAAACCAAGTCACATGTTGCATGTGTGTAATATGAATGACATTTGCTCATTAGTTAGAATCTACATAGTTCAATTTGTGTAAAAAGCATGGTGTATTCTCAAAGTTTCCACTCTCCTTTATATTACATATACGTATAAATGTTGTTTCAAGGGAGGTGGAAGACTTATCATAAGTTGTCCACCTCCCTGGACATAAAACATGTGACATGGGAAAATCATGTGGGAAAGATGGGGAGGTGGACAACTTGTGCTAATTCGTTCACTTCCCTTCAAAAATGGGTACCATGATTTTGAATATGCGAATTTATTGATGATTGCTGGGACAGTGAACAACTTAGCATAAGTTGTCAACCTCCCCAGCCTGCTTACCAGGATTTCACATGTCATGTGATTCCTGCATGCACACATGTCCAGGGAGGTGGACAACTTATGATAAGTTGTCCACCTCCCTTGACATGTGTGAATACAGGAATCACATGACATGTGAAATCCTTGTGCAGAGGCTGGGGAGGTGGACAAATTAGCATAAGTTGTCCACCTCCCTTGAGTGAACCCATCTTACATTCCAACCAGTAAAAATATTTTACAACTCATGAACACTTTAACATCAGTTCATGAATTAACTGGTAAGTATTTTGGCACAAGGAGGTGATGTTTGAGTTATATACATTGAAGCACATGTGTAACAATATCTAGCCTTCTTTCCATTTACTATAGTTAAAATTTTAGAAGGAGAACAGTTTTGAAGTTTAAGAGAAGCCATGGCTAGTTTTTTTTTTTAATTTGGAAGG
>CM062625.1:51004066-51131566 GCA_025617555.3 Puccinia polysora | reverse complement strand
TTTTATGTTGGATTCAATTCTTGGAGGGCCAAGATAAATCCAAGGAATCCCAAAAAAATATTTGAAATCTCTTTCATGGCTTGATTGAGTTTATAAGAGTTTGAATGAAAAAAATAAAAGAAAGTCCAATGTCAAATTTGCACCCTTTTGACCCCCTTTCAGTACCTAAAAGGGGTTGGGTGAAGGGATTTGCAGCCAATTTTGTGTTGTGAACTGGCATTTGCAGCCCATTGTAGTTTCAAAAGGCCATTAAAAACTCAGGTGGGTTGTGAATGGCATTTGCAACCCATTTTGGGTAGCAAAATGGGCCACGCAACCCATTTTGGGTTGTGAATGAAAAAAAAAAACAATTTTTATATTTTTATTTTCAATTTAATCAATTCATTTATTTTTTATATATTTATTTATTTCTTTATTCATTTCATTTTGTTTTATGCTACTTATTTATTTATTGTTTTTATATTTATATTAGGGAGTATCAAAGTTAGCAAACCCGCCATTAGAAACCCACCATTTGTTTTGACCAAACCGGCCATTTTTAATGACAGGTTTCTGAAATACACATAACCCCTAACTGGTGTATTTCAAAATGGCGGGTTTCATGATAATGGCAGATTTCAAACATCAAACCAACCATTAAACCTGCCATTTATGCATCATCATCCATCCACCATCTATCACCTCAAAAACACCCATCCACATCAGCAAATCCATACTGGTTGCATCTCCATTGCATCACACACATCCCTATCAATTTTCACATCTCCATCTTCAAAAAAATCCCATAATCTCATCATCCCACATCACATCAACATCTTTCTCAACATGTCCAATCAAACATCCCACCAGCAAGTTGAAAATGCAAAAAAGCTGACTGATCTTTTGCTACTGTTTGACTCCAATTCAGACTCTGATTCAGACTCCGATTTGGAATCAACTTGGTTGGCTTTGAATTCACTGTTGGAAAAGCAATACATGGTTCCAAGAATACACACCCTCCGCAACCCTATGTATGAAAGGCAAAAGCTTCATCTCATCCCTGACTTAAGCTTCCAGCAACTATTCCAAACTTTTTTGCCTTGATTCATGAAGCTTTTGGAGATGATTGAAGACCACCACATCTTCCAGAACAATTCTTGGAATCCTCAATGCAATGCTTTTGCTCTTTGTATATTGGGATCAAATGGAAATTGGGCAGCAATCCATTGATTGGTAAATCTATTCTCAGTCAGTTATGGAAGCATTGACTTATAAACCAAAAGAGTAATGATTGCTATCCTATCTTTTTGTTGCTCAGTCCTTTCTTGGCCAACCAAAATAGAAAGCAAGGAGATATCTCAAGTAATGGAGACCAAAGGCTTTCCTGATGGCATTGGGTTTGTTGATGGAACCACCATCCCCTTGAGTCAAAAACCCAAGCTAGATGGAAACCACTATTTTCATTGCAAAAAAGGGCAACTGATTCATTTATTTTCCAATGAATTTGATAACACCTTTGATCACACCACTGACCAAATATTTTTCATCTTTTTGTTTAGATACTCCATGGCCCTACAGCTTGTTTGTGATAACAACAAGAAGTTCATATCCCTCCATGCTGGCCTTCCAGGTTCTTATCATGATTCATAAGTTTTCAATTGGAAGCAGATTGCCCAAAAACCAGAGAATTACTTTGAACACAATCAATAACTTCTGGCCAATTCAGCTTATGCTAATGGCAAATATGTGGTTCCAGAATACCAGAATGTTGATTCTAATGATCAAGAAAAAACCAATTTCAACTATCATCTTGCCCAATCACAGGTTTGGATTAAGCATGCCATAGGAGTCCTGAAAGGAAGATGGGCAAGCTTAAGGGAAATGCAAAACCAGCTTCAAAACCCCAAAGGCATGAAGATCCTCATCAACTGGATTATCACTTGTGTAATCCTTCACAATCTTTTGGCAGACACCAAAGATGAATGGAACAAAATATTGCCCAATGATATTCCTGACCCACCTCAAGTCATCCCTGTATCATCTTGTGCCTCATCTTCTTCTATGAGAGAGCAGATTCTTCCTCTCACCCTTTCTTGCTTTGATGAGTAATGTTTGATTGTTAAATAGGTGAAAAATAAATTCATTGTAAGTTTTTTTTTTTTTGGTTTTTCACCCAAGTTTCCAGGCTAAGTCGGGGTTTTTTTTTTTTCTTTTTCTTTTTCTTTTTTTTCTTTTTTTTTTTTCCCTTTTTTTTTTCTTTGTGGGCTTAGACAAAATCAAAAAAAACCTCCACCTCATACCCCACCAATTTCCAGACCATCCACCTCTCCCCTCCACCTCACCGCTCCAACACTTCCACCTCACCCCACTCACACACCAGCCACCTTCCTTCCTCCTCCTCATCAAACCACTGCCTTCAACTCAGCAAACTAACCAAACTAACCACCCTCATCAACCTCACCACCCTCATCAACCTCACCAAGCTCCCCAAAAAATCTGTGAGTCCCCTTCCCTCTTTCTTTCCACTCATTATTGCTTACCTCTCATTGTAACTCCCCCCAGGTCTTCTCTTGCACCCCCCTCCTCATCTTGTATGCCTCTCCCTTCTCTTTCTCCCCCCTTCCTCCTCCTCCTCCTGACTTGCTCAACCAACCCCCTCCGATCAATTAGGATTTTATTGAACAATAAAATCCTGATTGATCAATCAATTGGTTAGGAATCAATTGACCAATTGAATCCTGATTGATTTATTGATTAGGAGTTGATTGGTTGATTGATAAATCCATTAGGAATTGATCAATTGATAAATCTGGTTTTGATTAATTGATCAAAACCAAGTTGATCAATTGATTGATCTGGTTTTAATTGATCAATAAATGAAAGCCAGATTGATTGGTTGATTGATCAATTGATTGTTTTGAAATCAATCAATTGGTTTTTTTGCAATCAATCAATTGATTGTTTTGCAATCAATCAATTGATTGTTTTGCAAGCAATCGATTGATTGTTTTGCAAGCAATTGAGTGATTGAGCACATCTTCTCCTCCACCTTTTTTTGGAGTGTTCTTTGGTGCTGACCTCCGCTTTTTTTTGATTTTTTTTTTCTTTTTAGTTGTCTCTGGACTGCACTGGAAGCCAAAAGCGTCTTTTCTGATTCTTTCTGGTGTTCTTTGCCATGGAAGGTATGGTTTTATTTTTTGTTTTTTAATTTTTTTGATAGCATTGCTTTTCAGTGTGATGCATGAGTCACTCGTGCCAATTTTGTTTGGGGGGGATTCAGCTTCTGATGTCCCTGGGTTCAAGTCCAGGTCTGGTTTATTTTTTTCAATTCAATCATGTTTCACCAATGATGTTTATTGGACTTATTTTTTTTGTGGAAAACATTTGACCGCTTTTAGGGAACATCCTATTCTTCTCCCACCCCCTCAAAATGTTACAAAAACATCCAAATCTATTTTTGATCCTCACTCCAATCTAAGTATAGTATTGGGATGGAACAAGATGGAAGGAGATGGCTTGAAAACATACAGAGAGGTGGGAAGAGTAGGGC
The DNA here is from genome assembly GCA_025617555.3 of Puccinia polysora. Taxonomy (NCBI): domain Eukaryota; kingdom Fungi; phylum Basidiomycota; class Pucciniomycetes; order Pucciniales; family Pucciniaceae; genus Puccinia; species Puccinia polysora. The sequence continues at coordinate 51,128,037 of CM062625.1, read as the reverse complement.
TGCTTGCCAAAAGAGGAATCAAATGAGAGATTCTGAAATATCTTTGGAGGTTTCTCAGGAAGGTATTGATGAAAAGGTGGTCTGGTCAAGTTGGAAACCACGTTTTTTGGATCTGTACCCTTCAATTGTTGCAGAAAAGAAAAAAAATAGTCAAAAACCAACCCAGGAAGGGTTTGAGCAAGCAAAACAAACAATCAAACGGTTTCATATCTTCCACGGTGTAGAGACTCCTGTGGGATTATATAAAAATAACGGTAGCAAATAGCTTGCTGGCAGTCCTTGAAGGGGAATTTAGTATTACTTCTACTCTTTTGGAGTGTTAGTATATACTAAGAGTGGTTTTGAATTGGCTGAAATTCTAGTACTATAGTAAGTCTGCACAATAATTTATTTAAATTAATGGCTGGTTTCTTTGAGACTTAATATAGGTCTCAGATCAGACCTAGATTAGTTATTAACTGTGGTATTGGTAGGATTTGTTGAAGAATAGACCAGATGTATTGGATTATTGGTTAATTATTGATCAGATATATATGATCTTAACCAGTATCCCAATATTAAAGGGTTCAAGGGTGTATCAAAGGGATGGTTCAGGAGAGGACCCAAGGATGGGTTTACCCACAGGGGGCTGGGTAGAGGAGAGGTTGGTAGTTTCTTTTTGTTGTGCTCTCTCTTTTTTTTGTAAGGGTATTTATTAACTAATGGGTGGGGTTTCTTTAGTCTGGTGCTGAATATTTAGGTCACAGAAGAACCCTTATTCAAGCACCTGGTGGGTGGTTTAATTGGTTAAAGATGGGTAATAACCTGGTTTCTGATTTCTTGTTTCCTTTTATAACTGATTCACTACTAATATTTTATCTGGGTAGGTACCACAGATAGATGAATTGATGGGGTGGGTTATTTGTGGGGGGATGGTGATAAAACTTGGATAGGGCAGAGAGGCCCTCCTTAAATAGACAAATCCTGCCCCCAGGGGTGCTCAAAGCTGCCCCTGAGGGTTCTCCCTGTTCTGGTGAGGAACAGTGAGATACAGTTACATGAGGCATTTCTGCTGGTTGGAAAAAGCTTGTACAGTTTCATGAGGCATTTCTGCTGGTTCGGAAAAGCTGATACAGGGGTTTTATGCATGCACAGCCCTGCATAAATTGCTGTGAAGTGCAGATACAATGTATTCCTGTGCAGTACTAATGGTTGGTCTGGTGCTACTTGATTATCCCTACATGTGCTGCTGTTCATTCCCTGGTGATTTGTTTGGTGCTGCATGATCTTGACTGCCTGCATATATTGCTGTGTAGTGCTGTGTGTTTTTGCTACTGCATGATTCTGGTAGTTTGTTTGGTATCACATGCTTCTGACTGCATAAATTGCTGTGTGGTCATGAGGGTTTGTTGGTACTGGTACTTTGTTTGTATCACATGCTACTGGCTGCATAAATTGCTGTGTGGTGCTGAGGTTGTTTGGTACTACATGGTTCTGGTAGTTTGTTTGGTATCACTTCCTCCTGCATATATTGCTCCTGTATACTTATGCACTGCCTTCTTTATGTATGCTTGCTTATTTTTTTGGTCCTGGTTGAGACTGGTTTCACTTTCTCCTGCCTGTACTGTTCCTGTATGCTTCTGCACAGCTTTGTGTATGTATATTTGCTTGTTTGGTTGGTTCTGGACTGGTTGCACTGCCTCCTGGATCTGTATACTGTATTCAGGATGGGGTGACTGGATCTGGCATGCTGCACTGCCTCCTGTGTCTGTATGCTGTATTCTGGATGGGGTGACTGGATCTGGCATGCTGGATGAGGTGACTGGATCTGGCATGCTGCACTACCTCCTGTGTCTGTATGCTGTATTCTGAGTGAGGTGACAGGGTTTGTGTATGGTTCTGGTGTTGAGGGTAGGCTGTTACTAGTATGTAATTGAGGGTTTGAAAGGTATGTCTTTATTCCTTCCACAGAGCTGTGACACCTGGTTGGGTATGAGTTTGCCATAGTTGAAGGGTTCTTGGGCTATATCTTCTAATCAATTAAAGATAGAGGGGTACTTTGGCTGAGTGACTATAGGTTATTTGTGATTTAGAATCAATTTCTGAGGCTAATTTGAGGGTTTGAGCTGTTGTTACACTACAAAAGTGATTCTGATGGCTATAGGACAGGTTTGGTCTACCACAACGGTGGAAAAGGAATTGTCCTCAATCAATCTGATCATCAAGCCCTGGTTGCAATAATTGAATTTGTCCCATTGGAGAAACTTTCTGACCAAGAAAAGAATTAAATCAACTTTGTGACAACTTTCCTTCAACAGTCAAAAAAATTTTTCAACCCAGTTGGTCCTTCAAGATCTTGGGGTGGAAAAATGTGGGCAGTTGGATGGCAAAAATTGATGCAACCTTCAGAGTTATTTGGACGTTATGTGAAGAAATCATCCATCAGATCTTCTCCTCAAGAGTATGCTTTCCTCAACCTTAAGGCCAAAAAAGTATCCCAAATTCTAGGACAAATGTTTTGCAATTTGGCCAAAATTTCCTTTGAAGCAAAGCATGATGACATGAAGGACAACAAAATCCCCTCTTTCTCTTTGTTGGAATTTGGTTCCAAGTTTACACCTTTTGATTGCTCCCCACACATCAATTTCACCTCCAATTCTTTTTAAAAATCTCCTCATATCAACAAAGGCAAAATCTCTGGCTACTCCTTTTTACTTGTGGTTCCACCAAGAAATCAAATGGTTGACTTATTGAAAATAGGGACAAATATCAAGTATTGGATGGCCAATTTGTTTTTCCTGACCTTGGATTTGGAATTGCTTTCAAGCAAAAAGGTAAAGTCAAAATGGTTTGGGCAGCTAATAAGTACAAGAACTGTACCTTTTCTGCGGTGGACACAGCAACCCATACCAGAATGGCCATGTCACTTCAAATTAATAAAAAAACTATAAAAACTTGTAGGGACTTGAAAAATGGCCAAATTTACTCCAGAAAAAAAATATAAATAAAAACAAAAAAGCTTTATATGTAGGTGGGGTTAAGAATACTCTTGAACATTGTAATCAAAATTAATTTTTTGTTTTTCTTTCACCCATGCAAATATATTTACAAGCCCAGCATTCAAGTTATCTGCTGTATCTCATCTTCTTTTCTACTGCTACCAATGCAAGCCAAGGCTGCTGATACCTTATCCTTTTTTTGATTGCAAATTGTTCCCTCTCCTTTGGCAGTTGGGCTTGCCATTGATCCTTCTCCTTTGCCTCTTTTTGAAACTCTAGCTCAGCCTGATTCAACTTCCACTCAGTATCACATTTTTTTGATGAGCCAAACTCTCAGCTCTCTGCTTTTGAACATCCATGGCCAGTTGAAAATCCCACTTTTGCTTTTCAAACTCAAGCTTTTTGGATTCAATTTGTTATTTGACTGTTCTTTTCAGGGGAAAAGCAATGATCATGGTTTTGAAAGAATGGATATTCAACCAATGGACTTACATGAATCTTGCTTCTCCATTATTTCTTCAAAGCCTGAAAAACCGGAAGTGTTTCTCCTCTTTTGATGACTTATGGGGTTGATATTGATGGAATTGGAGGGCTTTTGCTTACCCTTGGAAGAGGAGGTTTGAGTATGAAAGTTGTCCCTGGTGTTCAAAGGCAATGTAAGAGGCCCCATTGGCTTGATTTTTTGGCCATTCTGGAATGGATGAGCCTATTTTTTTTAGAATCAAAATCAGTCAGGATTAACAAGAAAGAAGAGAAAAGAGCTTGGTTCCTTAATGGAACAGATGTTGAGGGTAATGGAGACTGAGGAGTATGTTGTTCCACATCAGCAAGGTTGATGAGATCTTTGAACCCAGGCAGAGAGCAATCCAAAGAAGGAGGGGAGGGGTCCAAGGTATGGTTTGACACATCAATCAATGCAGAAGTAGATGTGATTGGAGCTGATTGCAATTGAATATCCTCCTCAGCATCAGATTGGGGCCACTCCAAGGAAAAGGTTTCTTCAGGATCACCATTGCTAGGCTGAGCATCCCCAGCCAAGTCCTCAGCATCAACTGAATCAGATTTTTGGGCTTCAAAAGCGGCTAAAGGGGTGATGTTGGCCTTCTTTCCAAAGATTTCATCCATTTGAATATAAAAAGGACAAATCAAGTCCAAATTATCAACCACCAAGTTGATTCCCTTGGATTTTTCAGAGTTGGTGATACCAAAGCCGGTGGAGATTGAAATGGAGTGGGCCTTTTTGTATTGGCTTGATAATTCTTGAATTTCTCCCTCATCTGTTTGGATGACAGATCCAGACTACCTTTTGTTTTTTTCTTGAGTTCATTGGCCATGAGGAGATAACCATTGCCTTAGAGGATGGAGGTTGACCAACACATGTTTCATTGTTGGATCCAAAGAAGGCATCATAGTTGGAGGGAATTTTGAGCCAGTTGATCAGGATTATGTGATCAGCTCTCTTGAGATGACTTGAGCCCTTGGAAAATGATGGGGGAGGATTGTTTGAGCCCTTGGAAGCTGATGGGGGGATATTTTGTTGTGGAGTTCCTTGGCCATGTTGGCTTTGGTGTGTTGGAATTTTGTGTGGACTTGTGGGGGGAGTTTTGCTGAGGGGCCATTTGAAAAGATTAAGGGCAATAAGGTGATGAGAGGGATAAAGTGACAAGCAAGGTAAAGTGATGAGAGATATGAAATGATGAGAAAGATAAAGTGACACGAGCAATAAAACAATGATTGGATTCTTTGGATGAGGTTGGACGTAGAGTGATGACAGCAATGAAGCAATGAGAGCAATGAAGCGGCAATGAAGCAATGAGCGCAATGAAGAAATGAGAGCAATAAAGTGGTGAGTGATCAAGTGATGATGGTGATAAATTTCTGAGAGTGATGATGAGAGTGATAAAGTGATGAGAGTGGTGAATCTTTTTATGATGAGGCTGGAGGTAAAGAAATTTGCAAGGAGTTCTGACGTAGAAGGAGGTGGGAAGGAAGGGGTGGATGACATGGACAGGTGGCAAAAGCCTTTAAATAATTTATTTGAAAAAAAACACTTATTTCATGTTAAATTTGATGCGTCTGATGTGAAATAAGTGTGTTTTTTGATTTTTAATGGCCAGTTTGAAATAGCGGATTTGGTTTGAAACCCGCCATTTTCTAATGGCGGGTTTGGTTAACTTTGATACACCCTATTTTTAGTTGAATTCATTAATTTATTATTAATTTATTATTAATTTATTATTAATTTATTATTAATTTATTATTAATTTATTATTAATTTATTATTAATTTATTATTAATTTATTATTAATTTATTATTAATTTATTATTAATTTATTATTAATTTATTATTAATTTATTATTAATTTATTATTAATTTATTATTAATTTATTATTAATTTATTATTAATTTATTATTAGTTTATTATTAATTTATTATTAATTTATTATTAATTTATTATTAATTTATTATTAATTTATTATTAATTTATTATTAATTTATTATTAATTTATTATTAGTTTATTATTAATTTATTATTAATTTATTATTAATTTATTATTAATTTATTATTAATTTATTATTAATTTATTATTAATTTATTATTAATTTATTATTAATTTATTATTAATTTATTATTAATTTATTATTAATTTATTATTAATTTATTATTAATTTATTATTAATTTATTATTAATTTATTATTAGTTTATTATTAATTTATTATTAATTTATTATTAATTTATTATTAATTTATTATTAATTTATTATTAATTTATTATTAATTTATTATTAATTTATTATTAATTTATTATTAGTTTATTATTAATTTATTATTAATTTATTATTAATTTATTATTAATTTATTATTAATTTATTATTAATTTATTATTAATTTATTATTAATTTATTATTAATTTATTATTAATTTATTATTAATTTATTATTAATTTATTATTAATTTATTATTAATTTATTATTAATTTATTATTAATTTATTATTAATTTATTATTAATTTATTATTAATTTATTATTAATTTATTATTAATTTATTATTAATTTATTATTAATTTATTATTAATTTATTATTAATTTATTATTAATTTATTATTAATTTATTATTCATTTATTATTAATTTATTATTAATTTATTATGAATTTATTATTAATTTATTATGAATTTATTATGAATTTATTATGAATTTATTATGAATTTATTATGAATTTATTATGAATTTATTAAGAATTTATTATGAATTTATTATTAATTTATTATGAATTTATTATTAATTTATTATGAATTTATTATGAATTTATTATTAATTTATTATGAATTTATTATGAATTTATTATTAATTTATTATTAATTTATTATTAATTTATTATTAATTTATTATTAATTTATTATTAATTTATTATTAATTTATTATTAATTGATTATTAATTGATTATTAATTGATTATTAATTTATTATTAATTTATTATTAATTTATTATTAATTTATTATTAATTTATTATTAATTTATTATTAATTTATTATTAATTTATTATTAATTTATTATTAATTTATTATTAATTTATTATTAATTTATTATTAATTTATTATTAATTTATTATTAATTTATTATTAATTTATTATTATTTTATTATTAATCTATTATTAATTTATTATTAATTTATTATTAATTTATTATTAATTTATTATTAATTTATTATTAATTCATTTTTAATTTATTATTAATTTATTATTAATTTATTATTTATTTATTTCATTTTGTTTATTTATTTCATTTATTTATTTCATTTTATTTATTTAAATGTTTAATAGGGCGTATCAAAGTTAACCAAACCCAATATTTTAAAACTTCCATTAAAAATAAAAAAAACCACTTATTTCACATCAGATGATTCAAAGTTAACATCAAATAAGTGGTTTTCTTCAAATAAATTATTTAAAGGCTTCCAACACCTGTCCATGTCATCCACCCCTGGCTTCACACCTCCTTCTACCTCCAACCTCCTTGCAAATGGTTTTAACTCCAGCCTCATCATCAAAAGATTCACCACTCTAATTAATTTATGACCCTCATCATCTCTCTCATCAATTTATCACCCTCATCACTTGATAACTCACAACTTTATCTCTCCCATTGCTTCATTGCTCTCATCACTTCATCTCTCTCATTGCTTCATTGCTCTCATCACTCTAACTCCAACAAGAACTTGTACCTCCAACCTCATCCAAAGAATCAAATAATTTTTATATTGCTCTTGTCACTTTATAGCTCTCATCACTTCATATCTCTCATCACTTTATCTCACTTGTTACTTTATCCCTCTCATCACCTTATCACCCTTACTCTTTCCAATGGCCTCTCAGAAAACCTCCCCCTGCAAGTCCACACCAAAGTCCAACACACCAAAGAAAACATTGCCAAGGAACTCTACAAAAACCAATCCTCTCCCATCAGCTTCCAACGGCTCAAGTCAGCTCAAGAGAGCTGATCACATAATCATGGTCAACTGGCTCAAAATTCCCTCCAACTATGATGCCTGCTTTGGATCCAACAATGAAACATGTGTTGGTCAACCTCCATCCTCTAAGGCAATGGTTATCTCCTGATGGCTAATGAACTCAAGAAAAAAACAAAAGGTAGTCTGGATCTGTCATCCAAACAGATGAGGGAGAAATTCAAGAATTATCAAGCCAATAAAAAAAGGCCCACTCCATGTCAATCTCCACCAGCTTTGGTATCCCCAACTCTGAAAAAGCCAACGGAATCAACTTGGTGGTTGATAAGTTTGACTCAATTTGTCCTTTTTATATTCAAATGGATGAATCTTTGGAAAGAAGGCCAAAATCACCCCTTTAGCCGCTTTTGACACCCAAAAATCTGATTCAGTTGATGCTGAGGACTTGGCTGGGGATGCTCAGCCTAGCAATGGTGATCCTGAAGAAACCTTTGGGTTGGAGTGGCCCCCATCCGATGCTGAGGAGGATATTCAAACATCATCAGCTCCAATCACATCTACTTCCATGATGATTGATGTTTAAAACCATAACTTTGACCCCTCCCCTCCTTCTTTGGATTGATCTCTTCCTGGGTTAGCAGATCTCATAAAACTTGCTGATGCAGAACAAGATACTCCTCAGTCTCCATTACCCTCAACATTGGTTCAAGTAAGGAGCCAAGCTCTCTTCTCTTCTGTCTGTTTAATCCTGACTGATTTAGATTGTAAAAAAACTGGCTCATCCATTCCTGATGGCCAAAAAATCAAGCCAATGGGCCCTCCCTCATTGCCTTCCAACACTAGTGAAAAATGTTATACTCAAACCTCCTTTGCCAAGGGTAAGCAAAAGGCCTCAAATTCCATCAATATCAACCCCAAAACTCATCAAATGAGGAGAAACATTTCTTGGTTTTTGGGCTTTGAAGAATAATAATATTACACAGAAGAGGCTGAGAACTAGAACCAACAAGCTAGATTTGAGGGTCAGACAAGGAGTAACTAGGAGAGAAGGAAGAAAGAAATGAGGAAAAGAACACCAAAAGCTTAGACAAAGAGTCGAGAGTATTTGGGAATAGATAGGCAATTAGACGAGAAGACAAGATTAGAGAGATGAGACTGAGGGTTGTTTGGAGATGCTAATCGGAAGTCAAACATATATTGTTAGGTCAATTTGAGTCTTGAGATGAGAGTTGAGTCATCTTACCAGGAAGAGATGATCAGAGGAGCTTTGAAGACTATGCCAGTTGAGCGGAGATGACGGTCAAGATTTGAGACAGTTGAGCGGAGACAACAGTTGAGATTAGAGGTGGAGAAAAGAAGAGAAGAAGGAAGAAAGGATTGAAGATGGAAGAAAGGGAAGATAGAAAGTCAAGAGAAGGAGAAGGAAAGAGATTGAGGTCATAGAGAAAGACAAGAAGACAGAGCGGGAGACCCAGAAGATAGAAGGTCCGGAGAAGAAAAGAAGAATCGTGATAGGGAGGTCACCGGGACCTAGAAGCAGTTCGGGGGCTTGAGCCGGGGAGAGAATTTGGATCCCCGGGCGGGAATGAGGAGTAGGAGCGTGATAGCCAGGAGGGCACATTTAGGAATTGAGGGTAGATCTCAACACCCCCCCTGACTGGTAAGAGGGCTAGGCTTGACGTGTCTGTTATCTTGGAAATCAGAGATGGTTTTGAGTAGAAGGTTTAAGGAGTTGATCGAGAAAGCCTTGGTCAGCGGATCAGCTAACATTCTGTTTGTTGAGATTAAAGAGAGATTGAATTCAGAGTTGTTGAACTCTTCTCTAAGGCCCTTTGTTTTGATGTTGATGTGGCAAGATTTGGAATGTGACCCAAACCTTGTAATCTTATTGTCCAACCCTTTATTATCGATGTATATGGTAGGTTTGAGCTTGGGAGAATGGTGGATCTCACTGATCAGGTGAGATATCCACTTCAGTTCAAGAAAAAAGTCTAGCAGAGCATTGAGCTCAGATTTGGTAGATGAGTACGTGATGTTCTTCTGCCTGAACAAGTTCCAGATCACCGCGCTTCCGTAGTGAAAGATAATAAATCCGCTTTGTGATTTTCGAAGTGTGGGGTCTTCTCCCCAAGTAGCATTTCTGTAGGCCGAGATGGGTTCATCATTTGTGTCAAAACTTAAGACAAGTTTGAGATCTTTGGTGGTTTTGAGATATTTCCACACCTTGCGGGCTTCGCGCCAGTGGGTCATGCCTGGTTTAGTGTTGAATCAAGCCAAGCTGGACACTGCAAATGCTATTTCAGGTCGCGTATATTGGGCCAAGTGATTTAGTAGTCCAATGATGGACCGGTAGTTGACATTCAGTTGTATAAATTCCGCGTGGTCTTCATCTGTGGCGGATTCAAGATTCAAATTTTAGGTAAGAGGAGAGTAAGTTGCCTTACATTTGGCTAAGCCCAGTTCCTCCAGTCCACGTTTGATGTGGTTAGGTTGGCTTAAAAAGATTGAGTTGTCTTCTACCTCCATGAGCATGCCTAGGATTGTATTGGGCGGATGGCAAGAGGAGTTCTTGAAACGAGTTAGAAAGTTGGATTGAAAGTTGTCGCTCTTCCCCACGTGGATCAGATCGTCCACATGGAAGTAGAGAACTTCTTTGGAGTTGGAATTGATGTATAGACAGGGGTCACTCGATGACTCGTGAAACCCTTGTGATTTGATCCATGTCATGAGAGTTTCTTACCAGTTTTTGGGCGACTGTTTGAGGCCATACAGTGATTTTTTTTAACTTTAGATAAGAGGACTTTTGGTGAGAGCCTTCTGGAGTCTTGATGATGACTGTTTCATCCAGTGGAGCATGTAAGAAAGCGCCTTTAACGTCAAATTGAGTGAATTTCATTTTTTCTTTCAGACCGTACAATAAGGCGATGCGCAAAGACCCTAGCTTGCCTGTTGGGGCCCACGTCTCGTTATAGTCAATCCTGTGTACTTGATCAAAACCTTGTACACACAATCTAGCTTTGTATTTGACTGGCTCACCATGACAATTATGCTTGATTTTGAAGACACAGGTTGTATTTAGGACGTTGTTGGGAGTGTCATAATATTCCTCCCAGACTTCTTGATCTTTGATCGAGTTGAATTCTTCTTCGTATGCCTTCTGCCACTTGGGCCACTCTTTGGAATTTCGCGCCGCTTTGTATGAGGGTGGTTCATAATAGTGATGGAAGCGGTATTGTTGTGGTTTCCGAGTTTCACTTTGCGGAGGTTGGTACACTACCTGAGCGACGGGCTCCGGAGGTAGAGATACTTGAGGTGGTGAGGGATAGAATTCAAGGGATTCAGATTCAGGAGAGTCGGATGAGTTTTGATCTGAGTCCATTTCCGAGTCTTCAACTACAACATCCCTTGAGACAAATTGTTTGTCTATGCCAGAGAAGTCTGATGGATTTGAGTCGTGAGAGGCTTGGGAGAAAATGTCCAGTCCTTCAGGTTCAAGAATTGGAAAGCTGCTTGAATGATTCTTGAGGAATCTGACGTGCTTTGTTTCAATGAGAGAACCAAATGAGTTAAGAATGAGATAAGAGTGCAAAGCGGGATTGAACCCAACTAAAACCCCTTCAGTTCCCTTTTCATCAAATTTCCTCCCTTTCTGCATGCAATTGGTGAGGTAGACTGCAGGGCAACCTACAGGTCTCAAGTAATTAGTGGGGAGTTTCTTCTCAAACATTAGTTCCCAGGGGGACTGGTCATTACCTTCCTTGGGTATCTGATTAAGCATGAAACAACAACTTCTCATGACCACGTGCCAGTGATTCTTTGGCAGTCGCAAAGATGAGAACATGGCCCAAGCTGATTCTATTATTGTTCGATTTGCCCTCTCGGCGCGACTGTTGTGTTGAGGGTGATATGGTTCAGATGTGAGGAGTTTGATGTGTTTGGATTGAGCAAAACGTTTGAGAGTCGAGTTGACGAATTCTGTCCCTTTGTCCAAGTAGATTTCAGAAGGGTAGTATTTCAACCTTTTGAATTCGACTTCAAGGATGTTGATGATTGTCTCTGGAGTTTCATCCTTGGACGTCAAAGGAAAAGCCGCGAGGTATCCGGTGAAGTTGTCCACCAGGGTAAGTATGTATTGGTGTCCGGACTTTGATTGTGGGGTGATTGGGCCGATCAGATCAAGATGGATGCGCTCGAGAGGTTTATTGGATTGAGTTGATGTGGCAGAGAAGGGAGATTGAGTGATCTTGCTCTTGATGCATCCATCGCACTGGAAGCTGTTGAGTTCTTCTTTAGAAAAAGAATTCTTGAGGATCTGCTTGAGGGTTGACATGGAGGCGTGTCCATACATTCAATGAAGATCAATTAGAGACGGTTTTTCTTCTGTCTCAAGATTTGAGCCGTGATTGAGATGGAAGAACTTATTCTCTTGACCGATTGATTGGGGCTTCTCGATCACAAACAGGTTGTCTCGGATGAGTCCTTTCAGGACAATGAGACCATATTTGGTGACCAAGAATCGGTTTTGATGTTGGGTAAGGCTACATCCCTTTTTAGCAAGTTGGCCGGGACTGATTAGGTTGATCACAATGTCTGGGCAGTAGGCACAATCTTCAAGGGTGACTACTGAGTTGTTCCATTTGAGTTGTACGGTGCCCGTCCCATGAATTTTGAGGTTAGCTTCAAGTTTGCCTGTCTTAATTTCCTCTTTTTCTTCTTGCATCTCAATTTTGGAGAAATATTTGATGTCGTTAAAGATGTGAATGTTAGCGCCTGAGTCAAGGAGAAGATTTGGGTTATTATCCGCGTTGATCCATAGGGTTAGGAGAGCGTGGTAGTTAATTTTAGGTTGTTTCTTAATCTTGCTCTTCCATTCATTTTTTTGCTTGATCCACCAGCTAGGGGCAACTTTGGGATGGAGGTGAAAGCAGGATGATTTGGGGTGAGGGGCATTTGGGTCATGGTAGCCCTCTCAGCAACGCATTTTCACTTGTCTGTTGTCTTTCTCAGTTTTATTCTTGGTGGCCATCAGGAAAACGTTGGTAGAGGGTTTGGTCAATCTTTGTTGGGCCTTGCGCTTGTTATTGAATTGGATGAGGTGGTTGAATACAGCCTCAATGGTTAGATTCTTCTCCACGTGCATGATCTGTTGCTTGAGATTCTCAAGACTGGAAGGAAACTTAAAAATTACCAAATAGGCAAGGATGTCACTGGGGAGTTCTATTCTGACGTCTGCCATTCGAGTGAGTGCTCGCCTTGTGTCTGTGACAAAACCTTCTATGTAGTGTTTGTTGAAGATAGAGTGGAGAAATTGGTTGAACACCCTGGCTCTGTTTGCTGTTTTGGAGGATGCAAATTGGCGAGTTATTTCAGCCCAGAGGAGTTTTGAGGAAGTTATGTTTGAGGAGTTGACTACATTGGCGTGAGTTGTGCTGTCCAACTTGGACAGTATAATTGCCCAGATTTCCCGGTCCTGTTTCACAGATAGTTGTCCGGAGTTTCTCCTAATGGCGTCTTTAATATCTTTGAGATCAAATAGCATGAGAACTTTGTCGCGCCACATGGAGTAATTTTCTTTGTTTAATGGAGGAATGGCGTCGACAGCAGCTTTCAATGCGACTTCATGAAAATAGTCGGTAACTCCTGTTGGTTCATTCATTGCGTCGGGTTCGGCGGGGAGCTTCCTTTGGCTTTTAACCGTAATTATATTACGCAGAAGAGGCTGAGAAATAGAACCAACAAGCTAGATTTGAGGGTAAGACAAGGAGTAACTAGGAGAGAAGGAAGAAAGAAATGAGGAAAAGAACACCAACAGCTTAGAAAAAGAGTAGAGAGTATTTGGGAATAGATAGGCAATTAGACAAGAAGACAAGATTAGAGAGATGAGACTGAGGGTTGTTTGGAGATGCTAATTGGAAGTCAAACATATATTGTTAGGTCAATTTGAGTCTTGAGATGAGAGTCGAGTCATCTTACCAGGAAGAGATGATCAGAGGAGCTTTGAAGACTAGGCCAGTTGAGCGGAGACGACGGTTGATATTTGAGACAGTTGAGCGGAGACGACGGTCAAGATTAGAGGTGGAGAAAAGAAGAGAAGAAGGAAGAAAGGATTGAAGATGGAAGAAAGGGAAGATAGAAAGTCAAGAGAAGGAGAAGGAAAGAGATTGAGGTCATAGAGCAAGACAAGAAGACAGAGCGGGAGACCCAGAAGATAGAAGGTCCGGAAAAGAAAAGAAGAATTGTGATAGGGAGGTCACCGGGACCTAGAAGCAGTTCGGGGGCTTGAGCCGGGGAGAGAATTTGGATCCCCGGGCGGGAATGAGGAGTAGGAGCGTGATAGCCAGGAGGGCACATTTAGGAATTGAGGGTAGATCTCAACAAATAAATCATGGAGAAGCAAGATTCATGTCAATCCATTGTTTTAATATCCTTGCTTTCAAAATTGTGCTCATTGCTTTTCCCCTACAGAAAACAATCAAATCACAAATTGAATCCAAAAAACTTGATTTTAAAAAGCAAAAGTGGGATTTTCAACTGGCCATGGATGTTCAGAAGCAGAAAGCCAAGAGTTTGGCTCATCAACAAAAATGGGATGCAGAGTGGAAGTTGAAACAGGCTGAGCTGGAATTTCAAAAAGAGGAAAAGGAGAAGGATCAACAGCAAGCTCAACTTGAAAAGGAGAGGGAACAATAAAGGAATGATATTGATTTGTAATGATTGCTGTACTAAGAGATGATGAAGAATCAAATCAAGAAAAGATGAGAACAAGGAAAAACAGCCCATAGATCATGAGGAGAATAAACACAAACAGGAAGTGATGACTGCAACAGTCACTATCAGAGATGAGGGAGATACGTGAGACTGTTAATTCACTGGATCTTGAGGAGTTTGGTTAAGTTGAGTGGGAAAGACTAGGATTGAGTAGATGATGAGCATTTTGGACAAGCAGAAGATGATCAAAAGAAGAAAGATCTCACCGGGCATGATTTTAGGCAGGGAGGAGTCAATGGAGTGAGGTTGACAGAAGGAAAATGAAAATAGGAAAGAGATGGAAAAGATAAAGAAGAAATATTAAGTTCTAAGAAAAGCAAGATTAATCTTGAGATTGTATTGAGTTAGGTGATCATGGTCAGGAGGTTGATTCTATAGGATGATGGTCAAGTTCTTCTAGATTGAGTTCTCAAGCTTGAGATTGAGTTCATGAGATGAGATAGAGAATCAAGTGAGTAAAAGTGGAGTAGTCCCCCGGGGGATTGCAACAGTGTGAGTGAGTTTATGTAAGCAAGAGAAGTGTCCCCGGTTAGATGAAATATCTCTGCTGTGAAATCTCAACACGCCCCATGCCTGGTGATATAGGACTTATGACAACTTCAAGGATCAAAAAGGAAAATAAAAGAAATAGAACAAAAAACAAAAAAAAAGAAAAAGAAACAGAGAAATTAAAGAATTACTGAAATCAAGAGGACATAGACAAAGAAAATGAAAGCTGAAGACGTTTAAGACTTGCAAGATCTGAGCTCTTGGTGAGAGCATCAGCAGGCATCTCTTCTGACTTGAGGAGCACGATTGCAATGTTTCTAGACTTCAGCTCCTCTCTCATGCCTTTGGTTTTTAGATCGAGGTGGCGGGTTTTAGAGTTTGAACCAAACCGTTCAAGTTTGTCGACCAAACCGCTATTGTCCGTGTGAATGATGATGGAAGAAACTTTGGTACCAAAGATCTCGCAGGTGAGGGAAGGAATCCAAGTTGATTCTTGAAAAGCGTCAACAAAAGCATTGAGTTCTGCGTCGGTGGAACTATATGTGATATTCTTCTGCTTGCAACTATTCCACAATACAATGCACCCATGAACCGCGCAGAGATAACCTGTTTGAGATTGTCAGGTGTTAGGGTCATCCGCCCATGATGGGTCCAAATAAGCGGAGGTCAGAGTGCCCATGTCTTCCACTCTCAAGCAAAGCTTGATGTTTGAAGTTCCTTTGAGGTACTTCCAGGTCTTCTTTAATTCATTCCAATGTGACATGCCTGGTTTGACATTAAATCTTGATAAACTGGAAACGGCGAAACTTACGTCGGGTCGAGTGTAGCACGCAATGTGGTTGAGTAGTCCAATTGCAGCATGGTAATTTATATTCAAAGCCTTAAATTGTTCAAATTTGTCATCAGTCGCAGGTACAAGTTGTTGATTCAGAGTGAGTGGAGTTTTGCTGATCTTGGCATCATCCAAACCCAATTCTTTGAGACCCCTTTTGATATGTTTTGTTTGGCTAAGAAGAATTTCGTCCCAGTTTATCTCTATTCGCATGCCGAGGATGTTATCGGGATTCTTTGCTTTCAAGCCGGCGAAACAACTTAAGAATTTTCTTTCAAAGTCTTCTCCGTCTCCGACCAGAATTAGGTCATCCACATGAAAGAAAATCCAAGATTTGCCATCCCTAGATGAGTAAAGACAGGGATCACAGCAGGATTCTTCAAAACCTACTTCTCTAAACCAGCTGGTGAGTGTTTCATACCAGTTTTTTCGGGCCTGCTTCAAGCCGTTTAGTGACTTGCAGAGCTTTAAGAATTGACACTGTCTTCTTGATCCCTTGGGAGTTTGAATAATTACTTCTTCATTGATTGGCGAATGAAGAAATGCGCTCTTGACGTCGAATTGCCAAATCGTTAGTTTAGTCTTGAGTGCATACAGAAGGAGGAGTCTCAACGTAGAGGGTTTGCCAGTTGGAGAGAATGTCTCTGAATAATCCAGAACCTTGACCTGATTGAAGCCTTGGACGCAAAGTCAGGCCTTGTATCTGACCGGATCTCCATGACAATCTTGTTTGATTTTGAATATCCACGTAGTCCTGAGAGCGTTCTTTGGCGCAGGACCGTTGTACTCATCCCAGACGTGAAGATCTTCAATTGAATCCAGCTTGAAGTCCATTGCCTTCATCCACTCCTGGCATTCATCACATTGAAGGGCATCCTGGTAAGACTTGGGTTCATAGAAACAAAAGAACCCGTACCGCTGAGGCGGCCTGACTTGCGATCAATCTTGCAGAACCCAACGCGAGGGTGCTAGACCCTGTAGATCAGCATGACCAGTGTCTGGAATTGCTAATGGACTTTCACGAGCAGGCGGTGAGGGATCTTCAGGTTCATCGGATGATTGGCTGATTGATTCATCTTTGTCAGCCAAGCTGATTGAGTCGTCAGATTTGTCGCGGTAATCTGACCATGGAACTTGACAATTGAAACGATCTTCAGGACCATGATTGGAGACAGGAGTTTGATTGGAAACATCATTTTCTGATTCTATATCAAAGTTGGATCCACTTGGTCTTGATGGAGGCATGTGAAGGAATCTGACTTGCTTAGATGAGATAATAGAACCACTCTTAGTCAAAATTCAATAATAAAGAAGGAGTTGATTGAAGCCTACTATAGTGCCTTCTTCACCTTTCAAATCAAATTTTAAACCATTCTCTCTTTTATTGATTAAGAAAATGCAAGGATTACCAATGGGCTTCAGGAAAGAGGAAGGAAGAGCTCTACCGTGCATCTTCTCCCAAGGAGTCACCGTTTCCCCCTTCAAAGGGATATGATTAAGCATTAGGCAGCATCCTTTTACTACCTCATGCCACACCAAAGGAGGAAGACAGCCATCTTTGAGAGTTGCTTGGGTAGATTTGACAATGGTTTGGTTCGCTCGCTTGTCCCTTCCGTTATGTTCTAGATGATAAGGTTCTGAGATGATATGAGAGATATGTCTGTCTTCCAGGAAAGAGGTAAGCTTTTGGTTGACAAATTCGGTACCTCCATCGGAGCAGACCTAGGATGGATAAACCCCTTGTCAATGATGTTCCTTCTTGAGTAAGCTGATGATAACCTCGGCGGTCTTGTCTTTTGAAGCAAGAGGGAAAGCCGCAAGATAACCGCTGGCATTATTGACCAAAGACAGGATGAACCTGTGACCAGACTTTGATGAAGGTCAAACCGGTCCCATTAGATCAAGGTGAATCCAATCAAAGACTTTTTAGGGTCGAGTGGAAGTGTGCTTGAAGGGAGACTTGGAGATCTTACTCCTAATGCAATCTATGCACTGAAATTTACTTTTGATGTTGTGAGGTATGTGTTGAATTAAAGGTTCAAGTCTTGACAGAGAAGCATGCCCGTATTTTCTATGAGTCTCTAGTAGAGCTTCTTCAAGAGTGCAAGAGATAGACAAGAAAAGAGACTTTGACTACAAGATAGGATTGGGAGAGGGGTTTGGAAGAGTGTAGAGATTATTTTTGATTTTTCCAGTAAGAACTTCTTTACCTGAGTGAGTAACGGCAAACTTGGTCCCACTCAAGTTAATTGTACAACCCTTGCCATTCAGAGCGCCGGCACTGATTAGGTTGATGGTAACATCAGGCACATAGAAGGCCTCTCCAAGTTTGAGTGTGAGATTTTTCCAGTGGAACAGAGCCGTACCCTTTCCTTTTATAGGTAAACTCGCACCCTCCTTTCCCTTCTTGATAGGATCTCCGAAATACCGCTCCATCTTGCTGAAATATCAACTATCATTAATCATGTGGACAGATGTTCCACTATCAAGAAGAAACCACTGATTTGGATCCCCGTGTTCAATCCACAAGTTGAGTAACGCAAGATAGTGAGCCGAGTGAGATTCTGGTTTTGCCTTTGAGCCGCCCTTCTTAGCTTTCCATTTTGCCTGGTTGTCTCTCCACCACTCTGGAGCTACCTCAGGATGTAAGTGCCAACAATCTCCAGCCAAATGATTCCTATCTTGACCGGGATGTAGGTAGCCTTCTACGCATTGCTTTGGATCCGATCCTTTTGTGGAAGTTGATTTAGATGTCAACTTTCCTCCAAAAAGAGCAACATCCCCCTTTGAAAAAGAGCTTGCAATGGATGACTGAGCCATTGATTTGTTATTTAATTGAGTGAGGTGATTGAGTACATATTCAACGGATAGTTCTTTATCTGAGTGCATTATCTGTCTTTTGATATCGTCCATAGTTGAGGGAAACTTGAACAGAATGAGATAAGCTAAAATGTTGTCTGGGAGCTTGATGCCAACCTCACCCATCTTTTTGAGGCAGACCTTAACTTTTGTGATGAAATCGACGATGTTGTCAGAGTTGAAAGAAAGATAAAGAAGGCCGTTGAAGACCCTAGCTCGGTTGGAGGCCTGAGATGAAGCGTATTTTTGGATGATTGCTTTCCATAGAAGTTTGGCGGAATTCTTGTTTTTGGCGGTGATGATGTTCTTGTGAGCCGTAGAGTTGAGTTTTGAGATGATAAGAAGTTTCAACTTGTCATTGACAGAACTATCCAGCGCAGTAATTTCATCATTCATGGCCACAGTGCATCCTTGAACGTCCAGCACGGCATCCATCTTGTCTCTCCATATTCCATAGTTATCATCTCCCAGTAACGGAATGGTTTTGAGCGCAGTCTTGAGCATTGTTTGCTTGAAGGTATCAATGACGCCTGGTTATTAGGATCCTCTCTTAGTTGATTCTTCGGAGGTAGAGCAGTTTTGATGAACCCTTTGGCTTTTAACCGTAAAGGAATGATATTGATTTGTATTGATTGCTGTACTAAGAGCTGAGGAAGAATCAAATCAAGAAAAGATGAGAACAAGGAAAAACAGCCCATAGATCATGAAGAGAATAAACACAAACAGGAAGTGATGACTGCAACAGTCACTATCAGAGATGAGGGAGATACGTGAGACTGTTAATTCACTGGATCTTGAGGAGTTTGGTTAAGTTGAGTGGGAAAGACTAGGATCGAGTAGATGATGAGCATTTGGGACAAGCAGAAGATGATCAAAAGAAGAAAGATCTCACCGGGCATGATTTTAGGCAGGGAGGAGTCAATGGAGTGAGGTTGACAGAAGGAAAATGAAAGAGGAAAGAGATGGAAAAGATAAAGAAGAAATATTAAGTTCTAAGAAAAGCAAGATTAATCTTGAGATTGTATTGAGTTAGGTGATCATGGTCAGGAGGTTGATTCTATAGGATGATGGTCAAGTTCTTCTAGATCGAGTTCTCAAGCTTGAGATTGAGTTCATGAGATGAGATAGAGAATCAAGTGAGTAAAAGTGGAGTAGTCCCCCGGGGGATTGCAACAGTGTGAGTGAGTTTATGTAAGCAAGAGACGTGTTCCCGGTTAGATGAAACCTCTCTGCCGTGAAATCTCAACAAACAACTTGCAACCAAAAAAAAGTATAAGGTATCAGTAGCTTTGGCTTGCATTTGTAGCAGTAGAACAGTTGATGAAATACAGCTGATAAATCAAATGCTGGGCTTGTAAATATATTTGAATGGGTGAAAGAAAAAAAAATTATTTTTGATTACAACGTTTGAGAGTGTTCTTAATCCTACCAACATACAGATCTTTTTTTTTTTCTATTTATATTTTTTTCTAGAGTAAATTTGGCCATTTTTCAAGTGCCTACAATTTTTTATAGTTGTTTTATTAATTTGAAGTGAAATGGCCATTCTGGTATGGGTTTATGTGTCCACAGCAGGAAAGGTACAGTGCTTGTACTGATTATCTGCCAAAACCATTTTGACTATAACTTTTTTCTTGAAATCAATTCTAAAGCCAAGTTCAGGAAAAAAAAATTGGCCATTGGATACTTGATATTTTTCTGTATTTTAAATAAGTCAAACATTTAATTTCTTTGTTGGAACCACAAGTAAAGGAGTAGCCAGAGATATTGCCTTTGCAAATATGAAAAGAGTTTTAAAAAGAATCCAAGGTCAAAGTGATGTGGGGGAGCAATCAAAAGGTGTAGGCTTGGAACCAAATTCCAAAAAAGAGAAAGAGGGGATATTGTTGTCCTTCATGGCATCATGGTTTGATTCAAAGGAAAGTTTGGCCAAATTGCAAAACATTTTTCCTAGAATTGGGGATACTTTGTCAGCCTTCAGTTTGAGGAAAGCATACTCTTGAGGGGAAGATCTAATAAATGATTTCTTCAAATAACATCCAAATAACTCAGAAGGGTGAATCAATTTTTGCCATCCAACTGGCCACATTTTTCAACCCCAAGATCTTGAAGGACTAACTGGGTTGAAAAATTCTTTTGAACCATGAAGGAAAGTGGTGACAAAGTTGATGTCCTTCTTATCTTGTTCTGAGTGTTTATCCCAGGGCAAAAATTCAACAATTGCAACCAGGGCTTTGTGACCATATCAATTGAGGACAATTTCTTTTCCACTTTGGAAGAAATGGAACTGTTTGATTGTTTCTTTGCTTTCTCAAACTCTTCTGGGTTTGTTTTTTGACTATTCTTTTTCTTTTCAGCAACAATTGAAGGGTACAGATCCAAAGGACAGGGTTTCTGACCAGACCAGACCACCTTTTCATTAATATCTTCCTCAGAGACCTCCAAAGATATTTTGGAATCTCTCATTTGAATCCTCTTTTGGTGATGGGCCCTATTGTTCCCACCTTTCATTATGTTGGTCAATCCATCTCCTTCCGTCTTGATCCCTCCCATGCATATACTTTGATTGGGGTGAGGAACAAGATTGGATTCAATTGTTTGTGTAAAATTTTGAGGCGGGTGGAAGAAGAATTTTACTTTCAAAAATAGCGGTTGAGGGATTGAAAAAAAAAACCAAAGAAAAAAACAGTCAGTCAAATGGACATCATCAGTAAAAAAATATTGGATAAAAAAAAAATGAAAAAAAACCTGGACTTGATCCCAAGTTCACCAGCAACGTGATCACCAAAAAAAAACTGTAGCAAAAAAAAGCAAAAAAACATCACATCAGCACCCAAAAAAAAAAGGGGATGATGTTAAATTCACAGCTCCAACAGTGTGGTAGCTGTTTAGGGCCCTAAAAGAGTCAAATGAGCCTTGGGTGCCCAAAGAAAACTACAAAGGGCTGTTTGTAAAACTGCGCAACCCCCAGGGGGTTGTGTAGGAGCCGTATAACCCCCGGAAACAGCTCAAATGAGCTGTTTACCCCCGTACACAGCTCAAATTGGCCGTGTTTGGGGGTGCATAACCCCCTGGAAGCAGTTCCAGAATTTTGGGCACCCCCTGGACCACACTTGGGTTCTGTCAAGCCCAATTTGGGATTAACACATGCTTTGTGGGAGTGTTTTTCCACACCTAGCAATTCCAAACAGACATTAAAGTGGAACCCAAGTGAAATTAAAGTGAATAATCATAAATCATATAAAAATCTGAAAAAAATTCTTTCTCAACTCAAAAGTGAGCAAACTTTGTTTGATCAATTGAAAGTTGGATTGAATACTGAAGTATACCATTGCATTTTTTTGAATGGGAACAGTGGCAAGCCCTCCTTCTTCTGACATGGCTGCGTGGAAGGTCTACATTGATAGTGCCATCAACAAAGCTTTGGACAAAGAAAAAAAGGATTTGGGTAATGAAACATTGGAAGCCCCAATTGCATCCTCATCAAGGGTGAAAATTGGGGAACAAAATTATTCACAAATGGACATGAATGCTGGTGATGAGTAAAATTTTATGTTACTGGTCTTTGCCATATTTAATTTGATTGAAAATGATGGAGTGAATGCCATCAATATGACTATGTAACTATGGCAGATTCACTTGACCCACCTCCCTTGAGAGCTTTTCCTAATAGGGAAGAGGCACAAAACTATTTTCAAACATGGGAAATGAAGCAGGGTTACACTTTAACAGTTTTCAACTCAAAGCTTGACCAATATGTGGATTTAGCCTGTGATAGACATGGTTCCTATTCAGGAAGTCTTCTTACCAAATGGTCAAGACAAACTCACACGAGGAAGGTTGGGTGCAAGTTTTTAATCCATGCAAGTTGCACAAAGGCAGACCCCTTGTGGTGCCTCTCCTACAAAGAAACTCGGAATAACCATCAACTATCTGAACATCCCTCTGTGCATCCTCAACTGAGGAGAATATTGGGGCCTGGCCTTAGACAATCTAGTAGAAGGCATGAATAATGGGCTCAATACGTTACAACTGAAGAGAAAATTTAGAAAGATTGATGGGCGGGATTATGTTGATGACCAAACCATCTATAACACTAAGCAGAAGGTATTGCTTGCAGAACTAAAGGGAAAAAGTGTTATGGAGGTAATCTATGAACACCTTGAAGAAACATGTTGGATTCACTGGTCAAAGTTCAGTGGAGAGGGTCACTTGGAGGCCCTGTACTTAGCACATCCAGAGGCAGTAAAGCTTTGAAAAAAATTCCATCATATTGCTATTTTGGATTTTACTTATAAAACAAATAAGTACAAAACCCCACTATTGCATGTTGTAAAAATGAAATAAAATTGGAAAACTTTCACAAAAGCTCTTGTTTTTATAACAAAAGAAAAGTTTGAGTTCTACAGTTGGTCTGTAAATGCATTAAAGGAGTTGGCTTATGATCCTGGGAAACTTCCAAAAGTCTTTATGATGGACCGTGAAAAAGCTCTGATTTGTGAAATTGAAACTAGTTTCCCAGAGTCATCAAGAAAATTTTGCCACTGGCCCTTAACTAAAAACATACAAGCAACTGTAAAGTGCGCTTTTTTGATGATGTTGAAGGATTGGAAATCTTTATGAATCTGTGGGCAAAGTATGGGGCCTCAAAAGCCAAGGAGGAGGCAGAGTTCAATGATGCGGGACTCAGAGTAGGTCCAAGTTACTGCTTCTTATTCTTCCTAGTTTTGGGTTCTGACCTTTTGAATTTTATAGTGTTTCTTGAAAGACCATGAGGATGTACTCAAGTATATGGAAAATAACATTTTCCCTATCAAAGAGACGTTTGTAACAGAGAGTACTTTTATAAACCCATATTTTGGAAACAAAAAAACTTCTTGGGTTGAAGGGGCCCATGCAACTCTCAAACCATTCCTGGGAAACTCTGGGGGAAACCTGTTGGATGTTTGGAAAAGCCTTGATGGAACAGTTTTGAATCAAATTAATTCCATTCATGCATCACTTTATAAGTCTTGAATTAAGTTAGGGACAGTTCTTCCACCTGAAATGTTACCATTGGGTTACAAATTGTCTTTAGAGTCAATCCATCTTGTTAGGGAAAAATTTGAGAATTTCAAACATGATCATGATGGCAAAGTCTGCACCAAGTCATATTTCAAGACTATGGGTTTTCCCTGTTCCTACCAAATAGGTAAAATTCTAGCATTCAGAGGATCCATGGTACCTGAAGATGTTCATCCTCAGTTGAGGTTGGACTATGACCGTTGCATTTCTAGTTCTGTAAGTTGGCCTAAGTTGGATTGTTCAAGTTGAATTTTTCAAATCACTATGTGATTAATGCTTTTTGATTAATTAATCCTAATTGACTAATGGTTGATCCTTTTGAATTTTTCCAGTGCAATGTCAATGAAATGCTAAGCATTACCCAGTTATGTGAAAAACTCAATGCATTGATCTTGGAATCTCCATATCATGAGAAAAGCGCACTATTGAAGTATATCATTCAGAAGATTACAAAATATCAATCCAAGCCAAGACTTGAGCCTAAATTCTTACAATCAAGTAGGGGAAGGTCAAAATTTACAGATATGCAGCAAGAAACATGTTGGTTTGAGCTTGTTGACAAACAAATCAAGGGGGAAAAAGAACTAGAAGGGCTTCAAACAAGAAAAGATAAAACATTGTAATTCTTTTCTTTTGAGATATGTTCATTTTTTAGGTTTAAGAAACTTAGTTACTAAATAATGACAAATTGTTAGTCTAAGTTTGCAGAATCCAAATCTGAATTTCATAGTTTAGAGGAAGAGACTGAAATTGAATTGGGATCACTTAATTTGGAATCAGAATCCTCTTCAGAGGAAGAGAAAGTGCAGCAAAGCTCAAAAAGAAGCTCATCTTTGGCAAGTTGTCATTTTATTAATCCAATTAAAGAAATGAATACTATGTTAGTTTTAATGATAGGAACCAAACGTGAAACATGTCAATCAAATACCCAAGAAATTATATAAGTTCTTGAGTGAGGTTTGGAATCCAATTAGAGATGGGAATTGCGGATTTAGAGTCATTTTTAAATCTCTTGGTTATGAAGAACATGGTTGGTTTAAAGTTAGGGAGCAAATGATTGAAACATTGGAGAAACATAAAGCATGCTACATTAAGATGCTTGGTGGTTCAAAGGAGGTTGAAAAGATTAAACAAAGACTTGATGTTGAAGACATCAATGAAAAGATTCCCTCCTCAAAATGGCTGGCTAAATTGGACATGGCTCAAATCATAGCAGACACATATTCCAAACCTATATGTTTCATTTCATTCGAGTCATGTGATAATTATATTCCAATGAAAAATGGTGTTACTGATCAATCAGATAAAATTTTCATTTAATTTGTAAACAATAACCACTGGTTTCTATTATTACTTGAGGGAGAAATGATTCCAATCCCGCCCATTGTAGCAACACCACGTTCCTTGATTTATAAAAAAGCCTCTGGTTGGGTTGATCATCTCAAATATCAACTGCAAATGTATTCTAGATTGTAATAGACTTTGACTTCATTTTGTAATTGGGTTTCATATAAATTGTAATTCTAATGCAGCTAAGAGTTCTATTAATATAAAGGGTTATCAAATTTTGAACATCATTGTGTTGAGTGTTTTGAGTTAACATAATTATATTGAGTGTTTTGAATGAGAGTTTAATGGTAAGTCAGTTCAACTTGTGTTGGGCCAGTTCCATCACAAGCGTAATTACTTTAGGGCTTTTCAAGTTACTTGTCTTTTTTTTGGTTTTTTTACTTTAGGGATAGTCCAGTAACTTGTGTTTTTTGGGTCTTTTTACTTTAGGGCTAGTCAATTGGAAAGTACCAATTTTTTTGATTTTGATTTATTTGTTTATTTTTTGGGTTTTAATTTTCAACTAAAAAATGAATATTCTTTGATTTTTTGGTTGATTTCTGTTTTTTTGGAAGATTTATTCAGTTTATGGGTTGTGTGAGTACCCTTTCTTTCCTTATCCTTTTCCTTTTTTCCTTTTGTTTTTTTTTCTCACCCTGGTCTGGTGCCGTGTGCAAGTCCACATGGCCGCGGACTGGGTTGGGTGGGCTGCATAACTCCATGAGCCTTGGGGGGCTTTACACGGCCCAGATTAAACCATGTGGTGTGCCACACAGCCCATTTCAAACAGTGTGCATGGCTCAATAAGCCATGAATTTAACATTACCCAAAAAAAGTAAAACTTACCGGGGTGTGAGGGAATCAGTTTGGGCCTTTGGGTTGGGTTGAAGTCCAGCCTGGGGCCAGGTAGGCAGGGCCCAGGAAACAGGCAAGGGGGGGGGGGTTGGCTGGCTGAAGGAGGGGAGGGGGGGTTGGGGCGGTGTTGGTTGGCCAAAGGGGTTGCCCAAGAAAGCAAAGGAAGGAGGGGAGGGGGCTGGCTGGGTTGGCTGAGCGAGTGAGGGGGGGTGGGGCCCGCAAGCCGAGTGTTGGCTGAGCAAGCAAGGGGAGGGGGCGGGCAGGGTTGGCCAAGCAAGCAAAGGAGGGGGGACGGGGGGGTCTTCCAAGCAAGCAAGGGGGGGTGGGGCCGGCAAGCCAAGTGAGATGGAAGGGAGACCAAGGGAGGGGGGAGAGGGGCGGTGTTGGTGAGTGAGTGAGAGGAAGTGAGAGGGGGTGAGAGGGAGTGAAAAGGGGAATGAGGAGGAGGGAGGGGGGAGCTTACCTGGGGAATCAACAAAGGGGGTGGGGGGACTGAAGGGGGATGGAGGTGGATGAATCAAACAATGAGTGGCAGGGTTGCCCAAGCAAGCAAAGGAAGGAGGGGAGGGGGCTGGCTGGGTTGGCCAAGTGAGCAAGGGGGGGGCCAGCGGGGTTAGCCGAGCAAGCAAGGGGGGGGGGGGCAGCGTTGGTAGGCTGAAGGAGGGGAGGGGCCCGGCGGGGTTGGCCAAGAAAGCAAGGGGGGGTCCGGCTGGGTTGGCCAAGCAAGCAAGGGGAGGAGGCCGGCAGGGTTCCCCCAGCAAGCAAAGCAGGGGGGGGGCGGCTGGTTTGTCCAAGCAAGCAAGGGGGGGCCGGTGTTGGTTGGCCAAAGAAGGGGAGGGGGCCGGCGGGGTCAGCCAAGCAAGCAAGGGGGCGGGCGGGAGTTGGTGGCCAAGCAAGAGAGAGGGGGGCTGGCAGGGTTGGCCAAGAAAGCAAGGGGGGGTGGGCCAGAAAGCCAAGTGTTGGCCGGGAAAGCAAGGGGAGGGGGCCGGGGGGTTGGTCAAGGGAGCAAAGGACGGGGGGAGGCAGGGTTGGCCAAGCAAGCAAGGGGGGGTGGGGCCGGAAAGCCAAGTGAGATGCAAGGGAGACCAAGGGAGGGGGGAGAGGGGGGGGTGTTGGTGAGTGAGTGAGAGGGAGTGAGAGGGGGTGAGAGGGAGTGAAAAGGGGAATGAGGAGTAGGGAGGGGGGAGCTTACCTGGAGAATCAACCAAGGGGGTGGGGGGGCCTGAAGGGGGATGGAGGTTGATGAATCAAAGGATGAGAATTGGATGATGGGGAGGATGAGGAGGAGGGGGGGAAGCTTACCAGGGGGGCCAACAAAATGAGGAGGGGAGGTGGTGGGTGAGGTAGAGGTGATGGATGAGGAGGAAGGAGTGGAACAACCAGTGGTTTGGTGGAGTTAAGTGGGGGGTTTGGAAGTTTTGAGTCTGTTTTGGCTAAGTCCACCCCACCAAATGAAAAAAAAACAGACTCAGCCTAGGAATCTTGGGTGAACATCCAAAAACAAAAAAATTTGGTGAAGGGATTTTTTACCTAACTTGAGATCAAACATTAATCATCAAAGCTAGCAAGGGTGAGATGAAGAATCCGTTCTCTCATAGAAGAAGATGAGGGAAAAGATGAAAAAGGGATGACTTGAGGTGTATCAGGAATATAATCTTTGAATATTTTGTCCCATTCATCTTTGATGTTGGCCAAAAGATTGTGAAGGGCTAAACAGGTGATAATCCATGGGATGAGGAACTTTATTTCTTTGGGATTTTGAAGCTGGTTTTGCATTTTCATTAAGCTGGCCCATCTTCCTTTCAGTACCCTCATGGAATGCTCAATCCAAACTTGTGATTGGGCAAGATGATAGTTGAAATTGGTTTTTCATTGATTGTTAGATGAACCATTCTGGTATGCTGGAACAACATATTTGCCACTAGCATAAGATGAATTTGCCAGAATGTATTGATCTTGGTCAAAGTAGTTCCTTGGTTGTTGGACAATTTGCATCCAATTGAACACGTATGAATCATGACAAGAACCTGGAAGGCCAGGATTGAGGGCTATGAAATTCTTGTTGTTATCACAAACAAGTTGTAGGGCCATGGAGTATCTAAACAAAAACATGAAACATATTTGGTCAGTGGTGTGATCAAAGGTGTTATCAAAGTAATTGGGAAAAAAATGAATCAGTTGCCTTTTTTTGCAATCAAAATAGCGGTTGCCATCTAGCATGGGTTTTTGACTCAAGGGGATGGTGGTTCCATCAACAAACCCAATGCAACCAGGAATGCCTTTTTTCTCAACTACTTGAGATATCTCCTTGCCTTCTTCTTTGCTTTTCCAAGAAAGGACTGAGAAACAGAAAGATAGGATAGAAATCATGACTGTTTTGGTGTATAAGTCAATAATTCCATAACTGACTGAGAATAGATTTTAAAATTGATTGATTGCTGCTCAATTTCCATTTGATCCCAATCTACAAAGAGTAAAAGCAAGTTGGAAGGCTTGATTGCATTGAGGATTCCAAGAATTGTCCTCAAAGATGTGGTGGTCTTCAATCATCTGCAAAAGTTTTATGAATGAAGGAAACAAAGTTTGGAATAGTTGCTGGAAGCTTAAGTTGGGGATGAGATGAAGCTTTTGACTTTGATACATAGGGTTGTGGAGGGTGTGTATTCTTGGAACCATGTATTGCTTTTCCAACCGTGAATTCAAAGCTAACCAAGTTGATTCCAAATTGGATTCTGAATCAGAGTCTGAATGGGAGTCAAAAAGTAGCAAAAGTTCTGTTAGCTTTTTTGCATTTTCAACTTGCTGGCGGGAATTCTGATTGGACATGTTGAGAAAGATGGTGATGTGATGTGGGGTGATGAGATGTTGATGGGATTTGTATGAAGATGGAGATGTGAAAATCAATAAAGATGTGAAGCAATGGAGATGAGATGTGTGTGATGCAATGGAGATGGATGTGATGTGTGGTGTGGTGACCAAATCTGGACACCTTGGGACCACTGCAGAAATTTTGAAATTTTTTATGATATCAAATTCAGGTGCAGACAAGGGACAGTCTGTCAGTTGGGGAGAGATGTGGTGACCAAATCTGGAGACCTTGGGATCACTGCAGAAATTTTAAAATTTTTTATGATTTTTTTTTAATCCATCAGTCATCAATCAACAAAAAAAAAAAGAAATTCTGCTCTCATTTGTGAATATCTCTTTTAAATAGTCTACAGACATCTTGTCTTTAAAAGGAGGGGCTCTCCCCTGCCTTTTTGCATCTCATCTCATCTGATCCATCTCACAGAGTAATAAACAATCTGATCATTCCGGAGGGCCTCTTTCCCTTCATCTGTAACCTTTGTTCTAGGTATATCTGTTGATTGCTCCTTGATCCTTTGAGCCTCCATACTCAAACCTTGATCCGTCCATCTGTGACCTTGATCCGTCCATCTGTGACCTTGATCCTTATCACCAACCATAGCCTTGCTGGCAGAAGGAAATTCTGTCTGCTGGAATTCTTGAGTGTTTTATACCACTCTTGATCTTTTTTTTCCAACCATACTTGTCTGATCTTTCCCTGATGACCTTTCTAGATCCAGTCACGTTTGACTGAGAGGTTTCTTTCAGCTTGAAACCTGGAGTGTTAGAAATCCCTTGATTTTTTGAAAAGTTGAATTCCGCCATGCTACTCTTGTGTTTCCTGGAGAAGTGTTGGGTTATTCTTGTTTGAACCTGTTAATGATTTTCTTCTAGAGCTTCACAAACAAATTTCTTTTGTTTTGTTCAGCCACCCACTGTTATCTGGTACCCTTCAAGTGCTTGATTGTGGAGAGTTGGGCAGGTTCATTGAGACCCTGGAGGTTGGTTGGGATTGAGTTGATCTTTCCTAATCTTCTGCTGACAACAAGAGTTATTAGCTTGTGGGCGTTGTTACTAATAACTGCCTTGTTCCATTGAGCTCTGAAAAAAAATTTGATTTATTTTGTTCAAGTCTTTCCCGGCACCATCTTGCCTCAGACAGTGTTGATTCCATTGCTACTAACTATTCCCAAACTCATCCCTTACATTGATTCCTCATTTACAAGTGCCTGGATCTTGATTTCAGTTACATTTAAATATTATTGTAAATCTTAGTAGGGCAGCCAAACAGCACCTTTCCCCTCCACAGAACTGCCTGCGGCTTAGAACTGTTTGGAGTCTTACAGCAGTGATGAGATGATGATGGTATTTGTGTGAATATGGAGTTGTGAAAACTGATAGAGATGTGAAGTTCGTGTCTCCATATGGAGAAGAGATGTGTATGATGCAATGGAGATGCACCCAGTATGGATTTGCTGATGTGGATGGGTTTTTTAGATGTGATGGATGGTGGATGGATGATGATGCATAAATGGCAGGTTTAATGGCGGGTTGGATGTTTGAAACCCTCCATTTTCATGAAAACCGCCATTTTGAAATACACCACTTAGGGGGTATGTGTATTTCAGAAACCCGCTATTTTTAATGGCGGTTTGGGTCAAAAGAAATGGCAGGTTTCTAATGGCGGGTTTGCTAACTTTGATACACCCTAATATATAAAAAAATGAAATGAAATGAAATGAAATAAATAAATAAATAAATAAAACATTATTAATCAATTAAATTAATATAACAAAATGAAATTAAATAAAATTAAATTGATAAATGAAGAGAAAAATATATGAAAAATAAAGATAGAAATAAAAATATAAATAAAATGAAATAAATACTTAAATTATTTTTTTTCGCCATTAACTACCCAAAATAAGTCGCGTGGCGCGGTTTTCAACACAGAATGGGTTGCAAACAGCCATTCACAACCCACCTGAGTCACAAATGGCCGTTTGTGACTCAATTGGGTCGCAAGTTGCCATTTGCAACCCAAAATGGGTTGTGAATTGCGCCACACAACCTATTTTTGTTAGTGAACGGAGGTTTCAAGGTTGAATATTCAACATAGGCCTGGGAATAATGAAATAATAAGTTTAGGGAATTATTTTTCTCACGCATCCAACCCTTCATTTCACACATTTTGATGTCGCCGCACGGTTGAGCCCCTTCCATATTTCACGCAAAAATACTTTATTTCATGCAACTTTGAAGAATTCATTTTTTTTCATTCTGACTGCGCAGCCCTGTAGCAAGAGTTCTTAAACGCCTAAAATAAATCTTTGGTAATTTTGGAGCCATTAGATCCCCTTCAAAATTTGAATCAAAAATGAAAGAAATCCATAACAACAAATTTTTGTATAGGTTTTTGGATCATTATTTTGGCTATTTTCATTGTGGTTTTTTTTTTGGTTATTTCCGCTGCAATAAATTTGAAATAACATTCAAAGAGTCTTCTTATATTTTTTTCATATTTTTTGGATGTATCCTTTCACCTTAAAAAATTCCTTCAAAAAAACTCAAAAAATCAAAAAAATCCAATTTCTCTTTGGACTTTTGTATCCTTTTATTTTCCTTTTTATTTCATTTTTTGGGTGATTAAAGCTATGAAAAAGTTAAAAAAACATTTAAAGAGAATTTTTTTTCACATTTTTTGGATGTATCATTGTACCTTAAAAAATTCCTTCAAAAAAGCAAAAAATTCAAAAATTCAATTTTATCATTTGACTTTTGGATCCTTATGTTTGCTGTTTTGAATTATTTTTTTGTTGTTTCAAGCTTTGAGAATTTTAAGAGAACTATTCAACAGATTTTTTAAAATTGTTCAAGATTTTTGGATGTCATTTTTGACCTTTGGGAATTCCATTGAAAAACCAAAAAATTCGAAAAATTCACTTTTCTCACTCAATTTTTGAATCCTTTTGTTGGCCTATATAATTTTTTTTTGGGTGATTCAAGCTTTAATAATGTTGACTGTTAGAAAAACAAAAAATTATTTCATTAAAAATTTTTTATGATCATCTGCATTCCTCCATACACCGGACAAGCTTCATTCAAAAAATTGAAAATAAAGAACAACTATGGATAAAAATATTTAAATTTATCTAACTATGATTGGTTTTATTCTTCTACTTGATTTTTGTGGAGGGAAAAAAACACATTAACAAGATCCACATTCCTGTGAAAAATTGTTTTCCAAGATTTGGAATTCTTTGCCACAAAGCTTTTACAAAGTGGATCTAACCTGGGAGATTGCCAATTATCAGACTTGAACTTGAATGAGACTATATGTTTGGATTCTTCTAAAATAATGAATAAAATAGGAGAAGTTTTGAAATTTTGAGTGGGAGGGGAATTCAGAGGAAGGTAATTGCAATGCATTAAAGAAGAAAACAGAACAACTGGACACTTATATGCTTCAACCAGAAGGAAACCATGGCATGGAAATTTCATCCACATCTTTATGGGAGCTGGTCCATAAAGGTGGTTCAGTTGCTTTCTTGCTTCTTTGAAAGTTTAAACCCAGATATCACCCAATGATCTTGTGTCCTTGAAGATTGGGTTTGAATCAAGCTTTTTCACCATTTATTTCCTGACTTCAATCTAGTATTCTGAGATCCTCCCCAAGCAAATGGCTGCTGCTCTAAAGCCACAGTTCTCATCCCCTATGACTTCTTGAACATGGGAGATATTTTGAATGGCTGTTTGTGGGAAAATAAAATCTTTGCATTGGAACTAAAAGCAATAATCAGAATTGTTTAGAACAGAAAATATGGACTAAAGATAACAATAACTTCTTCAATTGATACTTAGTCAAATATTCCAAAAAAAGAATACAATAATGTGCAGCAAACCTAGAGGAAACAACCCAAAAGAAACCAGAAAAAATTAAAAAATGAGAAAATACAAAATGTACTCACTTTCACACTGATTGTTGGGTCTGCTAATACCTTCCCCCCATGGGGATGGTAAGGAGGATCACCACCTTCATTGGATACCTTTAGTCTCTTGATTCTTGTCCCAGGATTGTATTTAGGAGAAGCAATTTGCTTATTCACAATGTTTCCAGACCTCTTATAAAGGTTTGAATGAAAACGTTAATGAAAAATAATATCCAAAAAATTAGCCAAAAATAAAAGATAACAAAATCTCACGATCTTAATTCCATCAAAATCTGGCAGCTCTTCATCTGCTGAATCTTTTTCTTAATCCAAATCTGGAACCTCTTCATCTTCTGAATATTCCTCTTCAGTCAGAAATTCTCTCTGTTAAAAAAATGAGAAGGATTCATCAAAAAAACAACCCATTGCAGAAAAAATAAGTTTATTTATAACATTTGTTGACATATTGCTGCACCATAGTGCTGCATTATTATGATTTTCTTTTGCCATGTTTCTTATTTTCTTCTTTCTCTTTTCTTCTTTATCTTTCTCATCACTTTATTCTCCTTTTACTTTTATACGCGCGCCCTACCAATCCGGGTCAGCTTGTATTCAAAACTTGCATTCAATATGCATCACCCACTCCGCGCGGCAAGGGTACTTAGTCTGAATTTCAAACAAATCACAAAGAAGAGACTCGTCGACCATCTTCTTTTCTATTTCAGAAGTGTTCAACAACTTGATCTCAACTTTCAATCGTCAACATTCGAACACTCTCAAGAAGATAGATCGGCCCACTCACTGCCAAACCTTTTCCAATTTGGTGCGATCTCCTTCTCAACACGAGCTTCATTCTTCATCTCTTTTGTTTTGACTCCTTCTCCTGTTTATTCTCAGAGGTATTCCAGTTTCATCAATAGAGGTAGTCTAGATCAAGATTTCTTCATTGTCCTATAGTGTGGTCGGACTTAGAATTGATAAAGGCTGGGTATGGTCTATGACTTTCATCACTTCTTCAATTTCTCGCACTTCATCTCTAACTATCTTGTATGTAGTTGCTGGTTTTATTCTTATCAAGAAATTCAGGCTTATCACGATTAACAGTCGAACGCAATAACTCAACCAGTCAACCAGCATGTCCGAATCCATGATGGCGACAATTGTTAAAACCGCCATTGAAGCCATTCCTCTTCTCACCATGGACAATTTCTCAATCTGGCGTAATTGAGTGGTGAATATGCTCGATCTTCAAGAACATCTTTTTGAAAAACTTACTAGAAAAAAATTGGACTCTTCTGGAAATCCTGTGGGACTTAGTCACACAGAAAACGTAAGGATCAGGACAATTCTTACCTCTAAGCTAGACACTTCTGTTCAAGCCAACATTATAAATCCCGAAAACAAAAAAGATGCCATTCTTATATGGACGAGCATCAACAAATACTTTGCGTCAAATCATGTCTCAAATCGTGCAAGAGTCTTCAAAGAATTTCTCAGGACTCCTTTCTCTTTCTCAAACGTCATGGGGTTCATTACCGACACAAAAACGGCCATTTCTCGACTCCACAAGGTAGGAATTGAGCTGCCGGTCGATATCATTGCCTACCTCATCTTAGAGAAGCTTCCACCATCCATGGATACAGTAGTCCAACAAATCACTCACTCGGACAAGAAAGTCACTCCAGACCACATTCTTGATCATCTTAGGCTCTTCCACAACAATCAATCTCTCGGAAGTACCATGACTGATGATAGCAAAAAGGAAGACACGAACTCAGTCTCCTTTTTTAACAAAGAACTCAAACCCTGTGAAGAGAATTGGCACAATCCCAAAGCCACTCATCCCAAAGGACGCTGCTGGAAACTCTACCCTCAGCTCAAACCCAGCTTTCCGAAGAAAAAGAAGTCGGAGGGTAATGAGTCTAAACGGGCTGCGACAAATGTTAGATCTCTTCATTCAACTCATCTCGAAATGTCATTCTCTCATTCATTTGTCCTTGACTCCGGTTCATCTACCCACATGGTGTCTGATGATAAGCTCTTTGATTGCCTAGACCAATCCCTGAACGGCTCAATTTCCACTAGCTCTGGGGTGAATAGTCTTGCGTATTCTGGAAGAGGAAAAGTCACGATAACCGATGAGAAGGGACAGAGGGTGACGCTGTCGAATGTCTTGTATGCTCCGCGGAGCACAGCTAATCTTCTATCTGTCAGATTGTTGTTGTTAGACGGATTTCACGTCTTATTTCTTGTTGACAAGGTGGTACTCAGGAAAGGGAGTTGGACAGCTATAGGGTATTATGACTGCAATTTACCCATCTTTCATCTCAATCGGGAGGTCTCTGACCTGGTGTCTCATTTAAGTCAACAAGAAATTCTTCACAAATCTCTTGGTCATGCCAGCTATCATTGGATCAGACATAAACTGGGAATCAAGGTATCCAAACCAAACAAATGCGTGGCCTGCGCTGTCAGAAAAATCACCCAAGCATCCTTCACATCCAAACATAAATGGGCTGAAAGGCCTTTTCAAGAGTTACACTGTGACCTGATAGGCCCAATCAAGCCAAGGAGCATTCATCAAGATTCTTACATACTGACTATAGTTGATAGTTGTACTAGATTTGTTGCTGCCATTCCCCTTAGAGACAAAAGTCAAGCTGCATCCACTCTCCAGTTTCTGATCAACATGGAGGAAAAACGGTTTGGGTACTCTCCAATGGTCCTACACTCAGACAGGGGAACTGAGTTTTCCAACAAATCCTTGAAGAAGTTCTGCCAAGAGAATTACATTAAACAGACGTTCTCCAATCCTTATACTCCCAAGCAAAATGGACTGGCTGAGAGGTACAACCAAACAATTCTCGAATCTCTTCGAACAGTTCTCTTTGACTCAAGGATTTCCAACAAATACTGGAGCATACTTCTTAAAGCATGTACTCTCATCATCAACCAATTTCCGTCTCATCGATCAAACACGTCACCGTATGAACGATTCAAGGGCAGGAGGATCAAGTTGAGTTACTTTCATCCCATTGGTAACCCTGTTACGTACATCTCTGGCAATAAGCCCTCATCATCTAAGCTTGAGCCCTGTGGGGCCTTTGGGAGGCTGATAGGATACAACAAAGATCTTCTTTTGTACAAGGTACTCACAGAGGAAGGTCGTATTGTTGACACAAAAAGCATCAAAATTCTAGATTTCAATGCCTCCCTCAGTCCTCCCACTGATGACTTTGAATTCTTGGTAGACAATAATGACGACAATGTAGACATCACAGTCACGTCAGAAAGGCCAATTCAACCGTCTTCTCAGGAAGAGAGGGCGGATGAGACTTCAGAGGAGTCCTTTCCTCCTCCTGTTCTACCTGAGTCTGGAGCCAATGATTCTGGTGGCATAGTTGCTCAACGTGATTCCCCTTCCTCCTCAACTGCCGCAGTCGTGCCGGGAACGGATTACCCAGCTGAATCTAGATCTACGTACAGACTTAGAGAACAAACGGAAAAGATCAGACCAACTCGATACTCACACCTCAACAGGCTGAAGAAGGACCCGTTCGATTGGAAAGATTCTTGCAGGGTCAAATTGGAAAGCATCGAAGACCAGAACGTATGGGAGGACTATGATGGGACTCCTGATCACTTTCTCAGGACAATGTGGGTTGACAAGGTGAAACCATCTACTGCCTCGGCGCCTGAGTGTAAGAAATCTAGGCTCTGCATCATGGGCAACCTACAGACGCCTGGTGTCGATTTTGGAGAGACATTTGCTCCCACAGGAAAGTTTACCTCACTGCTCATCCTACTCATTCACGGAATTGATCTTGGGTTGAAGATAAAGCAATTCGATGTTAAAGCCGCGTTCTTGTTTGCTCCGTTAGACGAGGACATATATATCTTGAAGCCAGAGGGATGCAATCGCAGATCTTGCTGCCTTAAGTTGAACAAATCCCTGTATGGTCTTAGACAGGCTCCAGCGAACTGGTTCAAGACCCTGACGACTTGGTTGGAGTCCATTGGGTATACCCAATTGGTTTCAGATCCTTGCTTATACGTTCACAACCTAAAAGGGTCTTCTCTTTTTTTTCATGTAGATGACTTAGTGGTGGTAGGAGAGGTGGATTGGTTTGAAAGCTTATTCCTGGAACGGTTCCCAAGGTCCTCTGCGCATGACTTGGACACCGTATTGGGGATGGACGTTGCGATGACCAATGGGGAAATACGTCTCAGTCAGCTGGCTCTCATCGATGAGACAATCGAGGAGCTGGGTCTGGCCTCCTGTCGTAGTGTTGGCAAGCCTCTTACACCTGGCTTGAGATTGACGCCGGCAACGAATGAAGACTGCGAGGAGTTCAGCAAACTCAACATTAATTATTGAAGGTTTACGGGGATTTTAAACCATCTGTCGTGTAGAACTCGCCCGGATCTCTCAGAAGCGGCCTCTCTATTGTCCAGGTTCAACCAGAAACCCGGTCTCACCCACTGGAACGAAGTCCTCCATGTCTGGAAATATCTAGTTGGGACTTCTCAACTTGCTCTCACTCTTTGTCCTACGGGTGATATTCGTCATCTAGAAATCTTTTCAGACGCCACGTGGGCGGATGACCCAGATACCCGGCGGTCGCAATCAGGTTTCCTGGTGAGGTGGCTGGGGTGCCCTATTGCTTGGAAGAGCCGCAAACAGACCAACATCACTCTTTTGACAACGGAGGCTGAACTAAATGCCCTCACTGACAGCGCACAAGAAGGACTATGGATAAAATCCGTAATAGAAGAGCTGTGGAAAAGAAAATTACCACCTATGAAGTTTCTCATTGACAATAAGGGGTTATTGGACAAAATAAAACACTTTGGCTCTAACTCTAAAACAAAGCACATCGACATGAAGCTCAAATGGCTTTGGGAACAATACGCAAATGGTGGACTGTTGGTTGAGCTGATTGCTTCTGGACTTATGGTAGCGGACGCTCTCTCCAAACCTTCAACCAAGCGAATGCTTCATCTGCTCATACAGCGTTGCTTTCAGTGATCGACACCAAATTCCGGGGGGATGTTGACATATTGCTGCACCATAGTGCTGCATTATTATGATTTTCTTTTGCAATGTTTCTTATTTTCTTCTTTCTCTTTTCTTCTTTATCTTTCTCATCACTTTATTCTCCTTTTCCTTTTATACGCGCGCCCTACCAATCCGGGTCAGCTTGTATTCAAAACTCACATTCAATATGCATCACCCACTCCGCGCAGCAAGGTTACTTAGTCTGAAGTTCAAACAAATCACAAAGAAGAGACTCGTCGACCATCTTCTTTTCTATTTTGGAAGTGTTCAAAAACTCGATCTCAACTTTCAATCATCAACATTCGAACACTCTCAAGAAGATAGATTGGCCCACTCACTGCCAAACCTTTTCTAATTTGGTGTGATCCCCTTCTCAACACAAGCTTCATTCTTCATCTCTTTTGTTTTGACTCCTTCTACTGTTTATTCTCAGAGGTATTCCAGTGTCATCAATAGAGGTAGTCTAGATCAAGATTTCTTCATTGTCCTATAGTGTGGTCGGACTTAGAATTGATAAAGGCTGGGTATGGTCTATGACTTTCATCACTTCTTCAATTTCTCGCACTACATCTCTAACTATCTTGTATGTAGTTGCTGGTTTTATTCTTATCAAGAAATTCAGGCTTATCAACATTACCTCTTCCTCTGATTCCTCTTTCTTTTTTCCCTTCCACTTCCCTTGGATGGCCTTGGGCCTTCTTGAAACCTGAACACATAAGGAAAAAAATTAATTATGAATGTTGATATATTTTTTTGTCCAAATAATTGGTGACTGACCTTCAAATTTGCTTTGAATTTCTTCTTTGGCCTTCCTCTCCTCTTGGGTTCTTCTAAATATTTCATACCAGATGGATCTCTTTTGCTTGAGGACTGAGATATCTTCTTGAACTTATTGGCTGCTCCTTTGGGCCTTCCTCTAACTTTGGCTCTTTGAGTTGAATTTGGCTGTTGAATCAGTTTAAGTTGATATCTTGCACTGTAAATCTTCATGCTTTCAACCAGATAATATAGTTGTTCTCAATGTGGAAACTGGCTGAATTTTTAAAACAGTTTAGTGAAATATAGTTTTTTATTACTTCCTTTGGTTGGAACTTCAATTTTTGCTGAATCTTCAATTGATTCAGGGTTCACAGTTAAATGGAGAAAGGAAAACCAAAATCAATCAGGACATCATTCATTTGAGCTTGAATACCCCCCCCCCCCAAAAAAAGAAGAAAAACTAACTGAGATGGGAGCTTTGAAATGCCATTGAGGATGAAAATCATCAAGTTGGAAAAGTTCACCCTTTCTGATGGCCAATTTGACTTTGTGAACACATGGTATACCTTTTGCAGTTGGGCAACACACCCCACGTGCAACTCACTCACTTCAATTGAAACTAAAAAACAACTACAACCATGCAACTACAACCACTTCAACAAACCTCATTCTCAGCTCAAATTCTTTGCAAATCTGGCTCCAGACCAAATACTTCTCAGCATTTTTTCTCATTCTCATCTGCCCTCAGTCTCTCTCTCAGCTTAAAATTTGAACCTTGCCTCTCAATTAAACCCAGTCTGAATACTCAAAATATCTTGATTGCATGTCACCAGCACAATTTTATTTTTGTCCATGTCTGCCTGGTGAGACTCTAAATTCTGGTCTTTGCTTGTTTCCATCTCACTGTTTAGTCAACCCTCTCAATTTTTTCCTCAACTCTTTGATTTTCAGTTTCTACATGTCTCCTTGGCTTTTGGTAATTCAGCAGTGAATCTCTTTCAAAGTTAAAAGCCAAAAATCTCACCACCCTCTATCACTCAAAGGATTATTGAAAGCCAAGGTACTACCAAATCTCAACTTTTCCTTCTTGCCATGGACCATCTCAGGAAAGCCATGCTCAAAACCACTCTTGACACAATACTGATTCTTGGAGAGAACAGTGATGGCATTTGAAAAGACAAAACAGATGCCATCTGTCACACGACCACCCCACGCACTATAGGGCAATTTTTAGATGATTGTGAGCGCAAAGGAATACCAAATGCAAGGGCAAGTGCGAATAGCAAGACCCAGTTGCAAAGTGCAAACTTGGTTATGCCACTCAACAAACGTCAAGATGAATGGAATGTGTTCCGAAGAAGGAAACTCAACCTGAGTCCAATGTGATAACTAGGTTGCAGCAAAATGCAAGAACGTATGAAATTAACTAACTGAGGAGACAATCATCAGGCAAGGGGATAGCCCTTATAAGGTAATCCGAAGTGACTAGATACAACCTGGTGATGAGCTAACTACAGGTGAAGCGGTGAGGCAATGAATGGCAGGAACGGAATAGGAAATGAAGCAATGGTATAGATCCGAGGTATTAGCGTAAGTGCAAGACAATAGAATCTGAGCATACCATTGCATGACGAATTGGGATAGGAGTGAGTGACGTTAAAGGTAATGCAAATGAGAGGTAATAGTGTATGCAGGGTAGGGACTAGTCGAATTGCAAACTATACAGTAGTGATGGCTTGGTTAGACGTAGATGCCAACTAACAAACAATGCATGACCAAAGATGGAAGTCCAAGGCTATTGATTGGCCAGGGAAGGAGATTGGATCTCATAATGGATGGCCAACCGGTATGGAGTTGACTGCAAGGTTTGCAAGTATATACTGAGTTGGTTTCCGAGATTGGAAGGTCAGTGCGAGCCAGAGGAAATAGCCAATTGCACCATGGATGTTGTGCTTTTATTTGTGTGCTTTTAGACTGAGGTAGATGGTACTGAGGAGAGGATATGTCAAAGTGGTGAAGACAATAATCTGTAAGTGCAAAGCGTGACAGTTGCCCGGGTATAAAGACACGAGCTCCTGCAAGCGTTCAGATAAATTTTCCCATCAATTTTAAGTTGTTTAATTATCACTGTATACCCTTATACGTTACTTAATTCATTACCCAATAGATTTTCATAAATTTTGGAAGAATGTTGTCATCGTCGTCCCGCCGTTTCAAAAATTGTATTTGACGCAACGAGCAATGTATTCCCAGTAATGCTGTCCAAGGTCTCCAAGGCAAATGTGAGCAACGTTGCCTTTGCAAGGTGGCCTGCAACTTCCCTATAAATTTCGAGTCAACTGTCAAGGGTCCTTTGGAATCATTGAGGGAGATGCAAATTTGTAGGTCCGCGCCAAGGTTTAATTACAAGATACCACCATTTCTGGAGATCAAATACTTGGGGAAGCAAGTTCCTGGTGAGTACTAA
This sequence comes from Puccinia polysora, assembly GCA_025617555.3. Classification (NCBI taxonomy): domain Eukaryota; kingdom Fungi; phylum Basidiomycota; class Pucciniomycetes; order Pucciniales; family Pucciniaceae; genus Puccinia; species Puccinia polysora. The sequence goes on along the minus strand of CM062625.1, from coordinate 51,087,333 downwards.
TCAGGACTAACTAATGAACTTGAAATAGTAACTAATTGTTTGCTTGTTTACTAGTGTTACCTTGTTTTTGAAGATATACTACCAACACACCACCACCACCACCACCTTACTGGGGACTGCCAACTGAAATCCCGGGGACCCAGATGAATGCCAAGGTGCCAGGCAAGGTATCCAGTGCGGAACGGGTAGGAGTTACAACCGAGGAAGCAAGGGAGGGAGAAGAAAACGCAGCGGAAAGAGAAGCGGAAAGAGAAGCGGAAAGAGAAGCGGAAAGAGAAGCGGAAAGAGAAGCGGAAAGAGAAGCAGGAAATGGAGGGAACGGAAGTGGAGAGAAAAAAGAGGAATTGGGTGAATTAGAAGAAGGAAATGAAGGAGATATAAGGGAGGAATTGGCTGGGACGGAAGGGATGGAGGGCCGAGGCGAAGCGGATCCGGTGCAAATTGTATTGCTGATCAAAACGGATGCGAGGCGCCTGACGGACAATATTGGAGAAGGCACGTTGGGTGGCCAAAGGAAGAGAGCGTATTAAGAGCTCTTGGAGGAAGGTGGATGGAATGCTTGGCCAAAGCAAGCTCGGGTTGCAAGGTGCAAGGAGATTTTCAAGAGGCACATCGTAACGGAGGTGCTGGTACTTTGAAGAATTTCCGCCTTTATCAATGATGAAGACCTTGATACCTTTTGGTCCATGGTTGTGGAATTGACGGCGAATTGGGAGGATGCGGAAAAAGAAATAAAAGAAACTTTGTAATTTTAATATATATATATATATATATATATATATATTAAAAATATAATTATTATTATTTTTTTTTTTAATAATAAGTGGAAATTAAAAGGAAAATGAGAAAAGAATAACACAGTGAGATGGAGGAATTAACTGATTAAATGATGGTGAAATAAGATGGGTTTCAATGGGATGGAATATTGAATGGAATGTGATTGAGTAAGATAAATGTGGAATGGAATGAAATGGGATTGGATGGGATGAAATGTGGAGTGGAATGGAATGGGATTGGATGGGATGAAATGTGGAATGGAATGGAATGGGATTGGATGGGATTGGATGGGAAAGAATTATGATTTCCAAGGTTTGCGAGGGTAGCTTGCATGGAATTCTCAAATCAAATTGGGTGAATTGAGAAGGTGATGGGCTGGTTCCCACGAGGTGCAATCTTTGTCAGACTGGAAAACAGACCATTCAATGAGGTATTGAAGTTTTCCTTTGCGTAACCTGGAATCCAGAATACGGATTACTTCCCACTCTTGATGATCAAGGACAGTGACCAGTTCAGGAGGGTGATGAGTCTTGCCCGGGTATAGGCCTTGAGCTGGCTCTAGGAGAGACACATGAAAGACCGGGTGGATACCTTTCCATTTTGCAGGTAAAGTAAGTTTAAAGGCGTTAGGGGAGATGACTGATTCTACTTGAAAGGGGCCAAGCTTTCTTTTGGAGAGTTTGCTAGTTGGGTGAGTGCTGCAAATGTTGCGAGCATTGAGCCATACTTGATCTCCTACTGCAAAGGTTGGAGCAGAAGTGTGAGATTGGTCTGCTTGCTCCTTATAGCGCTGGTTTGCTTCTTCAAGGTTGGTTTGAAGTTGCGATTGAAGGGATTGAATTTGTTCAAGGTAATTGGTAGAAGGTTGAGAAGGTGCTACGTGAAGGGAAGAGAAAGTTGGGTTTCTACCATAAAGAGTTTGGAAGGGCGACTGTTTGGTGGAGGAATGAGTGAAGTTGTTGTAGGCTAATTTGGCTAGTGGGAGCCATTGCAACCAGTTGTCTTGTTGATAGGCAACATACATTCAAAGATATTGTTTGAGGATCTGATTAACTCGCTGGGTTTGCCCATCCGTTTCCGGGTGGTAAGCCATTGATAAATTGCGAGTGATCTTCAAATGTTGGCATAGCAAGGTCCAGAAGCTTGAGACAAACAGAGATCCACAATCACTAACTATATTATCAGGAAGACCATGTTTTGAAAATACCTATTCTATGAACAAGTTAGCCAAGTCTTCTGAAGAGGCGGTCACATTACTGCGTAAAAATAAAGCCATCTTTGAGAAGCAATCTACTATAACTAGAATAGCATCACATCCACTAGAAAAAGGTAATTGAGAGATGAAATCCATAGACAGCAAGTGCCAAGGACAAGGCGGAATCGGAAGTGGCTGGAGCAGCCCATACTTCTGGTGTTTTGAGGACTTGTTACGATTGCAATCATAGAACGCACTAACATAGTCTTTTACTTCTTTGGTCATACCAGGCCAGTAGAATTCTCGTGCGATTGATTGGCAGGTTTTATCCTGCCCATAATGACAAGCAAGCAGATAATCATGCCGTGACTTGAAGATATCTAACTTAATGCAAGAATTATCTGGTACTACTATACAATTATCATAAACTAAAAAGTCATTATCATCTATACTGTAATTACTATCTAATAAGTTCACATTTTTGCAAAGTTTGATGCACTTGGGGTTGTCGCGTTGAGCTTGTCGGAGTTCGGAAGCCAAATATTGTAAGGGAGCGATGATTGAACTGAGTTGGGCAGATTGGGTTGAGAAGAGTGTCCAAACATTTTCAGGGTTGTTTTTGGCAAAGGTGCTCCCCCCCCCTGGGTAAACGTTGTCCCAAAGTGATAAAGCATCAGAAACTACCGCTTGTTTCCCAGGACGGTATGTGATCGTAAAGTGGAACTCGGAGAGGTATTTGGCCCAACGTGCCTGTCTACGTGTGAGGACTTTTGAACTCATGAAATACTTCAAAGAATTATGATCAGTTAAAACCTCAAAGGATTACCTAAGACTCAAAAGGTATGAACGCCATTTCTTCAAGCAATAAACCATTGTGAGAAGTTCCTTGTCATGAATCTCATAGTTCAGCTCTGCAGCAAGCAACTTGCAAGACTCAAAAGCTACGGGGTGAAAGAGAGAAGTGGAAGAAGAAAACTGCAAGATGACTCCTGCAATTGCATAGTCGCTTGCATCTGTTTTGACAATAGTGCAAGCTAGCTCGTTGAAGTGAGCGATTATCGGAGCAGTGGTGAACGCTTTCTTCAGAGCTTCAAACTCCAAAGCAGCCTGTTTGGTAAAAATAAAAGGAGTGTGTTTTTGAAGAAGGTTAGTAAGATTCACATTTTTGTCGGCGTAACGGGCAATAAACCTTCTATAGAAATTACTGAAACCAAGGAAAACTTGAAGAGATTTAACCGAAGAAGGTGGGGGCCAGTCCAATATGCGTTTGCTTTTAGCTGGGTCCATCAATAGTCCTTGCTGCAAGAATACAACACCTAGAAAATGAAGAGAAGAGGAATGGAACTCACACTTAGAGGCTTTTGCAAACAAGTCATTCTTGCAAAGTCGCTGTAGCACCTCTTGCACATGTGCAATGTGATCTTTGAGGTTTCTCAAGTAGACTAGTATATGATTGAGATATACCACAAGGTATTTATCTACAAGATTGGAGAAAATGTTGTTGAAAAAATGTTGAAAAGTGCAAGGAGCGTTGCAGAGGCCAAAAGGCATTACGGTATACTCATAACTACCAAACCGGGTTCTCATTGCAGTCAAATACTCATGACCTTCCTTAATGCAAATGAGGTTATAGGAACCTCAAAGGTCTAACTTTGAGAAATAAGTAGCTCCATGGAAGAGGGTAAGGAGATGTGACATAGGCGGTACTGGATAGACATTCTTTGGGGTTACCTGTCTCAGTTTCCGGTAGTCAAAACAAAGGCAAAGTCCACCGTCCTTTTTTGGTACAAATAGGACAGGGGAACCGGTGTTCAAATCGCTTGGTCAAAAAGATCCTTTTGCTACATTTTTGGCAATGTAGTCTTGAAGCGCAATTGATTCTTGCATCAAGAGAGAGTAAACTAGTCCTGGTGCCGGAGGTGGGCCAGTAAGTTCAATCTTGTGATTTTAAGGACGGGATGGAGGCAGTTTATCTGCTTTTGCAGCTGAAAAGACGTCAGCAAAGTCATGATAAACCAAAGGTAAAGACTCTCAAATGATTTCTAAATCTTCAATCTTGTCATCTTTGAGCACCGGGTTTGAGGTGCTTGCATGGTGCAAGAGGATTAGGGAGCTCAAAATACACCTTTTGGTTGGTGTCTTTTTCTCAGGTAAGCAATAACTCCTAAATCTGAAGAGGGAATTTGAGAATGAAGGTCAGGATATTGCAAATCTCCTAGCCGAAAAGTTTCATCCAACTCAATCACAGTGTCAGGTAGGCTGTTTAATTCCTGATTGACGGAAAGGTTAGCGTTCTGGGGGTGCGAGGTTCAAAGCTTAATTACTCCTTCTTGCCAATTCCCATCCGGATTCCAGTAAACAAGGAAATCATGGCCTAGAATGGTATCATTCATTCTGGGTATAGCCAAGACAAATAAATCCCATTCAAAGCAGGGGAAATTGGAAAATGCAAAGGTCCATTTTGCCTTTTGGGAAACCCAATAAGACGGTTCAGTCGCACTACTTTCTAGATAGATGGTAAATTTATCTATCTTGGAACGCGTAAGATTTTTGGAAGTGGCAAAAGATTCACTGATGAAGGAAACATTAGCACCAGAATCAAGTAATACTTGATAAGGAGTGTTGTTGGAATGAAATAGGATAAATCTCAAACTTGGAGCACCTAGTGACTCGCAAGTGCAAAGATTTACTTGCGGTGATTTAGATAATGTGTATTTTTCCTTGCGAGTATCATAAAAACTACAAGCTAATTTTTTGACTGCTTAGCCGCTTCACGCGCTAACCGCTTTGCACAGCTGTCAACATCATGTTTACCTCCACAATACATACACAGCCCGTTCTTTTCCCTTTGCCGTCGTTCCTCACTTCAAAGCATCCCGGTTTCCTTGTCCAAGAACTTTTAAGTTTTGGCGACAGCTTTCCCTTTTGAGTTGGAGTTTGAAGTTGGGGTTGGTTTGGATGTTTTTGGGTTCCTTGTGTTTTGCTTCAAGGAGTCGTCCACCCTTGGAGCCAAGGTGGATGGTCCATGGTCATTTTGCCAAGAGCCATTCTTGTCATGATAGCCATTATCAAGCTCAATCACTTGATTGATTAGCTGCTGAAGCAAGGTTGTCTTATGACCCCCAACTGCGAGCTGTTTGATTAAGCGTGCCGGTAAACCCTTTTGGAAATGGAATAGAAGAGTGGCCTTGTTCCACTGGATGCAAGACTGCAAGGTTTGAAAATGAGAAATATAAACGGAAGCTCTACTATTCTCCTTCATAACTAAACTATTAAGTTTGTATTTGGCGTTTCAAACTTCATTGGGATTGCCAAACAGGGTGAACAATTGTTTCTCAAACTTTTCCCAGTTGTTGAGAATACAAGTGGGGCTGTTGTTGGACAAAAGTTTGAGGTACAGTTTGAACCACTGCAAGGCTCTACCTCCTAAGAAGGACAAAGAATACATAACTTTATGTCTGTTGGAAGGGAAATTGTTGGATTCGTTTGAAAAGATGATTTTAAAAGACTGTAGGTAGGATCTAAGCTTATGAGGGTGTTCTCCTGTAAAGTGATCAGGTTGTTTCATGCCCGGAGTGCGAAAACTAGGACTGCTTGTACTAGATTGCTGGGCACCATGAGTGAGGGCCTGGATCAATGTCAAAAGCAGGGTTGGAGCATTCGGCTCAAGAGCAGTAGTGCAAACACCTGGTCTACCACAAGTTGAGGTTTCATCGGAAGAATGGTTGGAGTCTGCAAATTCCGCAAGAGGGTCCTTCGGAGCATCCCATGGAGGAGTCCGAGGATCATCAAGAGGTTCCACAGATGGCGATTTTGAAGGAGGAACTGGATCTAAGGGTTGTTGGGCCTGAGGAGCGCTGGTTCTCCCTACCCAATGGATCTCATCATTGTAAGGGGTAAGGGAAGCGTTCCCGGTTGAGCGAGTACATGACATCAAAAAAGAAGAAGTCTACTATAGGTTGGCAGGCTACAATAGATGAGTTGAGTTAGTTAATTTACTGTCACACAACCACCCCACGTACTATAGGGCAATTCTTAGATGATCATGAGCGCGAAGGAATGCCAAGTGCAAGGGCAAGTGCAAATAGCCAGGCTCAGTTGCAAAGTGGGAACTTGGTTATGCCACTCAACAAACGGCAAGAGGAATGGAATGTGTTCCAAAGAAGGAAACTCAACCTGAGTCCAATGTGATAACTAGGTTGTAGCAAAATGCAAGAACGTATGAAATTAACTAACTGAGGAGACAATCATCAGGCAAGGGGATAGCCCTTATAAGGTAATCCAAAGTGACTAGATACAACCTGGTGATCAGCTAACTACATTTGAAGTGGTGAGGCAATGAATGACAGGAACGGTATAGAAAATGAAGCAGTGGTATAGATCCAAGGTCATAGCGTTAGTGGGAGACAATAGAATCTGAGCGTACAATTGTATGACGAATTGGGATAGGAGCGAGTGACGTTGAAGGTAATGCGAATGAGAGGTAATAGTTTCTGCAGGGTAGGGACTATTCCAATTGCAAACTATACAGTAGTGATGGCTTAGTTAGACGTAGATGCGAACTAACAAACAATGCATGACCGAAGATGGAAGTCCGAGGCTGTTGATTGGCCAGGGAAAGAGATTGGATCTCATAATGGATGGCTGACAGGTATGGAGTTAACCGCAAAGTTTGCAAGTATATACTGAGTTGGTTGCCGAGATTGGAAGGTCAGCGCAAGCCAGAGGAAATAGCGGATTGCACCATTGATGTTGTGCTTTTATTTGTGTCATGCTTTTAGACTGAAGTAGATGGTACTGAGGAGAGGGCATGTCAAAGTGATGAAGACAATAATCCCTAAGTGCGAAGCATGACAGTTGCCCGGGTAAAAAGAAGCAAGCTCCTGCAAGCGTTCAGATAAATTTTCCGATTGATTTCAAGTCGTTAATTATTACTGTATACCCTTACACATTAAATAATTTGCTACTCAATAGATTGATAATTTATATAAAATGTCGTCATCGTTGTCCCGCCGTTGCAAAAACTGTATTCTCCAAAACAAGCGTTGTGTTCTTAGTACTGCCTTCTGAGGCCTTTGAGGCAAGTGCAAGCAATGTTGCCTTTGCAAGGTGGCCTGCAATTTCCCTATAAATGTTGAGTCAACTTTCAAGGGTCCTGTGGAATCATTGAGGGAGATGCAAAGTTGTAGGTCCGCGCCAAAGGTTCATTACGAGATACCACCATTGCCGGAGATTAAATACTTGGGGACTCCAGTTCCTGGTAAGTACTAATCTGGACTGACTAATGATCATAAAATAATAACTAATTTTGCTTGTTTTGCTAGTGTTGCCTTGTTTCCAAAGATATACCACAAACACACCAACACCACTACCACCTTACTGGGGACCACCGACTGAACTCCAGGGGGCCCAGATGAATGCTGAGGTGCAAGGCAAAGTGTCCCGTGCGGAACCGGTAGGAATTATAACCAAGGAAGCAAGGGAGGAGGAAGGAAACAAAGTGGAAGGAGAATACAGAAATGGAGGAAACGGAAATGGAGGAAGAGAAGGAGCGGATGAATTGGGAGAAGGAAATGGAGGAGATTGAAGAGATGGAGTGGATGGAACGGAAGAAATGGGAGGCCAAGGCGAAACGGATCCAGTGCAAGTCGTAGGGCCAATCAAAACAGATGCAAGGGGGCTGACGGACGATATTGGAGAAGGCACGTTGGGAGGCCAAAGGAAGAGAGCGTACAAAGAGCTCTTGGAGGAAGGGGGATGGAATGCTTGGACGAAGCAAGCTTGGGTTGCAAGGTGCGAGGAGATCTTTGAGAGGCACATTGTAACGGAAGTGCTAGTTCTCTGAAGAATGTCCGCCTTAATCAACAATGAAGACCTGGATACTTTTTGATCCATGGTTGCGGAATTGACGGAAAATTGGGAGGATGCGGAGAAGGAAGTAAAGGATACTTTTTAATTATTTAATATAAATATATATATTTATATATTTTTTTTTTATTTATAAATGAAAATTTTTTTTTTTTTTTTTTTTTTTAATAATCATAAGGAATGGAGTTTTATTTAGTAGAAATGAAAGGGAAATGAGAAAAAGGAACAACACGGTGAGATGGAGGAATTAACTGATGGAATGATGGTGTGAAATAAAATGGGGTTAAATGAGATGAAATATGGAATGGAATGGGATTGGATGAGATAGAATGCAAGATGAAATGGGATTGAATAAGATAAAATGTGGAATGGAATGGAATGGGATTGGATGGGATGAAATGTGGAATGGAATGGAATGGGATTGGATGGGATGAAATGTGGAATGGAATGGAATGGGATTGGATGGTATATAATCATGATTGTCGAGGTTTGCAAGGGTAGCTTTCATGGAAGTCTTGAATCAGATTGGGTGAATTACAAAGGTGATGGGCTGGTTCCCACGAGGTGCAATCTTTGTCAGACTGGAAACCAGACCATTCAACAAGGTATTGAAGTTTTCCTTTGTGTAACCTGGAATCCAGAATACAGCTTACTTCCCACTCTTGATGATCAAGGACAGTGACCAGTTCAGGAGGGGGATGAGTCTTGCCCATGTATAGGCCTTGAGCTGGCTCTAGGAGAGACACATGAAAGACCGGGTGGATACCTTTCCATTTCGCAGTTAAAGTAAGTTTAAAGGCGTTAGGGGAGATGACTGATTCTACTTGAAAGGGTTCAAGCTTTCTTTTGGAGAGTTTGCGAGTTGGGCGAGTACTGCAAATGTTGCGAGCATTGAGCCATACTTGATCTCCTACTGCAAAGGTTGGAGCAGAAGTGCGAGATTGTTCTGCTTGCTCCTTATAGCGCTGGTTTGCTTCTTCAAGGTTGGTTTGAATTTGCAATTGAAGGGATTGAATTTTTTCAAGGTAATTGGTAGCAGGTTGAGAAGGTGCTATGTGAAGGGAAGAGAAAGTTGGGTTTCTAACATAAAGAGTTTGGAAGGGCGACTGTTTGGTGGAGGAATGAGTGGAGTTGTTGTAGGCTAATTTGGCTAGTGGGAGCCATTGCGACCAGTTGTCTTGTTGATAGGCGACATACATTCAAAGATATTGTTCAAGAATCTGATCAACTTCCTTGGTTTGCCCATCCGTTTCCGGGTGGTAAGCCGTTGATAAATTGCAATTGATCTTCAAATGTTGGCATAGCAAGGTCCAGAAGCTTGAGACAAACAGAGATCCACAATCACTAACTATATTATCAGGGAGACCATGTTTCAAAAATACATATTCTATGAACAAGTAAGCTCATTCTTCTGAAGAGGCCGTCACATTACTGCGCAGAAATAAAGCCATCTTCAAGAAGCGATCTACTATTACTAGAATAGCATCATATCCACTAGAACAAGATAATTGAGAGATGAAATCCATAGACAGCGAGTGCCAAGGACAAGGCGGGATTGGAAGTGGCTGGAGCAGCCCATACTTCCGGTGTTTTGAGGACTTGTTACAATTGCAATCATAGACGCACTAACATAGGCTTTTACTTCTTTGGTCATACCAGGCTAGTAGAAGTCTCGTGCAATCAATTGGTAGGTTTTATCCTGCCCATGATGACCAGCAAGTGGAGAATTGTGCCGTGACTCAAAGATATCTAACTTAATGCAAGAATTATCTGGTACTACTATACAATTATCAGAGACTAAAAAATCATTATCATCAATACTATAGCTACTATCTAATAAGTTTGCACTTTTGCAAAGTTTGATACACTTGGGGTTGTCGCGTTGAGCTTGTCGGAGTTCGGAAGCCAAATATTGTAAGGGAGCAATGATTGAACTGAGTTGGGCAGATTGGGTTGAGAAGAGTGTCCTAACTTTTTCAGGGTTATTTTTGGCAAAGGTGCTCCCCCCCCTGGGTAAAAATCGTCCCAAAGTGATAAAGCATCAGGAACTACCGCTTGTTTCCCAGGACGGTACGTGATTGTAAAGTGGAACTCAGAGAGGTATTCGGCCCATTGTGCCTGTCTACGTGTGAGGACTTTTGAGCTCATGAAATACTTCAAAGAATTATGATCAGTTAAAACCTCAAAGGATTCCCTAAGGATCAAAAGGTATGAAAGCCATTTCTTTAAGCAATAAACAATTGTGAGAAGTTCCTTGTCATGAATCTCATAGTTGAGCTCTGCAGCGAGCAACTTGCAAGACTCGAAAGCTACAGGATGAAAGAGAGAAGTGGAGCAAGAAAACTGTGAGATTACTCCTGCAATCGCATAGTTGCTTGCGTCTGTTTCAACAATAGTGCAAGCTAGCTCATTGAAGTGAGCGAGTATTGGAGCAGTGGTGAAAACTTTCTTCAGAGCTTTAAACTCCAAAGCAGCTTGTTTGGAAAAACAAAAGGAGTGTCTTTTTGAAGAAGGTTAGTAAGATTCATGGTTTTTTCGGCGTAACACTCAATAAAACTTCTATAGAAATTACAGAAACCAAGGAAAAATTGAAGGTATTTCAGGAAGGAGGTGGGGCCAGTCCAATATGCGTTTGCTTTTGGATGGGTCCATCAATAGTCCTTGCTGCGAGACTACGACACCTAGAAAATGAAGAGAAGAGGAATGGAATTCACACTTAGAGGCTTTTGCAAACAGGTCATTCTTGCGAAGTTGCTGCAGCACCTCTTGCACATGTGCGATGTGATCTTCAAGGTTCCTCGAGTAGACTAGTATATCATTGAGATATATCACAAGGTATTTACCTACAAGATTGGAGAAAATGTTGTTGACAAAATGTTGGAAAGTGGAAGGAGCTTTACAGAGGCCAAAAGGCATGACGGTATACTCATAACTGCCAAACTGGGTTTGCATTGTGGTTAAATACTCATGACCTTCCTTAATGCAAATTAGGTTATAGGCACCTCAAAGGTCTAACTTTGAGAAATAAGTAGCTCCATGGAAGAGAGTAAGGAGATGTGACATAGGCGGTACTGGATAGGCATTCTTCCGGGTTACCTGGTTCAGTTTCCTGTAGTCAACACAAAGGCAAAGTCTGCTGTCCTTTTTTGGAACAAATAGGACAGGTGAACCGGTATTTGAATTGCTTGGTCAAAGAAATCCTTTTGCTACATTTTCCGCAATGTAGTCTTGAAGCGCAATTGATTCTTCCCTCAAGAGAGAGTAGACTGGTCCTGGTGCCGGGGGTGGGCCAGTAAGTTTGATCTTGTGATTGTAAGGACGGGATGGAGGCAGTTTATCTTCTTTTTCAGCTGAAAAGACGTCAGCAAAGTCATGATAAACCAAAGGTAAAGACTCTCAAATGATTTCTAAATCTTCAATCTTGTCATCTTTGAGCACCGGGTTCAAGGTGCTTGCATGGTGCAAGAGGATTAGGGAGCTCAAAATACACCTTTTTGTTGGTTTCTGTTTCTCTTCAAAGGAACAGGAAAGAGGTAAGCTGTATAGGTAAGCAATAACTCCTAAATCTGAAGAGGGAATTTGGGAATGAAGGGCAGGATATTGCAAATCTCCTGGTGGAAAAGTGTCATCCAACTCAATGACAGTGTCAGGTAGGCTGTTTAATTCCTGATTGACAAAAAGGTTAGTGTTCTAGGGGTGCAAGGTTCAAAGGTTAATTACTCCTTCTTGCCAATTCACATCTGGATTCCAGTAAACTAGGAAATCATGGCCTAGAATGGTATCATCCATTCCAGGTATAGCCAAGAAAAATAAATCCCATTTGAATCTGGGGAAATTGGAGAATGCAAAGGTCCATTTTGCCTTTTGGGAAACCCAATAAGACGGTTCAGTTGCACTACTTACTCAGTAGATAGGAAATTTATCTATCCTGGAACGCGTAAGATTTTGCAAGTGGCAAAAGATTCACTGATGAAGGAAACATTAGCGCCGGAATTAAGTAATGTTTGATAAGGAGTGTTGTCGGAATGGAATAGGATAAATTTCAAACTTGGAGCACCTAGTGACTCACAAGTGCAAAGATTTACTCGCGGTGATTTAGATAATGTGTAGTTTTCCTTGCGAGTATCAGAAAAACTACAAGCTAATTTTTTGACTGCTTAGCCTCTTCACGCACTAACCCCTTTGCACAGCTATTGACATCATGTTTTCCTCCACAATACATACACAGCCTGTTCTTTTCCCTTTGTAGCCGTTCCTTGTTTTGAAGCATCCCGGTTTCTTTGTCCAAGAACTTTGAAGTTTTGGCGACGGATTTCCCTTTCGAGTTGGAGTTTGAATTTGGGGTTGGTTTGGATGGTTTTGGGTTCCTTGTTTTTTGCTTTGAGGAGTTTTCCACCCTTGGAGCCAAGGTGGACGGTCCATGGTCGTTTTGCCAAGAGCGATTCTTGTCATGATAGCCATTATCAAGCTCAATCACTCAATTGATTAGCTGCTGAAGCGAGGTTGTCTTATGACCCCCAACTGCAAGCTGTTTGATTAAGCGTGCCAGTAGACCCTTTTGGAAATGGAATAGAAGAGCGGCCTTGTTCGACTGGATGCAAGACTGCAAGGTTGGAAAATGGGAAATATAAATTGAAGCTCTACTATAATCCTTCATAACTAAACTATTAAGTTTGTATTTGGCGTTTCGAACTTCATTGGGGTCGCCAAACAGGGTGAACAGTTGTTGCTCAATCCTGTCCCAGTTGTTGAGAATACAAGTGGGACTGTCATTGGACAACAGTTTGAGGTATGGTTTGAACCACTGTGAGGCTCTACCTCCTAAGAAGGACAAAGCATACATAACTTTATGTCTATTGGAAGGGAAATTGTTGGAGTCATTTGAAAAGATGATTTTACAAGACTGTAGGTAGGATCTAAGCTTATGAGGGTTTTCTCCCGTAAAGTGATTGGGTTGTTTCATCCCCGTAGTGCAAAAGCTAGGAGTGCTTGGACTAGATAGCTGGGAACCATGAGTGTGGGCCTGGATCAATGTCAAAAGCAGGGTTGGAGCATCGGGCTTGGGAGCAGTAGTGCAAACCCCTGGTCTACCACAAGTCAAGATTTCATTGGAAGAATGGCCGGAGTCTGCGAATTCCGCAAGAGGGTCTGTTGGAGCATCCCGTGGAGGAGCCCGAGGATCATCAAGAGGTTCAACAGATGGTGATTTAGAAGGAGGAACTGGATCTAAGGGTTGTTGGGCCCCAGGAGCGCTGGTTCTCCCTACCCAATCAATCTCATGATGTAAGGGGTGAGGGAAGCGTTCCCCATTGAGCAAGTACGTGAAATTGAGAAAAACAAGTCTACTATAGGTTGGTAGGCTACAATAGATGAGTTGAGTTAGTTAATTTACTGTCACCCAACCACCCCACATACTATAGGGCAATTCTTAGACAATTGTGAGCGCGAAGGAATGCCAAGTGCAAGGGCAAGTGCAAATAGCAAGGCTCAGTTGCAAAGTGTAAACTTGGTTATGCCACTCAACAAACGGCAAGAGGAATGGAATGTGTTCCAAAGAAGGAAACTCAACTTGAGTCCGATGTGATAACTAGGTTGTAGCAAAATGCAAGAATGTATGAAATTAACTAACTGAAGAGACAATCATCAGGCAAGGGGATAGCCCTTATAAGGTAATCCAAAGTGACTAGATACAACCTGGTGATGAGCTAACTACAGTTGAAGCAGTGAGGCAATGAATGACATGAAAGGGATAGGAAATGAAGCAGTGGTATAGATCCGAGGTCATAGCGTAAGTGCGAGACAATAGAATCTGAGCGTACAATTGTATGACAAATTGGGACAGGAGCAAGTGAAGTTGAAGGTAATGCAAATGAGAGGTAATAGTGTATGCAGGGTAGGGACTAGTCCAATTGCAAACTATACAGTAGTGATGGCTTAGTTAGACGTAGATGCAAACTAACAAACAATGCATGACCAAAGATGGAAGTCCAAGGCTATTGATTGGCCAGGGAAGGAGATTGGATCTCATGATGGGTGGCCGACCGGTATGGAGTTAACCGCGAAGTTTGCAAGTATATACTGAGTTGGTTGCCGAGATTGGAAGGTCAGCTCCAGCCAGAGGAAATAGCCGATTGCACCATTGATGTTGTGCTTTTATTTGTGTCACACTTTTAGACTGAAGTAGATGGTACTGAGGAGAGGGCATGTTGAAGTGATGAAGACAATAATCCCTAAGTGCAAAGCGTGACAGACATGTGGCCCAATCAGCATCAAACTGGGCGCTAAGATCAGAGTCAATTTGAATCTTCTTGAAAATGAGACCTTGCAAGCTGGTGTGGGCCAGATAGCTTAGGACCATCAGTGCGGCACTGTGGTGAGCGGGTCCCAGGTCATTGAGAAACTGAAATAAGTAGTTGATGGAGAATGTGACATTGGGGCAGGTATTGCAGCTGATGTAGTTGAGTTCCCCACCAAGCTTTCTGTAGTCCAATCCAGTTGCTGCAAAAGCTTTCTGCTTGTCCCCATGGCTGGAAGAAGCTTTCCAAACGGCTTGAAGGGGGTAGAGCACAGCTTTTGGCCAGGGAGATTGTATTTTGACACAAGTCCATTGATTTAATTTCTGTGACTGACATGGGACATTCCCAACTTTTTTTCCACATTCATACCAAGTAGTAACGCTTCTGGTCCAAGGTCCTTGATTTGGAATTTGTTTGAAATGTATTTCACAAAACTTGCTGGATCTGGGCCAAAAATAGCTATGTTGTCCCCGTGAATGTACAGGTAAGTCTTTTTTTTCAAGAATACACACCTGTCTGCCTCAATCTGTAAGTACTCTTCCCCTTGCAGCCAGTTTCTCCGAGTATTAAACCACATCTGCGGAGCTTGCTTGAGTCTGTAGAGAGATTTCTTGAAGCAAACCGCCTTCCCTGGAGATATGGGAACATTAGAGGTTACCTTGACGTGCATGGTTTCCTTAAGGGAGGCACTCAGAAAGGCTGACCTAACATCTTGTTGATGGAACTTGTAACCGGCCTGAACAGAGTACGCAATAAGAAGACATAGGGAAGTTTGGTCGCCAGTGGGGGAAAAGAAATCTGAATAGTTGAAACCAATCTATCCGAAATCTGTGCACCCTTGCATTGTCTAACCAGAAAGGAAGCTGAATGGATTTGAACCCAAGATTGAAAACAATCATTTCAGTTCCTCAAAACTATTGTTGGCAATGACATAGTTTTGAAAAAGATCTCTTATGGGCCTTGATGTGGCAAAATAAAATTGGCTGTTGACTCTAGTTATCAATCTGTTGGGGCTGTCCTGACTCAGGAAGATGAAAATGGTTTGGACCGCCCTGTTCTTTATGAATCTTTGCTATTTTTGGATGTGGAATCTAGATACTCTCAGCCCAAACTGGAACTCTGTGGTGTGGCCAGAATGCTTAAGAAACTCCAAACAGTAATCTGGGGAAAACAATTCAAATTGCAAGTTGAAGCTTCATCCATTGTGGAAATGATCAATACTCCCAGTCTTCCAAATGCTCCAATGACTTGCTGGGTAGCTATTATCCAGCTTTTCTCTTTTGATATTGTTCATAGTCCTGGAAAATCTTTTACTATGCCTGATGGTTTATCTAGAAGACCTATTGGAGACAATGAATCGGATGTTGGAATGGATTTCAATGAGGAAGAACCTTTGGTCCGCCCTGTTTTAGCTTTCTCCTCCCAAGATTACTCTGGTTTCCAACAAGATTTCTGGCTTAAGTTAGAGCAGTACCTTTCAACTCTCCAAAGACCCCCTGATCTCTCTGCCAAAGAATTTTGATCCCTTAACAGAAATTCCTCTATTTTCTTTGTCCAAGGTTCTAGGCTTATGAAAAGAGGAACTCCTTGTGGGCTTGCTGTGGTTAATATCCTTGCTAAGCAAGATTCAATCCTTGAAAGTATCCATGAGGGCCTTGGTCATCGTGGGGAAATGATTATCCAAACGGTTCTGGTGGCCATCTCTGAAGAAATCTGTCTCTCAATGGTGCAAGATTGTGAAATTTGTCAAAAACGTGGTCTTAGGCGTCCAGCTGAAATTTGCTATCCTACTGGGGAGTCCACTGTCTTTGGAAGGGTTTCTATGGATGTGGCTCATATCAAGGCAGGTGGTGCTAAGTACCTCATTGTGGCTAGAGATGATTTTTCTGGATGGGTTGAAGCCATATTCCTTAAGAACCTTAGTTCTGAATCTGTGGCAGCTTTCCTTCATGAGAATTGGAAGATGCGTTACGGTTTGGCTTGATCTTATTCTACTGATGGTGGCTTGGCATTTGGTGGAAAACTTGCTGAAATGATCCAATTGCTCCCTGGAAAACATAGAGTTACTACTCCCTATTATCCTGAAGGACAAGGCATGGTGTAAAGAGGCCATGCTCCCTTGAAGGCTGCTCTGGTTAAACTGGCTGGTGAAAGTGGCAAGAATTGTCAAAAGTTTCTCCCCTTGGTCCTCTTCTCTGATTGAATTTCCACCAAGCAAACCACTTGCTAATCTCCTTATGAAATCATCTTTGGTCAAAGGGCTGTTCTTCCTCTTGATCTTGAAATGGAGTATTTCTTGGGCATCTCTTGGGAACAAGTTTCTTCAACTACTGACCTATTAGTTGCCTGATCAAAGAAACTGGAGCGGATTGAAGATATTTTTAACAAAGCTTATCAGAAGATGATGGAATCAAGAGCAAAATCAGTTCATTATTGGTAGGATAAACATCTAAATCAAATCAGAGATCTTTTAAACCCTGGTGATCTGGTATTGGCTTATAATCAATCTCTAGAGACTCAGTGGGGAAAACTTTTCTCAAATTGTTGCAATGGTCCTTATAGAGTGGTTTGTCAAGTTAGAGGTGGATCTTATTTTTTGGAAGGACTGGATGGTACTCAGTTGGCTAGAAGGTTCTCTTCTGATCAAGTTAAGAGATTTTATTGTTGTGGGGGCAATTTTGGTTCAAAGTAAGTCCTCCCAATTGTGCACCACCAGCCTCTTCTGCTGCATTTTGTTGTAAAAACCCTACTTTATGCCACATACGTGAGCACCTGGGACGCCTTTTCTTTTATCTTCTCCGCATTGAGGCTCTTTTGGATAGATTAAGATGGGTTTCAACATTTTTTTTGAGGATCAAGAAACGGCAAATTATTTTCTTTTGTTTCTTTTTCATGTTTTCAAAATTATGATGCAAACTAGGGACAGTCTGGAAGTTGGGGAGAGATGTGGTGAACCATTTGGGACACCTTGGGAGAAGAATTCAAAAATTGTAAAAAAAAAAAAAAAAAAAAAAAAAAAAACATCCTAGTTGCGTTGCTAATCCTCATCCTCATTGTTGCGCGTCGCTCATCCTCATCCTCATTTTTGTGTGCCGCTCATCCTCATCCTCATCTTTGCGCATTGCTCCTCCTCATCCTCATTGTTGCGCGTCTCTCATCCTCATCCTCATTGTTGCGCGTTGCTCCTCCTTATCCTCATCGTCCCGCGTTTCTCCTCCTCATCCTCATTGTCCCGCATTGCTCCTTGTCATCCTCATTGTTGCGCGTCGCTCATCCTCATCCTCATTGTTGCGCGTTGCTCCTCCTCATCCTCATTGTGGCGCGTTGCTACTCCTCATCCTCATTGTTGCGTGTTGCTCATTACTCATCATCATCATCATCCTTGGCTTCCTTCTTCTCATCCACCCCAAACTGACCATGGCAATCAATTGGGGCATCCAACAGGTTTAGAAGGCTGAGATTGAAACTCAAGACTCATCAGGGTGCCAAGAAAAAATTCTCAGTCACCATTAGTGGTCAATTCAAATAATCTTAGCCACTCCTATCTTCCCACCATCATCAATCCATCGATTGTCATTGATTGGTTGAGCGTTATAAAATCATCTAACTCAAGGCCAATCTCAAGCCTGTCAGGATTTACTCAATTGCCTCGAGCCATCAAGTCCTGCCTGCCATCATCCTCCCATCCAATTTTTCTACGATCAAGATCAAGACGGTCTTGATGCCTACCTCAAATCCCTCAACTTCCCCCTGGGACTCTCCCACCCCCCTTCCATCTTTGGGCGGGGATGGAAAGGCATTGTCTACCACCCGCGGGGTCTGGTTCATTATCTTTTCCCACCCCTTCCCCCTTTGGGTGAGGGGTGGGTGATTTGGGTATTGTCGCGCGCGCCCCTCCATGGACGGACGCAAAAGATGGTGACGGGATGAGAAGGATCCCACCGCGGTCAGGCAGGCTGGATTTCCACCAACCTGCGTGATCAAATTTTTCTGATCACCTGAAAATCTGAAAATCGAAAAAAAAAGAAACTCTGTTTCTTTTTCTGCTCCATTTTTAGTATCCCTTGTACATAGTCTAACTGGGCTTCCTGCCCATATAAGGAGGGGCTCTCCCCTGCCTTTTGGGGGAGAATGAGCACATGGGACATCACATCAGATCAGCACATGGTATCTTAACACACAACCTATTGTAAGATCATCAGTATCCTCTCAAAATTCATCATCCGTGGGGTCTTCATTCCCCTTTATCTGAGACAAAAAAAAATGGGTATATCTATGACTTCCCCTTGATCCTTGAGCCTCCATACTCAAAACCCTTGATCCTTGATCCTTATCACCAACCAATAGCTTTGCTGGTTCAAGAAGAATTTGACTAATTGAATTCTTGAGTGTGTTACACCACTCCTGATTCTTTTATCCAATCATACTGGTCCTGATCATATTTTGATTATCTTTCTGGACCCAGTCAAGTTTTACTGAAGATGTTTTATTAAGCTTAAAAAACCTGGAGTGTTAAAACTCCCTTCATCTCTTTTGAAGTTGAATTCCGCCACGCTACTCTTGAGTCCCTTGAGAAGTGTTGGGTTATTCTTGTTTGAATCAGTTGTTGTTTTGCTTTTAGAGCTCCTCCAAACAATTAGCTTTGTCTTGTCCAGCCACCCACAGTTATCTGGTACCCTTCAAGCACTTGATTGCGGAGAGTTGGGAAGGTTCATTGAGAACCTGGAGGTTGTTTGGGATTGGGTTTATCTTTCCTAAGCTCCTGCTGACGACCAGAGCTATTAGCTTGTGGGCGTTTTCACTCACAATTGCCTTGTCTTGTTGAACTTTGAACAATTCTTGACTCCTTCTATTCAAATTTTCCCCAACATCATCTTGCCTCAGATAGTGTTGTCTCCCAGCTACCAACTACTATAATATTTATCCTCTTACATTTGGTTCCCCGTTTACCAGGTTCTGGACTTTGATCTTGGTTACATTTAAATATTTTTGTAACACTCAGGAGGGCAGCCTAAAAAAGCACCCATCCCCTCCACAGAACTGCCAACGCCCTGTGCTGTTTGGAGTCTTACACCGGACTGAGGTGGGGCAATTGAGGTTGCGGCAAGATGAGGAAGGGCAGCCGCAAGTGATTGGTCAATGGTTCATTGTCCTCACTGCATTGAGGCAATCCAAGGTGATCAGTCAATTTGTAAGTGAAACCAATTGTCTTCAATGGATTGGTTTTTGATGATGGGTTGTTTGGAGTTCCAATTGTCTTTGGACGGTCCGGATGAAGTGTTGATGCCAGGATCATCCTTGAACTTTGCGGAGGATGGGTGCAAGGATGGAGGGATTGGTTGGAGGGGGAGATCATCCCTGCTTAGCCGAGGTGATCAAGATTGTACGGAGCAAGGACTGTCCTCACTCTCATGGGGGATCCTTGCTGGGTTGGTGTTGCAAATGGGAGGCACTTTTGTTGTTGGCCGCACAGACAATGACGGCAACAAAAGGAGGGGGAAGACTGATTAGGTGTCCCGATTGTCTATGGACAATTGGGATGATGATTGGTGGCAACGCTGGCGGCGGTTGAAAGAATCAAGCCAAGCCAAGCTGGTCTTCAGCCGCCAATTGGCAAAAGAAGCAAGGAGAGAGAAGAAAAGCAAGAGAGATTTGAAAGCCGTACACAGGGCGCTAAAAGCACCCAGGGGTACCCTAGATAACTAGGAGAAGGGGAGATAGGAAACTTGGGAAATGGATATGGGAATCATTCCAGATCAAAAAGGTTTTTTTTCCAGGATATAAATGGAGGCTATAGAAAAGTTCATAAACATTTTACTTTTTCCGTACTGGTCCAGAGGTGACCCAGATTGGGCACCACAATGGGCTGGAGGGGATTTGACCACCCCCCAGCCCACCTACCTTGACAACGCCCTGGGGGTATCAACCTCCAGGGCCCCTGGTAGGGGGATTTGACTTCCCCCTCCAGGGATTTGAGTGAAAGAGGGGGGGTGGCATGTCGGCTGGTTACACCCCCCCCCCCCCATGTGTGCCTAAGACTGGACCCAGGTGTGTCCTGGGTACCACCTGGCCAGTTGTATGGCCAGGGCCTGGTTGCATGGGGAAACAAGCCAGCATGTGAGGTAACAGGGCTGGTTGTAACAGACAACCGGCCAGGGGTTTGAACAGCTAAGGGGCTGGTTCAGCCCCATCAAATTGAAAACACCAGAAATTACCGGAATAGGCTGGTTGTAAGGGTACAGGGACTGATGCCATGCAGGCTGATGTAGCCCAAACCAAGTAACAAGGCCTGTAGAACCTGTAGAGCCCCTTTGGAGCGGAAAATTTGCCTTTTGGATTTTTTTATCATGGGCTCACAAGAGGCCAATCTTTTGTACTTAAGGAGCTCTTCTCCCTGCTGTTTTCCATGATCTATTCATCATCCAATTGAATTCATCACCAATATCATCCAACGTATTGCCCATTGTGCGAGCCCACTAGCAATTATTGACACAAGGTGTCCAGCATTTCTTTTGCTTTAAATACTTCTCATTTGCCTAAGCTAATTGCTGGCCCTAATTTTAACAATAAATCTTTTAAATTCAAACATAAGGGTTATGAATGAATTCTTGTGGGTTTCAATCATCTTCTCCTTTCCTGTAGAGTTTTAACAAAAGGGGGAAGCCTAATTTCAACCAAGCATGTTTGTTCCTTGAAAATGAATCACATGGTTCAGAGCGCACTGTGGTATCCTGAAGAAAAACAGATTGTTGAAAAATCTCAAATTGAGACCTCAGAAAACTCTGCTTTTTGCTAAACCAGCCCTGAAGCAGAACAGGATTGTGAATCTTGCAGGTGGAATGACTACCATGACCATCATGAAATTGACTTGGATAGCTCTCCTTCTGAACAAGAGTATTCAAACTTGAAAGAAATTTAAAATCCAGTTTCACTTGGGTCTCTCCTAGAAAATTCTTCACCTCAAAACTCAAGCTCACAGCCAGCTCCACTGCTACACCTTACTCAAACCCTAAAAGACTGGTCAAGACTCAAACTCCCGCAAAAATAGGGCTTTTACCACCATTATTAACCCAAAACTTATGAACAACCCATAAGTTGCAAAGAATACAAGAAATTGATTGCAGCAATCAATGCAGAGCTTGCAACAATTAAGAACCTGAGCTTTTGGGAAGACTACGGAGGTCCACCCCCCGCTAACTGTCTAAAAACCACCTGGGCCTTCTGTATCAAAGAGAATTCCCAGGGCAATCCTGTGAAGTTCAAAGCCAGGTTGTGTTTACAGGGGTTCAATCAAATTGAAGGCCTTGACTACTTGGAAACCTTTGCGCCAACCAGGAAACCCTCAACCCTCAAGCTGGTGCTCCTTCTGGCTTTAAGATCACAACAGAAAATACAATAGTTTCATGTGAAGAGTGCATTCCTTCACTCCCAATCAACAAAGACATCATCATCAAAAGCCCAAAAGGTTCTATGAAAAATAATATCCAAGTTTATTTGCGGGACACTATTTAAAGCCAACAAACCAGGAACTGCATCTTTGTGTTAGACAAGAGACTGCAAATGAAGTAAAGCAGAATAGAAGAAAACAGGTCTACCCAAGGACTGAAAATGACATGGGTTGAAAGATGCTCCAACAAATAAAAAGATGATAAGAACTAGCACGCAAGTTCCTTGAAGTCCTCTTTGATGGCCAGACTACTTCAAGTAGGATGAAAGTGCCAGATGATTAGCAGAAGTTATGGGCCAGATAGAAGAAGTGATGATTGCACCAAATTACTTGAAGTCCTTTTCAATTACCAGACGAATTCACTTTTTTCTTGAACTTGAAAGAAGGTTTTAAGAGGTAGAAGAGAATAACAAAGTGAACTTCTGGTGGAGAAGGAGAAGAAGGAAGAGACTTCCAGGATCTTTGCCGGTTGTCCCTTTAACTGACATCGGAAGACCAGCCAGATGAATATGCATAAATTGATCTAGCCCCGCGCGTGTCCCTTAAGTGAAATTTTGAGGAGAATAATAATAAAAGGAATAGATAAAAAATAAAATAAAATAAAATAAAATAAAATAAAATAAAATAAAATAAAATAAAAATAAAAATAAACCCAAAGTGGAATTAAAAGAAGAACAACACTCTCTCTATTACAATCCTTCAACTCCAATTCCAACAGTTTTCTTTTTGTATTTCTCTTTGCCTGCTTGTAACTTTTGTTTCTTTGGTTGTTTTTGATTAGAATCTCACCAGGAAAGGTGGGTTGTTGGATTTGTGCGACACACCGCGCATGCAACTCACCCACTGCGCTTGAAAACAACAAACAACTACAACCGTGTAACTACAACCACTTCAACAAACCTCATTCTCAGCTCAAATTCTTTGTAACTCTGGCTCCGTACTGAATACTTCTTAGCCTTTTTTCTCATTCTCATCTGCCCTCAATCTCTCTCTCAGCTTAAATTCAACCCTTGCCTCTCAATTCAACCCAGGTTGAATACTTGAAATTTCTCAATTGCACATCACCATCAACACAACGGTATCATTTTCCATGCCTTCCTGGTGAGACTCTCAATTCCATTCTTTGCTTGTTTCCATCTCATTTTTTAGTCAATCCTCTCAATTTTTTCCACAAATCTTTTGTTTTCAGTTTCCACATGTCTCCTTGGCTAGTGGTAATTCAGCAGTGAATCTATTTCAATGTGCAGTTTCCGAAACTCTCTGATTCACAAATCCTTTGAGAGAACCAGTAAAAGGTTTGGCATTCTGATAAAATTAAGTATTGTTTGAATTTTTTACCTGTAGTAGGTAAAAGAATCATTATCCTGGAAATCCAGTATGATGATTTTAAAACTGTCAATCTTGTGACTCAAAAATTTCACAGGATGAATCTGATCAAACCATTTGGTTGATGATCACATCTAGATTTTCCATTCATGATTTTTGCTTTTTGAAAAGATTAAATTCCTTCAAGCCTGATGAAAAACCATCAAAAACTGAGAGGAAGTTGTGCCTGGGAGAATTATAAATTGAACTAATTGGAAAGGATTTATTCAAGGGTTTATGTTTTGAGTTAGTGAATCCAACATATTTTTTTTGACCATCTCATGTTTTTTGGTGATAAAATCTAAAGGGTATAGGGATGTAAGATGATGGTAAGTTATTGACAAGAGAACTTCAACAATGGATTTTGATGGACTCTCAAAGAATTTATCCAAGGACTAGACTGAGAAGTGTCATAATTATAACCAGCAATTCGCTTAGGCAAATGAGCAGTATTTAAAGCAAAAGAAATGCTGGACACCTTTTGTCAATAATTGCTTGATGGTCTCTCACAATGGGGCAATACGTTGGATTATATTGTTGATGAATTCAATTGGATGATGAATGGATGATGGAAAACAGCAGGGAGAAGAGACCCTTAAGTACAAAAGATTGACCTCTTGTGAGCCCATGATACAACAAGCCAAAAGTAAAATTTTCCGCCCCAAAAGAGCTCTACAGGATATAAAGGCCTTTTTAATTGGTTTGGGCTACATCAGCCCACATGGCATCAGTCCCTGTACCCTTACAACCAGCCTATTCCGGTCCATTCTGGTTTTTCCACCGTTACAGGGCTGAACCAGCCCCTTTGCTGTTCAATCCCCTGGCTGGTTGTCCGTTACAACTGTGAACTTTTGGGGTTGGTCACCAAGACCAAGCTAATATTGATTTCATTTAGAACAAGTGAGTTAGAGATAGAAGTTTTGCAATGACAAGGACAGACGTGAATCTATGAAATAACCAACGGGTGGGGAAACTGGCTAGATCAGGATTCTGGTGGAAGATTTATTGGTTAGGAGAAAGGTGGGCAGACTCTTAAGACCAGAGATTAATGAACCGAGCCAGTTGCAATACTTTGATAGAAGTTGTCCTTGCGCCTAGAACAAGCTGTGTGAAGAAATCATGAGTTCTCTTGATTGATGAGTTGGAGACTTCAGAAGATCTTACTGGTGTTGAGCTGGCTGCAAGTGATGGTTGGATTGATTAATTGATGACTCATGAGTTTGTCTTGTTCTTGTGAATGGTCGTCTTGATGATGAAGTTTGAGTCCTGTAGAGACATGGCAGTCGCAGGCTGATGGTGTCGGTGGTGGTGATTGATTGCGCCGCGCTGTTGCGCGCCTTGATGATTATAGTGTGTGCACCCGGACATAGAGCAAATCCAGTGGGACCGCCAGTACAACCAGTGACATAATGAAATCAGAAAGTAGAAGAGGGAAAGAATGAGACACAACGCAGATAAATGACAAAGAAGAACACGCACCAACAAGTTGGAGTGCCTCAATATTTGTGAGATTGATTGAATATGACAAGATAGAGATCTGGAGTATGAAATGAATGAGAATGTAATTAGTTGTGAGAATTGTTTTAACAACAACCAGCCCAGTTACTCTTATTTCCTTACTTATAGGCTGGTTGCCTCATGCAGCCAGCCCCTGGCCCCACATATGGGCCAGGTGGGACCCAGGACTCACCTGGGTCTGGTCTAAACCTCACTTGGGGGGGAGGGGGGGTGTAACTGGCGGAAATGCCTCCCCCCCTCTTTCTCTCAAATCCCTGGTAGGGGTGGTCAAATCCCCTTGCCAGGGGCCCTGGGGGTTGAGACCCCAAGGGCTTTGTCAAGAATAGTGGGCTGGGGGTGGTCAGATCCCCTCAGCCCATTGCTCCTCCCCCTTGGTAAAGGGGGGGGGGAGAGCACCCCTTTTGCTTTGCTGGTGGGAGGGTGATCAGATCCCCCCCCACCGCTGGTTGCTCCCTCTTCAGCTGGCATCGTCATCCCCTGGGCAAGGGGGTGATGAAATCCCCCCTGCCCTGACCAACCTCCTTGTTGCGGCCGGTTGCTGGCTGGTTCAACCCAGCCGCCACCCCCTCCCCTTTGCAATGGCAAGCAAGGGGAGGGGGAGGGAGCCGGGGCCGCTGGCCCTTGCTTCTGCGGCGGTGGCCACTGTTCGCAACCAGCCAGGACCGCACGGGATCCCTCAGCCGCTGCAACAGCCCCCCGCAGGCCATTGGGCCCCGCGTGGGCCAAACTGAGGGATACAAGCGGCCCCAAGCAGGCGGCGGCATGGGCAGCAGCCCCAAGCAGGCTGCAAAACGGGCGGCGGCCCCAATGGGCCGCCCCAAGCCCGAAACCTGAGACAAACACACTTTGGCGGGCCAGCCCATATTTCCAAGTATGTCCAAAATAAACCTTGGGCCCAATTATGCCCATACAAGCCCATCTGGCTGTATTTGCGCATATCCCCCACCGGGCCCATTTGGGCCCGTGTACCAATGAGCCTGTTTCACGCGTTTTGAGGCCAGTTTCCCCAAATCAGTGACATCCACACAGGCCAGTATGGTCCATGTGAGTGTCCAATGGGCCGGAGAGGCCCATATTTGCATCCCATTTGGATTACACTTATACGTAGCACATGCGTAAGTGCATACATATTTTAACAAGAAGTTATAAAGGTCTGAATGTTCAAAAAAAATTTGTGCTAACCAAGATATCAAAAGAGTCTAAGATTGGTGTGAAGGGGAAGAATTTTAAAACCAAATCAGAGAATTGTTTCATACAAACAAGATGATGATGATGATGAGGGTTCAAAATTGAGCTTAGTTCAGGTTTGAATCCTTAATTGAAATAAACTAAAAAAACTTGAATCCTATCATAAAATCATATGACTTCCAAGATGAGAGAATTTTTGGATTCACAAAATCTTCTTAAATAGAATTCAGATAATTTTCTTCAGATTTTTTGGATTTATCATTTTACCTTACAAAATTCCTTCAAAAAGCAAAATTAAAAGAATTCAATTTTATCTTTTGACTTTTGGTTCCTTATGTTTGCCATTTTGACTGATTTTTTTGGTGTTTCAAGCTTTGAGAATTGTAAGAAAACTATTTAAGAACTTTTTCATAAAAATTTCAGGATTCTTTGAAATCATTTTTGACCTTTAAAAATTCAATCAAAAAACCAAAAAATTTGCAAAATTCACTTTTCTCACTGAATTTTTGAATCCTTTTGTTGGCGTATGTAATTGTTTTTTTTGGGTGATTAAAGCTTTCAGAATTTTGAATTTTAAGAAAAAAAACATTTCATTAATAATTTTTTAAGATCATCTTCATTCTTGCATACACCTTATAAGCTTCATTCAAAAAATTAAAAATAAAGAACAAATATGGATACAAATATATTGAATTTATTCAACTATGATTGGTTTTATTTTTCTACTTGATTTTTGTTGAGGGAAAAAAACCACATTGCAAAGATCCATTTTTCTCTGCACAATGGTTTTCCAAGATTTTTAATCCTTTGTCACAAAGCTTTTCCAAAGTGGATCTAACCTGGGAGCTGGCCAATGACCAGACTTGAATTTGAATGAGACTATATGTTTGGATTATTCTAAAAGAATGAAGCAAATAGGAGAAGTTTTGGAATTTAGAGTAGGAGTGGAACATCTAACCTGGGAGCTGGCCAGGAACCAGACTTGAACTTGAATGAGACTATATGTTTGGATTCTTCTAAAAGAATGAAGCAAATAGTGAATGTTTTGGAATTTAGAGTGGGAGAGGAAAATAAGTAAAAGTGAAAGTCATTAAAGAAAAAAACAGAACCACTGGACACTTCTATCTTTAAGCCAGAAGGAACCATGGCATGGAAATTTCATCCACATATTTATGGGAGCTGGGCCATAAAGGTGGTTCAGTTTCCTTCTTGCTTCTTTGTAAGTTTTACCCCAGATATCACCCAGTAATCTTGTGTACTTGAAGATTGGGTTTGAATTGAGCTCTTTCACAATTTATTTCCTGACTTCAATCCATTCTTCTGAGATCCTTTGCAAGCAAATGGCTGCTGCTCCAAAGCCAAAGTTCCCATCCCCTAGCACATCTTGAACATGGGAGATGTGTGGAATGGCTGTTTTTGGGGAAATGAAATCTTTGAAGTGGAACTAAAACCCAAAATCAGCATTTTTTATAGAAGAAAATATGTAATAAAGATAATACTCACTTCTTCAATTGATACTTGTTCAAATATTTCAGAAGAAGAATAAGATAATGTACAAGAAACCTAGAGGAAAAACCCAAAAGAAAAAAATGAGAAAATACAAAATGTACTCACTTTCACACTGATTGTTGGGTCTCCTAATACCTTTGCCCCATGAGGATGGTAAGGAGGATCACCATGTTCATTGGATACCTTTAGTCTCTTGATTCTTGTCCCAGGGTTGTATCTAGGAGAAGCAAGTTGCTTGATCACAATGGTTCCAGACCTCTGATAAAGGTTTGAATGAAAAAAATTAATGAATAATAGTATCCAAAAAATTAGCCAAAAATAAAAGAAAATGAAATCTCAAAATCTTAATTCAATCAAAATCTGGAAGCTCTTCATTGGCTGAATCTTCCCCTTCATCCAAATCTGGCACCTCTTCATCTTATTAATATTCTTCTTCAGTCAGAAATCACTCTATGTTTAAAAAATGAGAAGGACTCATCAAAAACAAATTGCAGAAAAAATAAGTATAGTTATAAAATTAACTCTTCCTCTGATTCCTCCTTCTTTTTTACCTTTCAATTTCCTTGGATGGCCTTGCGCCTTCTTGAAACCTGAACACATAAGAAAAAAAATAATCATGAATGTTGATATATTTTTTTGTCCAAAACATTGGTGACTGACTTTCAAATTGGCTATGAATTTCTTCTTTGTCCTTCCTCTCCTCTTGGGTTCTTCTAAATATTTCATACCACATGGATCTCTTTTGCTTGAGGAATGAGCTATCTTCTTGAACTTATTGGATGCTCCTTTGGGTCTTCCTCTAACTTTGGATCTTTGGGTGGAATTTGGTTCTTCAATCAGGGTAATTTGATATCTTCCACTGTAAAGCTTCATGCTTTCACCCAGATGATATAGCTGTTCTCCATGTGGCAACCTGCTGAATTCTTCAAAAATGTAAGTGAAATATAGTTTTTCAATCCTGTCTTTTGTTGGAACTTCAAGCTTTGATGAAGCTTCAGGTGATTCAGGGTTCACAGTTAACTTGAGAAAGTAAAACCAAAATCAATCAGGAAATTATTCATTTGAGCTTGAATCCAAAAAAAAGAAAAGCTTACTGGGATGGGAGCTTTTAAAAGAAATTGAGTATTAAAATCATAAATCTGGAAGATTTCACCGTCTCTGATTGCCAATTTGACTTTGTGAACACATGGTTTACCCAAGTAAGAAGAGTAATCACAGTTGTTGCATTTGGTGGAAGAATCAGGAACTTGATGAGATGAATGAATCATTATGAGGGAAAAGTGGCTGATCATTCCAGAACAATGTTCCAAACAGTGAGGCAAACCAATGAGATGCTTGAATACTTGCTGAGAAGCTTCAATGGCTCTCTTGTGGGTTTGGATGGTGATGGAACTGTAAATGTTTTGAACTACATTATAGAAAGAGCCAATAGAAGAATTGTTTAATCTTTTAATTTAGGAGCAAGATCCTTCTATTATTGATTGAATTATGTTTCCAAATTGAAAGTATTTTTTTGCCAAATAGGAGACAAACCATCTTTTTAGAGGAATCCAGTTTTCAAGAAGGTAATAAGAAGTGGGAGGATTCCAGACCAGAGAAAGTTTTGTGAAGTTTTTGTGACAGCTTGATTCAGATTTTGAATAGAACAAATGATGTCATTGTTTCTGGAATAGCCTCAATTCACATTCATATTTAAAGTGCTTCCTGAAATGAGTTTGAATATTTTTGAAAATGTGCCAGACCCATAGAAGATGATGAGAGGAAGCAAAAACTGATTCAATTGAGCTAATAAGTTCTTGTTCCTTTTCTGTCACAATCACACTAGGTTCTTTATCTTCAAATATTTACTGAAGTTGAGTCAGGGCCCAATCATAGTTCTGTTTTTTCTCTTGAGATAAGAAGCAGAATGAAACTGAGAAGCTTCTAGCAAAATTGTTTATCCCAAGAATATGAAGGAGGGGCATTCCAAATATGTTGTTTTTATATGTACAGTCCATCATAATGAGAGTAGGGAAAAGGTTGATAAGTTTCATGGAATCAGGGTGTCAAATAAATAATGAATTAATTTGACCATCCACATTTTTAATCTTTTAGGAAAAAGAAAAATTGCGGAGTTCCTGTATGAGTGTTTCCACAGGATTTTTGCCATTGAGGAAATTTTTTTGTATTTGGGATCTTTTTTTTTAAATTGTAGGGAGATCTTTATGGATAGTTGATGATTATTTTTGTATAAAAAATTTGAAAATTTTTAAAAGAGGAACTCCTGCTTTGGGTAAATTTTCAACCACCTCCTTTTCCTCCCCTTGGATTTTTCTGTGGCTGAGGTGAGTGGAGGGATCAATGGAAGGTGGATGGTTGTGCAATGGACATATAATCTTCACCACCCAAAAACCCAATCTTTACAAGAAATTCCCGGATAACCTGAAAGGAAAATTGGTCTTTCTTTATTTTTTTAATTAGTAGGTATCTTTGCTGGGTTTATATTCCCCAGATTTATCACATTGGTAAGTGTAGGCCTGATTCTTGCAATTTGATACTCTGGTAGATATTGCATATCCATGAGACTTTGCAAATGATTGGATAGCCTCAACCAGATTGGCCTTTTGATTATATGATAGCTCAGGAGTAGGGACCAGAGGAGTGGAATCAAGATTTTGAGTAGATTAATAAGGAGCAGGAATATTGGAATATCTAGTTTGATTAGATGAGATAATGGAGGATGGGCCTGGTGAAACAGTTGAAAAAGTTCTGAAAAGTGGGTGGATGTTTTATTGAGCCATTGGAAAAAGAGATTTTCTTGTTTGGAAGTATCTGGAGTGTTAAGTTGTTGTGATTAGTGGTTGGTCATGTGGTGTGAAAAGCTGTGGTGTAATGTAGTGTGGTGTGGTGTGGTGTGGTGTGGTTTTATGTGGTGTGGTGTGGTGTGGTGTGGTGTGGTGTGGTGTGGTGTGGTGTGGTGTGGTGTGGTGTGGTGTGGTGTGGTGTGGTGTGGTGTGGTGTGGTGTGGTGTGGTGTGGTGTGGTGTGGTGTGGTGTGGTGTGGTGTGGTGTGGTGTGGTGTGGTGTGGTAGGGTGTGGTGTGGTGTGGTTTGGTGTGGTGTGGTGTGGTTTGGTGAGGTGTGGTGTGGTTTGGTGTGGTGTGGTGTGGTGTGTTATGGTATGGTGTGGTATGGTGTGGTATGGTGTGGTGTGGTGTGGTATGGTATGGTAGTGGGATGGTGTGGTGGGGGGTGATGGGAGGGTGGAACAGGTCAAGGGGGTGGTTTATAAGATAATTGGGGCGCTCCAAGATGGGTGGTGTTCCCAGGAAAAGATTTTCACTCATATTGAATATATGCATGTCAAGGGCTCAAAGAAGAGTGAATTTTTTGAATTTTTTGGATTTTTTGATGGAATTTTTAAAGGTCAAAAATGAAATCCAAAAATCCTGAAAAAAAACTTTAAAAAGGTCTTCAATATTCCTCTTGAAATTCTAACAGCTTAAAAAACCAAAAATAATAAGTCAAAATGGCAAACATAAGGATCTAGAGTCAAATGGAAAATTGATTTTTTTGAATTTTGTGCTTTTTGAAGGAATTTTTTAAGATACAATAATACATTCAAAAACTCTGAGAAAAATATTTGAATTCTCTTTAAATGGTTTTTCAAACTTTTGGACAGCTGGAATTACCCAAAAAAAATGAAATAAAAAGGAAAATAAAAGGAAAATAAAAGGATTCAAATGTCCAAAGAGAAATTTGGTTTTTTTGATTTTTTGTCTTTCTTGAAGGAATTTGTTAAGGTGAAAGGATACATCCAAAAAATATGAAAAAAATATTTGAAGAATCTATGAATGTTGGTTGAAATTTATGCCAGCTGAAATAACCAAAAAAAATAATTAATGAAAATAGCCAAAAGGGTGATGATAAAATCACAACTCCCAGTTGTGTGGGAGTTGTGTAGGTCCCCACACGACCTGTGGGAGGTGTGTAGGGCCTCACACAACCTTTTTAAGCTGTGTAGGGACCAACACAACCTTTGGGAGTTGTTTAGGGCCCCTCAACACGTGCAGACTCATATGCTACTCCAAAGGGTTGTTTCAAACGCGGGAAACCCCTGGGGGGCATATACCCCCCAAAATGGGCATTTTTGATTTTTTTACCCCTGTACACAACCATTTAGAAATGTGTACAGGGGTATAAAACTGTCCTGGGGTTGTTCATCAATCTAGTTACTTTTATTTCATTTCATATTTTATATTTTATATTTTTGTTTTTTTGAACCAAAAAATCAACATATTTTGATTTTTTGGTTGATTTCCGTTTTTTTATTTGGTTTATTTTGATTTTTTTAAGCATGAAATTCTTTTATTTGTTAGGCACAGAAAAAAATTAGGTTTTATTTATGTACAACCCTACACAACTTGAATTTAGTTGTGCGTTGTGCCACAAAAAACTGAACCATGAGGTGGGGGATGCACAACTGCATTCAAGTCATGTGGAGGCTAAAAAACTCAATTTTAGTTTTTTAGCTTGCCACACAACTCAAATTGGATGTGTGGCAGGCTAAAAGACTCAAATGGGCTTTTTAGGATGCCACATGGCCCATTTGAGCCATGTAGCATGCCACACGTCCCATTTGAGTAGTGTAGCATGTCACACAGCCCATTTGAGTCGCGTAGCATGCCACATGGCCCATTTGAGTCATTTAGCATGCCACATGTCTCATTTGAGTCTTGTATCATGCCACAAGGCCCATTCAAGTTGTGTAGCGTGCCACAAAGCCCATTTGAGTTGCGTACACCACTCAAGGAGTTGTGAATTTAACATTACCCTAGCAAAAATGATGAGTCAAAAAACCCATTCAAAAATTTATTTTTACGGAATTCTTTCATTTTTTTATAGCATTTTTGAGGGGGTTCTAATGGCTCCAAAATTACCAAAAGGTTAGGGGTTCAATAACCCCTGCTACGGGTCTGCGCAGTCAGAATACAAAAAAATGAATTCTTGAAAGTTGTGTGAAATATCAAAGGTGGGAGACCACGCGCCAATGTCAAAATGTGTGAAATAAAGGGTTGGATGCGCAAAAAAAAAATGCCCTGCATTTACTTCTTTGAATATAAATAATTATTTGTGATAGAAAGGAGATATTGTTTACAAAAAATAAAAAAAAATGCAAAACTTTCACTTAAACCTATTGAATGGGTGGAGTTCAGGAATCATGAAAAATTACAACAGAAACTCCATCAAGTGCACAAATTATCACACAAATATCAAATTTTCATTTTTTGGAGATATTCAAATTCAAGTATTTATTTCAGCCAAATGGATTCAGTGACTCTTATCAAGATAAGACAATCTTAAAATAAAGGAAATAGTAAAAAAACCATCAGAAAGACTGGGAATTGAGTTGAAACCAAGCAGAAAAATGGCCAAGACCACCTTGTGATGGAGCTTGATTAGCTGGATCTCACTAAAAACAAGATGTATACAAACAATAGGCTTGAGTTTGTTTTGGCTCCTCCTAGGCTTGCATGTCTGTGTGAGATATGGGTCTTTAAAGCTTCTGGTTAAATGGTTGCTTACTTTGACTTGAGGTTGGGTTTCCTACATGTTCATGTCTGTCCTCACAATATTCCCTTTTATCTGGATGATAGTCACCCAACCAACTGCACCTGGTGTGCAAAATTGCCTGTGCCCTTCTGTTGTTTCTGGATTGACAGCCAGATCATTAGCTATCACTCCTCCTTGATAGGTATGGGAGCAGGTTTACCATTTTTCTAGCTTAAATGAATTTCACATACCCCCAAGGTTTAGTAGGTAGGTCAGCAAACCTTTCCTCAGAAAGGAAGTGCTTGACTGAGAAACAAGAATTGGCTACTATATTGCAGAGGTATTGGTAGAAAAATTTGGTATTCCTTGTGTTGGGAGTCAACTGCACCTCCTTTCTTATAAATTTTTCACCCCTTTTATTGTTAATCATTATTGGGAAATGTAGAAACAAGAGGGGAAAACCCCATCATTTTTCGAAGGAATTTGGAGGTTATTTGTCCCTTGCGTCTGTAAGGAGCTGAGCTCACTGTTCAACCATCAACCAGAGAGAGAGAGTGTGTTTGAGTGTGAGTGAGTGATAGAATGATAAAAAGAGATTAGGGATTCCCTTCTTTCCTTTCAAGTGTTTTGGGAGCTTCTCTCCTCTGTTGTACGCCCTATATACAACTTAGAGTTGAGAGTGAGGTATTAGTACCCCCTCATCAAAAAAAAAATGCTCATTTGTGTGATCTCCTTGTAAGTAGTACACAGGGCCTCTTGCCCATAAAAGGATGGGCTATAACCTTCCTTTTGCCCAAGGGATCATCCATGAATCATCCATTATATTCAATCAATAAATCCATGGGGTCCTTTCCATTTATCTGAGCATCCTTATCCTGGGTATATCTTTTGATTTCCCCTTGATCCTTGAGCCTCCATACTCAAATCTTTGATCTGTCCTCTGTGACCTTATTTTTTATCACAAACAAATAGCCTTTCTGGTTGAAGGAGAATTCATTTGACTGAATTCTTGAGTGTGTTATACCACTCTTTGATGCCTTTTTTGAACATACTGGTATGATCATTCTTTTTGATCATCCTTCTGGAACAAGTCACGTTTGACTGAGAGGTTTCTTTATGCTTGAAACCTCAAGTGTTAAAATTCCCTTTATTTCTTTAAATTTGGATTCCGCCACGCTATTCTTGAGTCCCTTGAGAAGTTTTGGGTTATTCTTGTTCAAACTTGTTACTTTGTTGCTTCTAGAGCTTCATAAAACAAATTTCTTTGTTTTGTAAAGCCACCCACATTTATCTGGTACCCTTCAAAAGCTTGATTACGGAGAGTTGGGCAGGTTTATTGAGAGCCTGGATGTTGTTTGGGATTGAGTTGATCTTTCCTAATCTTCTTCTGACAACCAGAGTTATGAGCTTTTGGGTGTTGTTACTCACAACAGCCTTGTTCTATTGAACTCTGAACAAACTTTCACTTATTCTTTTCAAGTCTTTTTCCGCACCATCTTGTCTCAGATAGTGTTGTTCCATTTCTAACAAATACTATCAAACTCATACCTTCTCTTTGATTCCTTATTTACAAGTTTGTGGATCTTGATTCCGGTTACATTTAAATATTTTTTTAAGGCTCAGGAGGGCAGCCTAAAAAGCACATTTCCCCTCTGCAGAACTGCCTGCGGCTCAGAACTGCTTGGAGTCTTACACTGCCAAACTTGCCTGTCTATGGGTTCCCCTCCCCATATAGCACTGTTATTATCCCTCTCCTACGTCTACAAAAATATCAATACCTGAAAACTTGACCAGATACACTTTGTTTATTTGATCAGCTTCCTTGGAGAAGATTTCAGATCTGCATGGAAGGCAGGATGATGAGTCTGGATGTGTACAGCTGCTGAGACCGCAACCAGAAATGCAGTTCCCAATCATAGGGCTAAAAAGTTTTACCACAGCAAGGGATTGGGATAACTAGAATAAGCAATAGATTGGATAACCATCTCACTTTCTTAGCAGACACATTCATTGCCACAAACTTGGCCACCATTTTAAAATAGGCAACAATAGATTTTTCTTTGCAGCCCGGTAGATTGAATTGCCAAATAGTGTAATAATGTATCCATTTCTTGATTTTCTGGTGACTTCTGAGGTACAATAGTCAGAATCTTCCCATGCACATTCCCAGCTTGGCATTTTCAGAAAATTTGAAGTGAATCACCATTAACAAGGTTCCCTTGAGATACCACAGCAGATGATTTGCAAAATTCCAGTTTTCCTCTGTTGGGGAGTTGGTGTAGCCCAAAATAATATCAAAAGTGAATTTGATGTTTGTTCTTGTGTTAATGGACAGGTGAATTAGTATCCCTACCTCATTTTGCATGAGTTTTATGTCAAATGCATGTGATTCAGAATAGGAAAGATGATACAGGTTGAGAGGAGCAGTAGCCTTGAAAAATTTGACCAATTCCATTCCTCAATTGCCTTTTTTAAGCATATATGGTGTTGATAGAGCACTAGGGACGCATTTGTTTTCCAGTCTAGAGTGTACCCAAGATGATTCACCGGATATTCTTGATTTTTAATGTGATAGATTATCTTGATTCAAATGAGAAACTTTACAAAATGACAAGGATCAGGGCCAACCAGGAGTCTTTTTTCAACATGAATGTGAAGCATTATGCTGTTTTCCCTCTTAAAAAATAGGGAATTTTCTCCCTGTGACAAAGCAAGCCCCAGTTTGAAAGAGCAGCCAAATAAGTTTGAATTAAAACACTGAGGCGCCTGTTTTTTACTGTAGAGAAATTTTACTCAGCTTCAAGACCCATGTCTCCTTACCTAGCACCTCAAACCCTGCTACTTGAAAAACTTATATTTTTGTGTCAATATCACCATACATAAAAGTCCTGTCCATGTCAGATTGAAAAGCTTTCAGGCAGTGATGGACAGCCATGGGCAGAAGAAACTTGAGGAAATCTATACAACCAACAGATGAGAAGGTTTTTAGATAATGAAAAGGGAAATGATGGTTATTACCAAAGCACACCAAAAAAGGTTTGTGTTGAATGACCTCCCCAACTTTGCTTTTTTTTTGAAATAAGTGCCACATACACCAATGAAAATATTGTTGTTGGGGGGGCGGGGAAGCACCAGCATTCCACTATTGTAATTGATCAGAGACAGGTTCTCACCTGCACTATACTACAACACCAGAAAGCACTTTGTGGGGTCAGAAAATTCCTCCTTGACCAAAGTCACCTCTGAAAGGACGGAATCATTGTCCTCATTGTCATTGTCAAAATTGGCAACATTGAGTGAGGATTGTGTGCCTCTGGAAGCAGAGCAAGTTCAAGCAGGGATACCTTCAGAGGAATCCAGGGAACTACTTTTCTATTTTGGAGCTTTGTTTGAGTAGAGTAAATAGAAAAATTTCTTGGATAGAATGGCTTTTGGAATGGGAGAGGCCGTGGTTTTGATTGAGGGAATTTTTAATTTGCCCAGCAGTAGGTCTAGAGTCAGAGAGGGTGCAGGAGTGATCAAAACTTTCTGAGGGGCTACTGCACATGCTTAAGAAGAATTAGACAAACCAGAAGGGCTCTGAAAGGGGAAAGGGGCTTCATTATGAGATGAGGGTGAGGAATTTGTGTAAAAATTGGCATGGTATTTGGGAGGTTTCTTCAAGGAAAGTTGACTACCATAGTTCAAAGCTGCCTGAGGATGAGTGAAATTCCAACTGATGGTGATATTATTTTTGAGAGGGTTTAGGAAAAAACCAGTGTCTGAATATGGTTTTTAGACAAGTAAAATCAGAGGGGATGACCAAGGAAGAATCTTTGAGTATGGTGATTGATGGATGTGTACCTTTAGCCCAAAAGTAATGAGTTTATTAAGATCTCTGATTCTCCAAATAGTGCAATTATTTGCAGTGAGTATGCTCACCATAGATGAAAACTTGACGGACTGAGAGGGTAAGAGGTTGATGAGAGTTGAAGGTTAGAATGCTTCCTCATTCCAGTAGGAGATTGATATGGAGGAAGGGGAAAGAAGGCATTTTATCTTTTTGAGCATTGTCCAATTGAATTTTTCAGCTAACCCATTTATTTGCCAAAAAATGAGCTGGAACTTTTTCAAGCAATATTCAATGGGATTGAAGGAAAAGGAATCAGTTTAGCAGAGCCAAAATCACCAAAACAATTAAAATGAAGGAACGCAGGCATAATTTTTAATTTTTTCTTGATTTCATGAGTGAAGGAGATGATGCAAGATTTAAAGTCTGACTTATTTTTAATGACATAGATTCTATTGAAGCAAGTAAAATTTCAAATTATTACCAGAATGTATTGTAGGCCATGCTTGGACAGCTTTGTAATCTGAGGAAATTCAATTTGGAGTCAATGAAAAGGATTGTGAGATGAAGGTAGTGGATTTGAGTGAGATGAATGCTTGATATTACAGGTCTTTCACATTTGACAGTTTTCGGAGTAAAACTTGGGATTGTGATCTTTGACTGAGTGGATTGAAACTAATTGTTTGAGGTACTCATTGGAAGGGTGCCCTAAGACCAGATTCAAGTCATTTTGGTAATATGGAACCATCAAGGAGTAGGAAAAAATGGAGCAAGCTGATTTCAGGAGAGCCACATATAGATTTCCTATGCAGAGAAATAAAAATAATATTTTTCCCAATAGATTGATCAGAATGGTGAAATGCTTATGTAAAATCTTCAGGCCATAATCTTCTTAGTTGTTTTGATGAAAAAAAATTTCTGGGACCTTGAGAAGCATAGTACACATCATATATTAGGGTTAAGCCAATGTCCAACTTTCCCATGTGATTGATCTGAACCTCTCCTCTGTAGGTATTCAGATTTTTTGTTAGTGGAGTTCTCTCTTGGATAATTTATTATTCACAGACAATTTAAAAAGAAGCTCCAGAGTTTTAGATGAGCTCCTGTTGATACATTTTGAGCTTTTAGTTCTGTAGACACCTTTGTCATTGAGTTGAAAGCCTCTTATTTCTGGGTCAGAAAACTTGTTGCTGATAATATTGGCTGTCTCCTTGTTTGTGGAGTAATCATATTCTTCAATTGCTTTGAGGGGAGTTGGGACTGTAGTTTCGTTAACTCCTTTGAAATATGGCTTATTTTTGTTTGAATATCTGTGTCTTTCTTGAAAGGGATTTTTATTGTAGGAGAAATTGAATTGGGTTGGGTGGTGGAGAATTACGCCTGTTTTGACTGTTGGAAATTTTTTGATCTTGACCATGATTTGGGACTTGATTGATGGGCCAAATATGCAGTTTGAGAGGAATGCAACTTGCTTTGGCTGTCCTCAAGCATGATTCAATTCCTTAATTTTTCATGTGTGAATGGTTCCAAGTCATAAGAGGATTGTACCAAGTAGGACAGTGATTAGTCATGAAAAATAATTTCAAGAAACAGGAACACCTCCATGCCTTGAAACACCTCCAGGAATCTCAGATTGGAAGGATTCCCTGCTAGATTTTTGACAAGATTGACATGATGATTCTTGAATTGGGCAATGTTATATTGAAGCAAACCTCCTGTGTTGTAAGATAGGTGAATGAGTCTGAACAGCATGTCACCAGAAACTATTATAAATTTTATGCTTCATGCATGGGCCAAGGAGTGATAGGCTGATGAAAGGTTGGTGCAAGACAACTATATCTCAGATTGAAGGTTGTGTTCTACCACTTTGTATGATAGGCTGATGGCATAGGAGTTCATCTTCAAATTTTATTTTGTTCCTTTATCCTTTTCTATCCATTTACTGTCTGAGATATCCTTTTTAACATTGCCAAATGAAAAATGCTGAAACTGGGATTTCCATTTATGAAAATTATGAATATTGAGCTTGACTAATTTTACCACAGTAGATTACTTGTGCTTGGACTGATAGCTGGATAAATCCTTGATCTGAATACCGCAGACCTTATCCCTCAAGCTTTCCATTTTTTATGCACTAGTCATTAAAACCTAGATTTCATTTTCTTAAGAAGTACTTATGACCAATAAGTGAATATTGCTACCAAGAGATATTTAAATTCAATTATTTCTTGCAGTAAAAAAGTTTGAGTAACTCTTATAGAAATAAGAAAATATTAAAAACAAGGAAGTAGTATAGACATGATGACAAATACTGAGAGGTGACCTGTAACCAAACAGAAAAATGGCTGAGACTATCTCCTGATGCAGCTCAACCCGCTGGATCTCAATAAAACCAAGAAGTATAAAAAAGATAGGCTGGAGTTTCTTCTGTCTCCTCCTATTTTTGTGTGTCTGGGTGAGATCTGATTTTGTAGAGCTTCTGGTGAGGTGGTTGCTGACTTCTAATTAAGAATAAGTGTTGTATGTGTTGAGTTGCTTCCTCACAGTATTTACCTCCATCTTAATGAGACTCAGAGAACCCACTGCACCTGTTTGCGCAACTTTGGCTTTTCCCTGCTGCCATTTCTGAATTGACGGCCAAAGAATTACCTAATATCTTTTAAATTTGATATTTTTATTTTTTACTTGATGAAAATTTTGTTGAAATGTTTCAAAATGATTGGATTGCCTTATGAAATGGATCAATGTAGTCTTTTTTTAATATTTTTATGCTTGTTACAAAGGTATTTACATTCAATCACAAATCTTTAATTTTCTTCAAAGAAGTATGTTTTATATACTTTTTATTAAAATTATTGATTTTCAGCCTCCTGGATGACAAGATCCTTGCTATCCTTTAGCTACCAGAGGTTATAGAGTAAATAAAAAATATATTATTCAATTAATGCAGCAAAAATACGTAAAATATTTGGATAAACCTTATTGCAAGGTTGATTGGTTTGGATATGGTTTATTTTTATAAATCAATATAAATAAATTGATTATTAAATATTATAATAGAGGGGCCACAATTATATTGGGGATCTTTAACACCTCTCTTCAGGTAATCCAGTATGAAAACACATAGGCCTGGTTACTTTGGAACCTTTAATTTATATTCTTAAAGGATATATTTCCCAAAGATAATATGTATATGAAATACACAGTGGAGTGGCAGGGCTTTGTAACAAAGCTGCCACAACAGAGAAAGCATAATAAGACTAACTGGTATATCATTAAATCCTTTGGGTACCTGGTAGGGATGTGCACTGATGGGTTAAACCTTTTTACTGGGGTTATAAGGTTGGTCAGCAGTTTAAATTGATAAAAACAGGCTGGGGAAGGATATTATTAATCAGACTAAAGCCATAAATCACTTACTTATCTCTTAGAAGTATTTGATTACCTTGGCACGGGGTCTGGATGTAAATATAACAGGGTCTCTGGGTATCAATATCCTCAAAAGAGCTCTTTATTTATAGCTTTTTGAGTCCCAATATTGTGCTTCTGAGGGGAACAGGGGCTCAAAGGGACGGAAACTGAGTCTATGAGGGTAAAAAGTGGAAGCCTGTCACGTTTTTTTGTTGCTTTAGCACGGGTAGCATCTAATTCCACAGGGTATGGGAATTAGTCTTCTTTATAATTGATATTTGCACGTGTGAATAACACTAATCTGTCCTTTTTATTTATTATTTAATTAATTATCCTTAGTAAATGTTCCCAGGAATTTAATGATTATTTTAAAAGACATTCCTACAGATAGTATGATGTCAGGTGAGCTCTCATTATGCATTAAATAATTGGAGTAAAGTAATGATATTGATTTTACTCCTCATTTTCGAGTTTCAGTTGATTTACTAAAATAATTACTTAAAAATATAAGTCATGGGTATTCATGTTATATTTTTACATCACTAGTTTTCTTAGTATTTAAAAAAAAATATTGATGTCTATAAATTCTCATAATTGTATATTAAAGTATTTTAATATATTTTTAGAAGTAGTCATTATCTCATTTTCGACATTTTTGGTACTTTGAATTATATTTAATAACAAATATTTATAAAGTTTATATAGGTATTTTTATATAATTTTATGTATTTTTAGACTATCTACTATCCACTGGAACATTCATTAAATATGTAGAATGTTCTCGTGTAGTTTGTAGCGTGTTTCCGCAGTACCTAGGTTTCTCAGACCACCTGTCACTTTGTAAACCCGTAGTCCCGCGTCTGCGTACTTGTCAGAGGCCCAGGGCTGCGTACAAGGCTTTGACAGGGTGAAAGTGATGTAGCTCAGCCGCGCGTGGGTGTATTGGCTGCCGCTGCCGCGTGCGTGAATTGTGAAGGAACACATTTCCATTTGTAACTCCTAAAATATACACAAAAACTCAATTCTGACTGAATTTTAGGTGTGGAACCTATATGTGACAATACATGTAAAATATTCAATTGGCCAAAAAGTAAAATAGTGGTGCCGTGGTATTTTGTTTTTTCCTTTCTTAACTATTTAAAATTATAAGTAGTTGGATTTCAAGGGTGGGGTCAGTGAGTGACCCTACCTAATCTTGGTTGGAAAATCCATTTTTGCAATAATATTAATAGTTTTCCTACTCCTTCTTAGGTTAATTTTTATATTATTATTTTATGTTATTTCTCTTACTTTTGCGGCTTGCTCTGCAATAGTAGCAAGCTGAAATTAATTTACTGGATTATAATGTTTTCTGGATAATTGAAAATTTTCAAACTGCCATTATGAAATAGGTATACACAGAATTTTTTTTTAAGTTTCTTTATTTTTGGTGCAACTATTTATATTCCACTGGACGTATCTAACTTTGTGCAAGGAATTTGATTTCTCATCATTTTTCACATTTTTCCTGAAT
Source organism: Puccinia polysora (assembly GCA_025617555.3). Classification (NCBI taxonomy): domain Eukaryota; kingdom Fungi; phylum Basidiomycota; class Pucciniomycetes; order Pucciniales; family Pucciniaceae; genus Puccinia; species Puccinia polysora. The sequence continues at coordinate 51,045,887 of CM062625.1, read as the reverse complement.
TGGATGAATTTTTTTTTTTTCAAATCTTTTGTCACATTTGAGCTCCTTGGAAAAAATTGATATTTATACAATTTTTCAATATTTAACTAACTCAATTGGTGTGAATATTTGTATTCTGCAAAACTTGCTACCCCAGATAGGTCCCGTGGGGGGGTCTGAAGACCTGAATTTAGCCCCCCTCCCCCAGTTTTTCAATTAATGTTTAGAGCACTTTGGATAGTCAAAGCAACATCAAATGGTGTGTTCTCAAAACAAAGGTACTTCTTTAAACCTGAAAAAGGCTGCATGCCTTTATGCGGTGGGAAAGCACACCAATTGAGGTGATTGTAGTAAAAACAATTACCATAATGATGCCAATGACTCCTTTGGGCATAAGTTAAGAATTTCTTTTGATAAAATAAAGCCTTGTGGAATCATTGGTACTCAGATTAGTCATACTTTTGGCATGATTTTATCCTGTCCCTTCCAGAATTCACTATTTCCAGAGTGAAAAATTGGATCAACTTATCTTGTTAATGGAATCAGTCAAGGTCTTCATAAATTATTTTGAGGAATATTCTTGTGCAGCAGATTTCATATTGGATATTTAGTTGGATCAGCTGGAAAATTTGGATTTATAGAAATAGAAAATACAAATCAAACTCCAAACTGACATGAGTTTTTTTTGTAATAAAAGTGAATTATTATAATTTGAAATTCAAAAAAAGCCCTGATATAGTAGTTTAATATAAAGTCTGTCTCCATGTGTGAATTTCTTTTCATTGAATCACCTCAATTTTTGGGATGAAAGCATGAAATAATAATAAAGAATTTTCAATTAAGATAGCTTCAGATATTTTCCTATCCTCCTTTTAGTCAAAATTTTTGATTAAATTTTCTTTATCCTCCACAATTCATTTGATTTACTTAACTTGAATAAATTCTTCAATTTTTTTTTCTGAATTAATCCAGGAATAAATACATTTCTTGTAAATTTGATGAAATTCTTACTCATTTTTTTTCAAGATATTTAATTTCCATTCAAAAAAGTTTTCTGTAATTATTCACCACATGAGGGAGATTTGATGGATTTTATTACCTGAAAAGATGAATGTATAATGAAATGATTTTTTCTGAAATTGGGGTAATCATGATTGATTGAATTTTTCACAATACTAGAAAGTAAATGTGCCAATTTTCCTGAACTAATCTTCATTCAATTTTTTTAAAAATTCAATTCAACATTTTGAAACAGCGGCAATTTTTTCTTTCTTTCTTTCTTTTTTTATTTTTCTAGCTAAAATTTACAATCAAAGGGAGAAACTTCAAATCATAACTGTCCAATAAAAATTTCAACAAAATTTTTCACATAAATTCAAAACAAGAAAATGCTTCCAGGTCTACAACAGAAAAAAAAATTAAATCTTATTGAGTCTGAAAATCATAGAATGCTTATGCTTCCAAGTTTTTGATTGATTTTCGATTTAGATTTCAAGCTCCACACGGCCTCCAGGTAGTTAGCTCTTTTTCTTGATAAGTAGATAGGGAAATTCCTAGGCTAAATCCCGATTAAATTAATTTAGGTTGGAAACACTAAATTTGACTCTTGGCTTTAAATTTTCTGCTCATGCTATTTTTTACGGTTTAACCAGCACACTAAGTTTGATAAGAGCAAGTTGCGATGAAATTTCCTTTCTTGTTACGCTCCAAATATTTTCCAGAATGACTCAAGTACAAAGAATAATAGTCGTCATTACTGATCCTCGCGCTTTGTACCCTCTTTCTTTCGGAATCTCGAAGTGTACGGACTTTGAAAGCCGCTTCCATGTAGGAGTTTATTAGGCAAGTCGTTGAACAAAATGCGGATGGGGACGCTTGAATGAGAGCCTTTGCCCCCTGCTTCGTGCTCTTTTCATTGAAATCACAGTCACGTGCAATGCTTTTTTTGCGACGGGCGGACAGGATGGTCGAGGTGTGGCAACAAATAAAAAGAAACAGAAATATCAGCCTACGTGCTTTGTGTTGGGAATAAGGTTGTCAGATGATAAAGATTTCGCACTCATGACTTGGATAGATTCTTGCATCACAAGCGATGCACCAGTCAGTGTCCATATTCACCGCTTTAGAAAACACTTCGGCTTTTAAATTTCTCGCCCGAAACGTTTTTTTGGAATCCAGGGCGTATCCGGGATCCGTCAAAATAGAAGTAAAGCTCAGAGTCTATTGGGCCTGCTCAAGCTCTGTACCAGACTCTTAGTAGACTGTGCAATTGCACCTTTCAATTCAGCGAGTCTTTTTTTTTTTTGGTAGAGGAACACCACCCTAATTTCTTGCGGTAATACAAGCTGGTTCAGATCTAAGAATTCAATATGTCAATATATTAAAATGATAGGTCAGTAAGGCGTTAGATATGAAGAAAGATCCAGTCCTCTTCGAAGTGTGATGCTGAAGGGCTTGTGCCCACCTAATATAGTCAAGATAAGGTGGCGAAAGCAGCTGTGATTTATAGAGGGAAGATTTCTGCCTCCTCCCGATCAATGTATTCTCGACGTTTGTATACCCAAGTAAGTCTAAGATGTAAGCTAGATTTTTTTTTGGAAGACCTATTTGGCAAGGAGCAGGTAAGATACAAAGCTCAGCCGTGATATACACATCGTGGGACCGTCATTCTCTTCTTATAAGAGCATTTTGTGGTTGACCTCTATTGAACTTTGAGTAAAATACCAATAACAATTGAATCAGAGCAAGAGGAAGCATCGGCATGTCTCAGCTGAAGTGGAGGTCAATTAAATGGATAATTTGAACTGTGAAGTTCCATGAGCTGGATTTGGAAAAACGATTGATTAAATGGAGCAGAATCGGAGTTATGGTATTCAATAGTTTCGTTATATGACTTGCCCTTGGTTGCTGTTCGCTTGCTGATGGCGGCGGAATTCTCCACACTAGACTGTAGGCAGCCAGTTATGTATGGATGGTCTGAGTTTCAATTGATGTTTCAGGAAACGTGCATTACACCTCATGAGAACTGGCGTAAGATGGCCATTAATTACGCAAGGTTTTCAACAGTCACCCCGCTCTAACGTCTTCGTTTTGGTCTGCAGCAAGGTTAAAATGCCGAACCGCCTGTTTGTGATCGATGCATACCTCTGCCCAGAGGATTGATTGTCCACATGTTTGGTGGGATCGCTCAACATCAATTGGGATTCCAGTGGGTAGTGTCGAAACCTCCGACCAGCTACACAAAGGAGACCCTCTCAAAGCGAGGCAAATAATAGTTCTCCGCCATACACACAAGCTTGATTGTACAATAATTTGGAGTATCTGGGAAATCATTTCTCGTCTCAAACGGATGCGCCTAACACCAGTCCAGATTGATTGAGTCTGCCAGAGTGGTGGATGGTGAAATCATACGTCGTACGCACATCACCGAACACCTTAGTGCATCCCAAACTAATTATGTTGTGAACGACTGAGAGCCAACTGGGTCATGGTCCTTGGCTACTTAAATCGGCAATGCCCCGCAGCCGGCCGAGAATCTCCCCGCCAACACCAACTGGTCCGATCATCAAGTCCGATGGATACCACTACAGTCATTCTCCCACTCGTTTTGCATCCTACCGTAGGAGCAATCGGAAAAGTAGCCTGTATCGCGCGATTGCTTGAATGACCATCCTCAGGAGATTGGCATGAAAGACTTGGTTTAATTCTTGGAATTGAGTCTCGGCAACACTAAACGCAATCTGCAGCTGAGGGCTGATTACGAGCACTCTACTCTTATCTTTCTCCTAAAGGGATATCCTTCAATAACTCGGCTCGAAAATCAACCCACCTGATCGCTGGGTTGCATGACCAGCCGTCATCACCCAAAACTGAGTCATCAGTCCAACTCAATCTGTTACACGACAGGTTATCTTGCCTCCTATCGAAAATTAGGATGAATTACAGGCTCGTTGATTATGAACGGCTGTTTCACCTATGTATGAAAGAGGTAAGGCCTTTTTTATTTGTTTTAAAATTTTTGGAATTTGATGGAATCAGTTGGGGTCAATGGCAGAGCCCTAAAACACTTAAATATTGTCATTCGCTACTCCGTGTGGTGCATTGATGGTGGTTGGAAACCACTAAGCAAAATATTAAAGCAGGTGGATTAAAAATAATCTGAGGAATAAGACAAATAAATCTCTTACAAAAGACAAGTAAATAAATAAAGCATTTTCTTTTAAAAAAGATAAAAAGACTTTCAAAAAAATCCTCAGGATGAATTTCTGGATGCAGCGAAAGCCTAAATAGAAACACTATCTTGGGATGTATTACACATACATGCAAGAAACAATACATTTTTCTGCCAAGGAGATAGCCTATTGTATGATTATAAAACTAAAAAGCATTTTCAAAGGGAAGGAAAAAATTATGCAACTATGAGTCAAGCTCATTTTTTATGCCCTGATATTCTGATATATTGAGTTTAATAGAAAACACTGCTGTGATTTATTAAAAAATGGGAAATGGCAAATTTATCCAATACCCCTTTCAAAAAATGGAAGGTTCCACCAAGAAGGACCATTTCAAAGCAGCCATTGAAATTTCCCCATGATTTTTTATTTCAAAATGTTTGTGGAAATAAATGGTTTATTTCAAAAATAAAATATAAGTTCAACAGATAACATTCAAAAATTGTGGTTCCATTTTCTCCCGCCAAGCCCTCACTCCATCCATATAATAAGACCTCCAATATCCTCCCCAAAAATGAAAAACAATTGCTCCAATCTAAGTATTTGAAAAAATAAGATTTTTTGAAGGTTCAGTTCTTACTCCAATATTAATAAATTTTTCCTTCTATCAAGATTTCAGTAACATCAACTGCACATAGAAAGGTAATGGTCAAAAATGATTTGGAGCCTCAAAATAAGCTTTTTTGGAGAGTTTTATTTGAATTATTGTTGAGAATTTTTATTTCAATACGGTAACTAACTCTTGTAGTAGTATATACTGATGGAAGTATATCAATACATGATTTTAAGTAATGGAATGAACAATGATATGAGATGACAGCGGAAAGTATAAAGGCAAGAATGATAGGTTACCTGATCTGGGTGCACTGCTATCTAGACTAGAAAAATTGGTCACAGACAGGAGGTGAGGTGGAACTAATGGTTCAGACTAGACTAACAACAGTAGGCGCAGAGTAAGACAGAGAGATAAAGAAAGACAAGGACATGATGAAGCCAATCAATGAGAATTCTCAATAGACCATGAACTAGGGGTGCAGAGGGTGATACTCTACCTGTGCTAGAGTTAGTACCTGCTCCTCCTGAAACCTGCAATGGATGTTGAGTGATCAATTGTGAGTGCTGGGGTTCTTGGGTTATGTTGTTAGATGTCTATGGTGGTGTTGAAATGTGGACTGACTGGGAATGGGATGTTGGTAGGACAAGGACCAAGAGATGGAGAGTTGGAAGGATGAGGGGGAAAAGAGGGGGAGTTGGAGGGATAAGGAGAACTCTGGATCCTGTTGGTAGGCTCCGTATGTGGGCCAAGGAGAGTAGGGATGTTGGCCAATTAAATAAATGTGCGGCTGCTTCCAGAGCGCCTTGAGAATAGGGACTGCTGGGGCTTAGGTAAGTGCCTGGGAACTCCAAGAATGTGGGATCTTCACTTAACATTTTACATTTCAAATGGATACAGTTGAGTTATTTTTTTTTGCTGCTTGATTCCTCCAGAAAATATTACCTCCAACACTAAAAAAATGCTTTTTTACACTTATTTTCCTCCAAGAAAAAAAAACCTAATAAAACAAAACCTCTCAGCTTCTTTGCCCTACTGAAATTCATCATATGCCTCCAAAGAAATATATAAAAATTTTGAAATCTTCTAGGGCCATTTCAAAAATTCCTCAACCCAAATACTTGAAAAAGAATCAAAATATTGGATAATATTATAAATTTTCATTGGCTCCAAACCCAAGAAAATAAAAAACAATTTTTTTTCAGATAACTCTAAATTTATTTCACACTTAAAACTTAAGGTTTATTCTTTGACTACAATCCCAATATATCCCATCTCCTCAGTATTTGCTACCTCATTCTAATATTATTTCATTAAAAGCACACTAGCCATCAATTAAATTCTTTTTACCACTGCTGGTTTCAACACAAGGGACCATCTTATTAGAATTACTCATTCACTCCTCAAAATCTGTTGAGAAACTGAAGATTGATTAAGCACCAGAATGAGGACTGAGGGCAGAAAAACAGGAATTGCAAAATTCAATACCCCCATAGTTAGATACACCTAATAGGGTGTCTCAAAGTTAGCAAAACCACCATTAGAAACCTGCCATTTTTTTTGGCCAAACCCGCCATAAAAAATGGTGGTTTTTTTTGGAATATGGGCTTAAGGATATGGAGAGGAAAGGGATGAGAGGGATCAATTATGCCAAATAAGGATACAGCCTGACTCAGGGGGGTCCAGAAGGGGCCAGATTTGGAAGGGCTTCAGAAATTGGGCACAGATGAGAAGAGTGAAATCTGATGTCTTTCAATCAAGGAATGAGGAGACTTAAGAGGATTTATAGAAAACTCAGAGACCACAAGTTGGTAATAATAACATGTTGAATATTCAAAGACATAGAGAGTGAGTAAAATGGGTGAGGAACAAGTTTTAAAAACAAGAATCACAGAGGCTAAGAGTAGTGACATTTGATTATCAGAAGCCTGTGAAATTTAAAAGATATGGTGGCCAGAAGACTATAATTACTGGGAATACAGCAATAATAGGCCTGGATAATTAAAGGTATCAGGACATAAAAAGGTGGATGAGATGGCTAAAGGTGTCTCATACATACAATGTTTTAGATAAGTTGGTCAAGATAGACTATATGTATCTCAATCATGAATAATGACAACTAAATAGACAATGGTGCTTAAAGGGGTGGTGAGCGGACAAGATGATGAAGGCCAAAACTCAACAGGTTTGTGAAATATACATACCCCGTAACCAGTTTATTTCAAAATGGCGTCTTTCAAACACCAAATCTTCCATTTATGCATCTTCATCCATTCCAAAAACTGCCTTCCTACCACTGACTATACCCACACCCATCTCTAACTCAAACCAACCTCTCCATGTTTCCCTACCCTCTTCAACCAACCTCAAAAACTCATCCTCCTCTTCCAAGTCTATCTACTCCAACTCTTCCCCATCTAATCCATCCTTGAAAACATCCCCCTCATCCCCCATCCCATCTTCCTCCAATTCATCACTCAACTCAAACCAATTGATCATCAGGAACTAATCCTAATTCACGGCCATCCTACACCCTTCATCCTCAAAAAACCCCAAAGATCTTCTTCCTCACCAGGCCATCCCCACCACCACTAGCAATCCATCAAAGATTGAATCAAGCCTAATCAAACTTCTCAGTTATTTCACCCTCTCCTCACCCTTGCTCCCATTTGAGCTTTTTGTTGGTCTCCTCAATCTCAAACCTCACTTGCTCCTCCAAACATTCCCTTGTCGCGCAACTCTTGGCAAAAATTTCTGAGCTCAAACCAACAAGAACCATCTTTTCAGCCACTTAAAATGTGTACCCTGCACAATTCGCATGATTGTTTAACCTTTCTTAGGAAAGAAAAAATATGTAAAAGGTGGGTTTGTTGATGAGTTTCAGCTTGCTACTATGTACAGAGCAACCTGTAAAAGTAACAAAAATACAAAATGAAAACAAATAAAAAAAATAGGGTGATGTTAGATTCATGGCTCATTTGAGCCATGTGGCATGGCTACACAGCTAAACCAGAGCCTTGCAGACCACACAAAATTTGAGTGTGGTTGGGCTGTACTCCAAAGGGCACTGGACAGCCGTGTGGTGGCCGCACAACTCCATTTGAGCTGTGTTGAGCCCCACATGGCTCAAATGTAGTGGTGTTTCCGTTCCACACGGCCAGCAGGACCACATTGGAGACGTGTGGGGCTCTACATGGCTCAAATATAGCAATATAGCCATGCCACACAGCTATAAGTCTTTTGGGCAAAAAAAATAAAATAAAGGGTATAAAATAAACCAAAATAAACTAAGTAAAATTACAAAAAAAAAAAAAAAACAGAAATCAACCAAAAGATAAAAAAAATTGATTCTTTGTTTTTTTTTTTTATAAAAAAAATAATAATAAATAAAATAGAAATAAGTAAAAATAAATGAAAATAAATAAATAATAAAATAATAAAAACAATAAACACTGAAGAAAACCAACCATTTTTCTTCAGATTCAAGTATAAAATTCAAGTTCACCTTGACTAGCCCTAAAGTAAAAGGGCGAAAAATGCAAGAAGTCTTTTGACCATCCCTGAAGCAAAAGTGCCAAAATAAATACCAGTATTTTGACCAGCCAAAAAATACAAGAAGTCTTTTTAACAGCCCTAAAGTAAAAGGGCCAAAAAATTCAAGTATTTTGACCAGCCCTCAAGTAAAAACACCAAAAAAACAAGTCCAACTTGTGTTAAGCTGTTCCGATCGCAAGCTTAACACAAGTTAAGCTTGTGATGGGATGATCCCAACAAAATTTAAACTGGCTTACCATTAAAATCACATTCAAAACACTCATTGTAATGATTTTAACTCAAAAAACTCAACATAATGATGTTCAAAATGTGATAAAACTTTCTATTAATAGAATTACAATATCAGTATTTTAGGCCCAACGCAAATGATGGAATTAATGTATAAGTTAGAATACAACTCAAGTTGATCTTTGAGTTGATCAACCCAACAAGCTGCTTTTTTAGGAATAATGGAACATGATTTGGAAACTATGGGAGGTATTGGAATTGCATCTCCCTTAAGTACAAGCTGGACCCAATGGTTATTGTTAACAAAGCAACTGAACATAGGATCTGATTTTTATTTTACAGCCATTTTCTTAGGAGTGAAAGAACAACATGGTTGAAATGAAATGAAACATATTGGTCTTCCATAAGTATCAGCTATTATTCAACATATGTCAAGCTTTGAAAGCCATTTTGAAGAGGGAATCTTTTCATTGATGTCAATGACATTAAGTCTTTGTTCTATCTTTTCAACATCCTTATAGCCTCCAAAGACCTTAGAATAGGAACCCTTATTTTTCCTCAATTTTTCAAGCATTTCTTTCTGGCCTTTAAAACATCCATCCTCATCATACCCAAGTGCTTTAGAAATGAATCTAAAACTAAAATTTTCATCACCAACTGGGTCCCAAACCTCACCCAAGAACCTATGTTAGTTCTCAGGTATTTTATTGAGGCAATTTGCTTCCTAAAATCAAAAAATAGTCAGCCAAAATTCTAATCTCATTAAAGGACTCACTACTCACCAAAGATGAGATTCTGTTTGACTCCTCTAATGCATCTGCTTCATCCTTTGAAAAGGAATTGGATTCAAATGGCACCAAAACCGCTGAACTTTCATTCTCTTCCACTGATCTATGAAATTCAGTTGAAGAGCCTTACTTGGACTATGAACATTTCTCAATCATTTCATTAAACAAAAAAAATGAACCTTTCACAAAAGAAAAGATTTTCAATAATTTGTCTTTTCTTACTTGTTTCCCTTCTAGTTCTCTTTGCCCGCTGAAGTTCCTTTTAAATGTGTTCAAATCAAGAAGGATCTTGAAAGGTCCCTTTCAATTTTGGACAGCCTCTGCTTGGTCCCAATGCTTCAGGTTCAAGTCTTGGCTTTGATTGATAATTGGCTGTCTCCTTCATCAAGTACTTAAACAGCCCGTGATAATCTTTATCAGGATGATTCAAGATGATTGCATTGAGATTCTAATGTAACTGAGATTTTTTGAGCAGTTAATCAACATTTAACTTTAAAAATTCAAAAGGAACAAATATTAGTCAAGTAGGAATTGTCATTTTAGTAAATTAGGAATCATCATTAAAAGCATTTATCAAAAAGAATTAATCACAAATTGATTTTCACAATCAAACTTAAACCAACTTACAGAACTATAACTGAAAAGTTCATAATCCAACCTCCACTCAGGATGAACATCTTCAGGCACAACAGAGCCTCTTGACGCTAGTAGGTCACCTATTTTGTGGGAACAGGGAAAACCAATAGTCATTAAGTATGACTTGGTGCACCTTCTACAACATGGTTCTGCTTTAAACCCTCTAATTGATCCCCCAAAAGTTTGAATGCTTGTAAAAACACCTTGTATCCCAATGGTAACAGTTCAGTAGGAAGAACTATTCCAATGTTTATTTGGGATTTGTAAAGCACAGTTTGAACCAATTTAATTTGATTGGAAACTGTGCGCTCTAGGTTTTGCAAAAGATCCAACATGTTTCCCAAGGATTTTGCAACAAATTGTTTGAGAGTAGCATGGGCCCCTTCAACCCAAGAAATTGTTTTATTTCCAAAGTCTGGGTTTTTGCAAGTCCAAGCCATTACAAATGTCTCTTTGATATGGAAGATATGATGATCCATATACTTGAGTACATCCTCAAGGTCTTCCAAAAAACACTTTATACAAGTCATAATGTAAGCAAACCAAAACTAGGAAGATTAACAGTAGAGGAAGTGATTTGGCACTTACTCCAAGTTCCGCATCATTTACCTCTGCCTCCTCCTTGGTTATTGAGGCCCAATACTTTGCCCACATAGAAATGAAGCTTTTCCACCCTTCAGCATCATTTTTAAAGCACACTTTACAGTTTTCTTGTATTTTTTTAGACAAGTGCCATTGAAAGAACTGTTTTGTTGACTCAGGGAATTTTTTTTCTAGAGCATGGATCAAAGCTTTTTCATGGTCTGTCACAAAGAATTTAGGAAGTCTCCCAGGATCATAAGACAAATCCTTTAGCGCATTTACAGACTAACTGTCATAACCGTAGTTCTGACACTCCTTCAACTAACCCAATCCAACCTCTTCATCAAACTCACCCTCATATCAAACCCAACTTCACTACTCCTGAACCTTCCACCAGATAGTACTACCTCTGCATCTCTTGCTGCCTCCATCCTCTTCCACCAGCTTCACCCTCTCCCTGTATGGTATAAGCTCTATTTCCATGTACACCTCACCTGTCATGTGATTCAGCCAACCTTCTCAGGACCTCTCCCTCTCTCCATGGCTTGGTACAACCTTCATCACTCCTCAACCCAATTGGTATATGACCCATACTCCCAGGACTCCAGATCAGTACATGTCAAACCTTCCTGGATAGGCCCATCACCCAATTAGTCAACTGCAGCCTCCAGCCCAAAAAGTCAACATGTAATACCATGGGAACTCCAACCTGCAACACCAGCCACTCATCCCTCAAGGCCTCCTTATCAGCTCTCACATATACTGACCTCTCCTTCCCTCCTGGACTAATTCCCCCCAAGTAATTATTATGCTACTTCTTACTGGTTAGCCCCTCTGCCAGTAGGTGTCATCTCAGCACAAGACAACCTTCACCCAGCCTGCTTAACTCATATCAACTTGCCCCTTCCTGGTGTTACTCTTATAGGATTCAACAACTCTCTCTTCAACAACCTCCTGGACTGGTCTTCTCATCCTTCCTCTTCTCATCACTTGTACTCCTCCTTTCATCTCCTTCATTGAAATCCAATAAAACATCCTTGAGTTCTATGAGTAGAAGTGCCTGTGCCTTCAGCCCCTTGCATGCCAGGGGCAGTCGTGACATTATACTAATTCCTTCCCCCTTAATTACTGCCCACTCTCTACCTCTCAAATCATCACCTTCAACCAACTCCATCCCATCCCATCTTTGACCTTGGATAATACTGCCTACGCATTTTGTGGACCAGTGTGTGATTGAGCTGAAAAGTGTGCAGCCTTTCACGTTTCCAAAAGAGTACTATACAAGTTGTGGCTACCCCTGCGGAAGCTATCCATTCCCCTCATCAACTGCTCATTGGCCAAATCCCTCAATTTTCCTCTTCAACATCTTCAACCCTCCGTTTCAACACCTCCTCAAGAGATTTTTCAATTCTTCTTTGACTATTCCTAGGCGCCTCTCAGACAAAAATTTGAAGCAATTAAGGCGCCCTGGGCCGCCCTCCGACGCCCTTTGACGCACTTTGATGCACTTCAACGCACTTTGATGCTTCAACCCCGCTTTGACACAGCTTCAACTCGCCTTTGACACTGCTTTGACGCCTTCAACGCGCCTTTGACGCCTTCAAAATCTCCTCAATGCCTTTGACGCGCCTTCAACATTACTTTGATGCCTTTGACGTGCCTTTGACCATCTTTGACCCTTTTTGAACCTTTCCTTTGAAGCTTGTTCTATGCTTCTTTGATGCTTCCTGGACATGATTTTGACGCCAGCTCAAAGCAGTTACAACGCCCTTTGACGCCCTACAGCGCCCCTACAATGCCCTTTTGGAGCCCCCTTCCTTCGAAATTTCTGGGAACTTTCTTCATTGAAAATTGGCCATTCTTCCTCAAATCTTCTCTGGGTACCTTTTGGGTCATTTCTCTTTTCTGGCGTATTTGGACACCATGCCAGCCCGACGTGCACAACCTTCATTCATTTCAAGTCCACCCCTCACCAGAGCAGCAAGAGGCAGAGGTTTTGTCATCAACATCTCCAATCAGGACCAGACAACTCCTCAAGCTTGTAGGTGTGGGAGGACCCCTTCAAACCTTCCAATGCCAGCACGCTCCACTTCCATGGACACTGGTATCCTTCCTCCAGCTCCTCCAAAGGCTTCTCTTTCTCCTGCCCCACCTGCAGTTAGTTGTATCACTAATTGTGTAATTGGTCAATATCCCCAAGCAGGATTTGGATTAGATTCTCCATCTTATGATCCCAGCATCATTTCTATTCCGGAAGGCAAGGACGAGGAAGGAAGTGAGGACTTGGACTTTGATTCAAGGATCCTAAATAATCTTAATTCACAAACTATGGAACCTCAAGAAGCATTGTCACCTTCAGCTTCTACTTCAATCCCTGGACCTCCAACCCAACCTCAACCTCCAACATCTGCTGTGGATCCCAATCTATTAGCCCTTCTCCAGACCATGAATTTTGCTTTGGAAACACTATCTCAACCCCCATCAACCAGTACTTCTCACTCTGGCACCTTCAAGTCTCCTTCCATGAATGCTCCAGATATGTTTGAAGGCAACAATCCTAGCAAACTCCGACCATTCCTCCAATCTTGTGAACTCATTTTTTCAAATGATGAAGGAACCTTTAGAGTGGACTGGAAGAAAGTACTATTTGCAGCTTCCTACCTCTCTGGAAGTGCCAATCAATGGATCCAACCCTATCTGGCTCACCTTTCCAACCAAGAGCCCTCTTTCCTCCTCAACTCATGGTCCCACTTCATAGAGCAACTTCACACCCTCTTTGGCAACCAACTAGAAGTGTTCAAGGCTGAAAAGGAACTGGTGAACTTGAAGATGAAGGACTCTGGCTATGCTTCAACCCACATCACTGAAATTTGATCACTTATGACCAAAGTCTCTGGGTGGGGTGATAGAGCCTTGTACTTCCATTTTTGAAAAAGCCTTCCTTCACGCTTTATGGACCAACTAGCAGGGTACAATGGCTCTCAAGAAACTCACCAGGACCTTATGGATATAGTTTTGGACTATGATACAAGGTATCATGAAGGGGTGAAAGAAAAATCTTCTTCTCTCATTAATTCTCAACCCCACAGTTCTTCTCAATCTCAATCTACCTCTAATCAACCTTACAAGGGTAGCGTTGAGGGTAGGGAGCATGAACAGTCCCCAGAAAAGTCAACTTCAACTACCACATTTACCAAACCCTCTTTGGACCTAGGTCCAGATGGAAAACTCAAGGCAGATGAAAGGGCAAGAAGAGAGAGGGAAGGCTTATGCTTATATTGTGGTGGTAAACACAAGACAGAAGACTTTAGGAAGAAACCTGTCAACTCATCTTTTTCTCCTAACCCAGCACCTTCCAGTGCTTACCCAAGGCAAAACCAAGATTAGGCTCACCCTTTTCTTCCTCTTTTTCAAGGCTTATCTCTATTTTTTGTTTGATTCAGGTGCAAATCAATCTGTAATTGTCAATTCACTGGTTCAAAAGTATCTATACCTTACAGCCCCTTCCTTCTGGGCAAACATATTTCATCTTTCAAATCTCAGCTCATCAAATCTACTTCCAAATGGTTTTACTTACTTCCTTTCCTAGCTTTGAATGGGAACCCCTTCAAGTCAATGCACCATCCCCAGAAACCTTCACCCTGGGAATTGACTCTCCTCACCACTGGAATCCAGAGGCAAACTTGGAAGATGGGGCTGATCACCTCAAGACACCAACTAACCACTGACCTTCCCTCCAATCCTGTTGAACCCAACCTGGCTACACTTCCTATAGCTGTCCTTCCCTTCAACTCTGCCTTTGGCGCTGCAGCCCAATGCATTTCCCCTCACTTCAGAACCTTTTGCAATTCCCCAACACAACTTCCAATTCCCTTTGAGTTCAACACTCTTTCCACTTGCTTGGATATTCATTGATCCTTTATTTTTTCACAGGAGGAAGAGATACTGGATTCATCCTTGCATACAATGCAACTGGTTACTTCTTCTGATGTTTCTCTTTGTTACTGATGAAGTTCCTGAAGAATCAGAAACCGTGTTAAAGAAATTTACTGCTGATTTCCATTCATTCCTAGATTCTCTTCTCCCAGTTTAAAGCAGACCAACTCTCTTCACACCGCGCTTACAACCACCATGTTGGACTGGAAGGGCTCATGCCTCCAGTTGGGCTTGTCTGTTCACTACCTTACAATGAAAATTTAACCCTACAAGCCTACATAGCAGAGAATTTAGAGAAAGGTTTCATCCAGCCCCAGCACTTCAAGCACTGGAGCACCTGTCCTTTCTTCTTTCAAGAAGAAGGATAGTGGTTTAGAATTATGTGTTGATTTTTGCAAACCTGACGCTTTGATCAAGGAGAACCTTCACCCATTTCCTCCAATGACTTTCACTGACTGTCTCCCCAGGTTCTACCATCCTCACCCAAACTGATCTCAGGGTGCTTACCCCTTAAGCATTACAGGCCTTTGATTTACTAACTGATCTATCTTCTCTAAAAGTATTTCCATGTCTTCTAAAGCTCTCATCAGAATACAAGGGTAGTTCATGATACTCCTTTCCTTCTTCAACACTCACTTACAGTCTTTGGAAGTTCTTCATTGAATTCACCCAGCCTCCTGTCATGTTGGGACAACATGTTTCCAGACGGGGGAACACATACTCTGAACAGAATACTGATGAACTTGAAACTTCTAAACCTTTTTACCTCTCTTTGATAATTCTTGAAGCTCAACTGGGTGAATTGACCATAAATCAACAAGCTGACAAGTTACTCCAGGATATTATGTCATTGTCACTTGGCTCACCCGCGTCTGTGAGGGTTCAAACACTCCAATTCCAACTCTAGATTCTTTCTCATTCCTCTTGTTGAGAAATCACTTCTCACGACTCTCCTCTCTCTGACTGCCGCGCACCCTGAAGATGAGTGTGAACACTCCATTTCTAAGATTTTCATCTCTCAACTCGAGTCTCCCAGCTTCAGATCTTGGAAGGGTGTGAGGTTCGAGGTTCATCCATCTGAACAACCTCTGACGACAGCTACTCGAAATCAATCTCTTTCTTCTTCTGATCTTCCTTCTTTTACTCCTTCCTCATTCTATCATTCTTTTCTTCCTTTTCTATTTCTTTCTATTGTTCCTGTTCTTTTCTCTTAAATCTCATCTCGCCTCAACTCTCGATCCACCATCTCAGCTACCTCAATTAAACGGCCCATTTGTTCTGGTCTGGTAAGAGACCTATCCGCATGATCTATCACAACTAACAACTCTCAACTCTGACCTCTGTCCGTTTCAGTCGTCTACTCATTTCCTCTAGCCTCATCCTTTCCTCTGCTGCTCATGCTGTCCTGTTCCTGATCATAGTCCTAGCGTTGGTACTCCTTTCATTTTCTTCATTATTCATTTTTCCTATTTTGAATCAGTTGGTCTAATTATCTCTAAAACCCATGCCTCTAGCCCGCTGGTTCTTTTTTTTTAAGAAATCAAATAGTGAAATCAACACGGTTAAAAGCCGAAAGACTCAAGCTAATCAAAAATGAACAAACCAGCTGGGGCCAATGACTATTTTCACCAAGTTGCCCTCAAGGCCTTGGTCGATGCCATTCCTCCTCTCAACGAAGACAACTATTCCATCTGGCGCGACAAGATGTTAATGCTATTTGATCTCAAGGAAATTAAGGACGTCATAACTAGGAACTCCGGCCAACTTACGATAAAACAAGATTGAGAAATCCGAGCAATCATCCTTTCTAAACTAGACAGCGTCACTCATGCCAATGTGGTCAACTCGGCAAACATCTCATCGTCTAAGCTGCTCTGGGCCAAGATCACTCGTCGATTTGCTTCATCCAAAACTGCGAACAGAGCCCGAGTTTTCAATCAATTTTTACATGCTCCCTTCAACAAACACGCGATAGAAAACTTCATCACCGATATCAGAAAGGCACTTACCAGGATGGCAGACGTGGGCATAGAATTACCTAAAGATATAATTGCCTACCTCATACTATTCAAGTTTCCCCCGATTCTGGAAAACCTCAAGCAACAAATCATGCATGTAGAGAAGCTGATAACGGTAGAAGTGGTCTTCAACCATCTTACTCAATATAATAATGAGCGAAAGGCTCAATTGAAGATAGGCAAATCAGCTCCGGATATTACCCTAGTTACTACCAAAGGCAGAACAGAGAGAGACGATAAAAAGGCCCAAATCCGATGCAGAGAAGGCTACCACAACCCAAATGCTCCACATCCAGAGACGTCCTGCTTTCATCTCCACCCCCAAATTGCCCCTGGATGGTGGGTCAAACAGCAGAATGAATGGAAAAATAGAACCAAAAAGAACCCAACCATCAACTATCATTCCCTACTCACCCTCTGGATCAACTCCAATAATACCCCGAATCTCTTATTGGACTCCGGCGCAAATATTCATATCTTCAACAACCTGAAATTCTTCACTTCCATCAATCTTCAAGACGATCCAGAAGAAATCAAGACTGGAAAGCTAGAAGCTAACCTTAAAATTCGAGGCACTGGTACGGTCCGACTGGAATGGAACGATTCGGTTGTAACCTTAGATGAGTGTATGTATGTCCCAGACATAGTGGTTAACTTAATTAGCCCCGGTCTTCTAGCAAAGAAGGGATGCAATCTTTCTCAAGAACAAGATCAATTTACGGTCTCTCGAGGCAACGAGCTAGTCCTAAAAGGATTGATTCGCGACAATCTCTTCGTAATTGAGAAACCTCGAGTCGCGGGTAACAATCTTTCAGTTAATCTCACAAATCAATCCACAAGCTCAACTACTGTCAAATCTCAATCTCTATCCAACTTTCACAAAATGTACGGTCATGCTGCAATCTCCACCCTCAAGCCTCTACTCAAGGGTCACTTTTCTAAAGAAGAATTGGATAGCTTTCAGTGTGAGAGTTGCGTCAAAAGCAAAATCACTAAATCTCCCTTCTCAGCAACTTCAACGCCTTCGTCAAAACCGCTTGAAAGAATACACCTTGACCTGATTGGACAAATTACCCCTCAATCCAAGGCGGGCCACCGGTACATTCTAACTCTCGTAGATAACTTCTCTGGCTATCTTGCGGCATTTCCCCTCCTATCTAAAGATGAAACCCCGAACGTCATAATCAATATCCTGGAAACAGAATATAAACGGCTTAATTACTATCCGACAGAAATTTTCTCGGATAAAGGCACGGAATTCACCAATAAAACTTTGAAAGACTTTGCCAAATCTAAACACATCAAACTACTCACGTCAGAACCGCATCATTCCCAACACAATGGCCGGTCGGAACGAGCCAATCGAACTATCGTCGAATCCGCGCGAGCAACCTTCTCTTCTATCAGACTGCCAAAGAACTATTGGCACATAATAATCCGGAGCTGCTGCTTCATGTTGAATCAAATCCCGAGGGAAGGTAATGATCGATCCCCCTGGGAACTCATGTTCAATAAGAGTCTTCCTACTAACTACTTGAAATCCGTAGGATCACTGGTAATCTACTTAGGAAATCATCTACAAAGAGGAAGGAAATTCAACGAAAAAGGATTAGAAGGAATCTTAGTTGGGTTCAATCCAATCTTTCATTCTTATCTCGTATTAAGCTTATCCGGTGCTGTCATTGAAACCAAACATGTCCAGTTCCTCAAGAATACGATCTCTCAATTTCCTCTTCTGGAGTCTCCCGGACTCAATCTTTTTTCTCAAGCTAGCTCGGAATCTGACGACTCCGACTTCTCTTCTGCTCAAAAACAATACACTATTCGCAACTCGCCTGAAGACGTCTCCGACTCAGAATCAGATCGCGAGGAGAATGAAGGCACAGACTCCTCAGATTCATCACCCCCAAGTCCACCTTGCCACTCTACTCCAGCCGAACCTCCTGAAACATCCGCATATCAAAGACCTAGACGCGAAATCAAAAAACCCCAGCGATATGGCTTCCACCATTACTATGAACCCCCCTCCTACAAGGCGGCGCGTAAGTGCCCCGAGTGGCCCAAATGGAAGGAAGCTACAGAAACTGAACTAGAAGGCATAGAACTACAAGATGTTTGGGAGGAATATTATGGAAATCCCGACAACATTCTAAACACGACCTGGGTCTTCAAAGTGAAGGAGAACTTCCATGGCGAACCTGTCAAATACAAGGCCCGGCTGTGTGTTCAAGGCTTCGATCAAGTATTGGGAGTCAATTACAACAAAACTTGGGCGCCAACTGGAAAAATCGCATCCCTACGACTAGCTTTGGTATACGCCCTGAAAAACAAAATGAAACTCACCCAATTCGACGTCAAGGGGGCATTTCTTCATGCTCCTCTGGAGGAGACCGTCATTATAAGAACACCAGATGGATCAAGTAGAAGATCTCCCTATTTAAAGTTAAAGAAATTGCTATACGGGCTCAAACAGTCTCCCAAGAATTGGTACGAAACCCTTACGCTATGGATCAAGTCTCAAGGGTACGAAGAATCAACCAGCAATCCCTGTCTTTACCTTAACAACCAAACGAAGGAAATTCTATACTTCCACGTGGACGACTTAATGCATGCAGGCAATTCTGACTCCTTCAAATCAAACTTTCTTAAGAGATTCCAAAACTCGTCCTCTCATTCACCAAACACAATACTCGGAATGCTCATGGAGATTGAAGATGATCGAATTCTCCTGAGCCAACCTAATCATATCCAACGGGGACTAGAAGAGCTTGGCCTGTCATCCTGCAAAGAAACGTTATCACCGCTAACACAGAATTTCCATCTTGAACCCGCCTCTGACGACAACCATGCAGAATTTCGCCAACTAAACATTAATTACAGATCTGCAACCGGACTTCTCAATCACCTATCACAATACACTCGTCCAGACATTTCCTTCTCCGTATCTAGTCTGTTTAGGTTCAACGCCAAGCCCGGTATGAGTCACTGGCGGGAGGTCCGGAAAGTATGGAAATATCTCAAGACAACCAAAAATCTCAAACTCACCATCAAATACGATCCTCAACAAGAAGTCCTCTCAAGCTTTAGCGATGCCACCTGGGGGGATGATCTAGTTTTCCGAAAATCTCAAACCGGATATGTCGTCTTCCACTATGGAAGCCCAGTCGTCTGGAACTCAACCAGACAACGAAACATCACCTATTCCTCTACCAAATCCAAACTGAATGCACTGCTTGATTGTTATCTCGAGACGAAATGGATCAGACACCTCATCAATGAGATCTACCACAACTGCAAGTTCAAACCAACATTGTATATAGACAACAAAGGTTTAGACAATAAGATAAAAAAATTCGGCTCTCACTCCAAGTCACGACATATAGATATAAAAACAAAAGGTCTTCGCGATGATTTCACAAATAAAGAATTCAAACTAGAACTCATTCCCAGTCCTTCCATGGTCGCCGATTCACTCTCAAAGGCATCTTCTATCAGTTCTCTTAAGCTATTACAAAAAACAATATTCACCACCTGAGACTTTACGGATAACCCACTTACCAGCCACGGGGAGTTTTGAGAAATCACTTCTCACGACTCTCCTCTCTCTGACTGCCGCGCACCCTGAAGATGAGTGTGAACACTCCATTTCTAAGATTGTCATCTCTCAACTGGAGTCTCCCAGCTTCAGATCTTGGAAGGGTGTGAGGTTCGAGGTTCATCCATCTGAACAACCTCTGACGACAGCTACTCGAAATCGATCTCTTTCTTCTTCTGATCTTCCTTCTTTTACTCCTTCCTCATTCTATCATTCTTTTCTTCCTTTTCTATTTCTTTATATTGTTCCTGTTCTTTTCTCTTAAATCTCATCTCGCCTTGACTCTTGATCCACCATCTCAGCTACCTCAATTAAACGGCCCATGTGTTCTTGTCTGGTAAGAGACCTATCCGCATGATCTATCACAACTAACAACTCTCAACTCTGACCTCTGTCCGTTTCAGTCGTCTACTCATTTCCTCTAGCCTCATCCTTTCCTCTGCTGCTCATGCTGTCCTGTTCCTGATCATAGTCCTAGCGTTGGTACTCCTTTCATTTTCTTCATTATTCATTTTTCCTATTTTGAATCAGTTGGTCTAATTATCTCTAAAACCCATGCCTCTAGCCCGCTGGTTCTTTTTTTTTAAGAAATCAAATAGTGAAATCAACACCTCTTCATTCCCACTTGAAACTCATTTCCTTGAATCATCATCCATCAATAAACATCAAACTACCTCCATCTCATCACGCTTCCTTTCTTTCCCCTTCCATCTTGCCACGCTCCCCTCCTCTTTATCCTTACTCATTCTCATCTTCCCTCATCATTCTTCCCCATACGCTTTCCTTTCTTCATCTTCTTATTACTCCAACCCACATTGACCAACTTCCTCACTAACTTCAACCACCTCAAACTCAAGCCATTTCCTCCATCACAATATTATTATTCAACCATCTCCATCATTCTGCTACATTGACCATCTCCTCTCATACTCACTCCTGATCATCAAATATTCATTATCATCCATACGCTTCATCAACTATCAAGAACAACCAACCAACATTCTATTGATCAGATGTGAGGAACATACAAATTGTCAATCCTTTCCTTTCATTTTTGTACACTTATCTTGAATTACTTTTATCAGTCCTTATACTTCATTTAGCTTTCTTTTATATCTTACAATTCTTCTTTCACGTATTTCAGAGAAATACTGGTTCCATTGGTCTTAGTTTGAAATAAAATCCAGTTTTTTATTATTTCAATCTTCAACTTATCACGGTTAAAAGCCAAATGCTCTACCAACTGAGCTAGCCAGGCGAACAATCCACTAATCTCAGACCAATGGAATTTACTCAAACTCTTCTCAAGACACTTACCGATTTGATTCCCAGTTTATCCAACACCAACTTTTCATTATGGCAATCAAAAATCCACATGATTCTCTCCTTGAAGGGAATTGCTCATTGGATCAACTCAACTGAACCTGAAAAATGTCCTCCCAAAATCAATCTTGAAATTGTTGGATATATTCTAGCAAAACTGGATAATTGAACGTACATAAACTGTGTAAAGGAGCACCTTCTTACCAATGGTATTGAGCTATGGAGATCTATCAACAAAAACTACGCATCATCGCAGACGGCAAATTGATCACAAGTTTTCTTCAATTTTCTTAATCTTCAGTTTGATCTGAAGAAGGTCAAAAAGTTTATTACTGACGCAAGAGCTTGCTTACTTCAAATTGCCAAAATCGGAATACAAATGGACAACAATATAGTGGCGTATCTCCTTCTCTATAAGTTTCCTCCCTACTTGATCACCTCAAGACTACAATCACTCACTCTCTTGGGGATACTAAAATTGACGGTGATCTGGTGTTACAACATTTGAATCAAGTTAAGAATGAGGTTGTAGCAAATTCCTATGCATCAGCCATGCTCAACAAAACCAAAGTGATTAAATGTAAATCTACATGGCACAATCCGCAAGCAAATCATGATTGTAGTAAATGCTGGTGGCTCTACCCTCATCTTTGACCAAACGCAGGACACGGCGATGGATCTGGATCGGGGTTCACACCAACTTTGTCATCCCCTCAGAACCCTAAGGCCTCAAAACATCTCGCCTACACCTTTGCAATGGTCAACTCCCACTCACTTGATCAAAACCATATTCTTCTTGATTCCGGTGCCTCAAACAGTATGTTCAACCGCTCAGACTTCTTTCTCCAGATTCTACCAGACCACACCAAAATCCAAACCGGAAATCCTGACGCTCCAATTTCCTCTCTCGGAATTGGTACGGCTAAACTCTCAACCACCCTTGCAACTCTGAACTTGCAGAACTCACTCTACGTTCCCAATCTGGCTGTCAACTTAGTATCACTTGGCCAATTGATTCAGAAAGGCTGTATGCTTTCTTTATGCTCCCCTCATTGATTTGTTGTCACATACAATGGCAAGAGTATCCTTCTTGGTTTCATCAAAGATAATCTTTTTTTTATCAAAGATTCTCTCTCCCTGTTCCCTTCCATTTCTTTCTCTTTTGTCTCTCTCTCTACCATCCACAAGCGGTTCTGTCATCCTCATCTCAAAAGAACCAAACTCCTATTGAAGGATTTTCCCAATCTCAAGTGGGATCAAATCAATTGTGTCTCTTGCGCGAAGGGCAAAGTTCATCGACTACCTTTCACCAACCACTTGCTGCCAAGTGAAAGCACTTTTGAAAAAATCCACGCAGACTTTTGTGGGCCAATTAATCCTTCCTCACTTTCTGGTTCTTGCTACTTTCTTTTCTTAACGGATAATCATTCCAAGTTCAAGACCTGCATTCCAATTTGAAGCAAGTCTGATGTCACTGATGAAATCATTAAATTCATCAAATCACATGCAAACCAGACCGGAAGGATGTTGAAGAACTTTCACTCTGATAATGGAGGTGAATTCATTAATCATCGCTTAAGTACCTTCCTTTCTGATAATGGTATAAAGCACACCACATCTGAGCCATATACCCCTCAACACAATCCCGTCGCCAAAAGAGGAAACTGGTCAATTCTCAAAGCAACTCAAACAGCAATGATTGATATGAAAATCCCTTTGTTTCTCTGGGATGAGATACTGATCAGTTCCTGTCAAATTCTCAATATGATCTCACCAGAACAAGGAAAGACCTCTGCTCACAAAATATGGATTGGTAAACCTACCAAAATCCACCTTATCAGAATTCTTGGATCAAAGACTGTTGTCCTCAATCAATCATCTCATCTCAGCAAAATCAACAAAAAGGGGTCTGAAGGCATTCTAGTTGGCTTCAACACCAAATTTAATTCATACAAAATCTACTGTCCTGGTTCTCGGAACATTGTTCGTTCCAAACATGTTAGAATCTTTGAAAATGTTTCTCCCTCTGATTCCTGTCTTGACATAACTTCCTGCACAGATTCCCCATTTGACTCTCTTCTACATATTGACAAAATGCTTACTGACATACTTAATTATGATCCACTTCCAATGGACGCTTCAAATCCTCTCACAAATATCATTCCTACATCACCCAAATCACTCAATCTTTTGCCCCTTTCCTCCAATACAATCTCTGAAATCTCTAATTCCGCGTCTGAATCCACTCCAACTTGTCAATCTAATGACGAGTCATTTCAGACTGCCACAAACCCTTCTGAAGATTCCTCTGAATCTCAATATCCAACTTTAGGCCCAGCTCATTCACTCCGCAATTGATCCACTCTTTGTCAACCTCAAAGATACGGCTTCCTTGCTTGAACAATCCCAAAGACTTACAATGAAGCCACTCGTTCTGAAGATAAGGATAATTGGATTAAGTCCATGAACAAAGAACTCAGCGGAATTGATCTTATGAAAGTCTGGGAAGGATGCGAATCATTACCAAATGGAAAGAAAGCACTCACCACTGTCTGGGTATATTGTATCAAGGACAAACCAGATGGCTCTGGCATTCATTTCAAATCACGACTTTGTGTTCAGGGTTTTTGGCAAATAGAATTTTTCAATTACGGTGAAACCTATGCTCCTACAGGGTCTATCACCACTCTTCATATCCTCCTGGTTTTTGCTCTCTACCACAATCTGGCTATTCGACAAATGGATATTAATTCAGCTTTTCTTCACTCTCCCCTTGATGAGGACATTTATATTAAAACTCCTCTCAGTTGTGATTCACCCTTTCCCTATTTAAAACTTAATAAAGCACTTTATGGGCTGAAACTAGCTCCAAAGAGCTGGTAAAAGACTTTGAGGGCTTGGATACTGGATCAAGGCTTTGTAACCTTGAGTGCAGACCCCTGTCTGTAAATTGATAACATCAACCTTTTGTACGTAATATTTTACGCCAACGACCTTCTGATCATTGGTAACTCAGATAAATTCAGAGACAAAATCAAATCTAAATTCAAAATCTCTCATGATGGCCCTTTAAGCAAGATCCTTGGTAACCAACTTGTTCAAACAAAAGATGGCCTAGGGTTACTTCAACCAAATCACATCAAAACCGGTCTTGCTGAATTGGGTCTCACCAAATGTAATCCTATCAATACTCCAATTACACCTAATATTAAACTTACCTCTACCACTGATACCAATCACCAAGCCTTTCTCCGTCTCAACATTAACTACAGATCATCAAGGGGATTTTTAAACTTCATAGCCATTCAAACCCGTCCAGACATCTCATACGCAGTCTCTAATTTATCAGGCTTCAATTTCAAACCAGGCATGTCCCATTGGATTGAAGCCAAACATGTCTGGCAATATCTCAAAACCTCAAACAACATGGCACTTCGACTCCAAAATCCCAAATTACAATACAACCTTGAAGTGTACAGTGACTCCAACGGCAGAAATGATCATGATACAAGGCAAAGCCACACAGGATATCTAATACTGCTGTACGGATGTCCAATCTATTGGCACAGCAAGTTGCAAACCACAGTCTCTCTATCCTCCACCAAAGGCAAACTCAAGGCGCTTGTGCTTGCTACACAAGAAAAGATCTGGGTAATGCAACTGCTACGTGAAATGAATCCTTCACTCAATCTCACTCACGCCTCATTCATCAATAATAAAGCTCTTGATGACCTGGTCAATCAAGATTAACACCATGGAGGACTCAAGCATGTCAAAACTCAAATAAAATGGCTCAGAGAACAAAAGGCCAATCACCAACTAATAACTCATCTTGTTTCTTCCAACTCAATGCTGCCAGACGCCTTGACCAAGCCCGCCTTAAGGAACTCTGTCGTGCATTTAACCTCCACGATTATGTCTCCTCACATCTGATCACGGCGGTGTGTCATTGTCACTTGGCTCACCCGCGTCTGTGAGGGTGCAAACACTCCAATTCCAACTCTAGATTCTTTCTCATTCCTCTTCATTCCCACTCAACGCTCATTTCCTTGAATCATCATCCATCAATAAACATCAAACTACCTCCATCTCACCACGCTTCCTTTCTTTCCCCTTCCATCTCGCCACGCTCCTCTCCGCTCCATCCTTACTCATTCTCATCTTCCCTCATCATTCTTCCCCATACTCTTTCCTTTCTTCACCTTCTTATTACTCCAACCCACATCAACCAACTTCCACAATAACTTCAACCACCTCAAACTCAAGCCATTTCCTCCATCACAATATTATTATATGACCATCTCCATCATTCTGCTACATTGAACATCTCCTCTCATACTCACTCCTGATCATCAAATATTCATTATCATCCATATGCTTCATCAACTATCAAGAACGACCAACCAACATTCTATTGATCAGATGTGAGGAACATACAAATTGTCAATCCTTTCCTTTCATTTTTGTAAAATTATCTTGAATTACTTTTATCAGTCCTTATACTTCATTTAGCTTTCTTTTATATCTTACAATTCTTGTTTCACGTATGTCATAGAAATACTGGTTCCATTGGTCTTAGTTTGAAATAAAATCCAGTTTTTTATTATTTCAATCTTCAACTTATCATATTGTTCATAGATTGAAGAAAGGGAATGAAGTGACTAACAATTCTATAGATTCCTACAGTTGCTTACTCCTGTTCATGGTTAAAGTGGGTATACCCAAAATGCTGACTAACTAAATCTAGAAATACTTCTTCAATCAACCAAACTCCTTTGATCAAGATCAAAACAGCCTATGGATAAGTATAGGAACTATTCTGACCTTAATAGAAACTGAATTCCGAAAGGCATCCATCCTGGGAATTAAGTATGACTATCTGCAATGAAAATCACTACTGACAGACCTTCCAAGATAGCTCTTTGAGCGTTGGTTGGGAACCTTTTCTTATTTTGGAAAAATTAGATACTCATGCTTCAAATCCAAAACCCTGATAAATTCATCCATCCATCCATCCATCCACCCACCCATTCAACCATCCTCAATCTCACCAACTACCTTCTGGGAACCAACATCCAACTTCATCACTTCTGGATTTCCCTACTTCTCCATCAATTCATTTCCATCCATCATTCCAAACCCAACTCATCCAATAATCCTTTTTTCCCAATCCACTTTCAAATCAATCATCTCCTAAATCAAATCAAAACCAAAAGAACAGAAAATATAAATAATAAATAAAGTATTTTCCTTCCTATCCTACACCTTCCAAATAGTCTTTTCCATCCTAAATATCATATCAGAAAATACTTCCAAATCAAAATATCCTTCAGTCCACCTATCTATTCCTTTTCCATTCCTTATATTCCTTCTTCCTTCAAATAATAAATCCTCAAATCCATCAAAATCAAATCACCATTATCCTCAATCATCCATCCCAAACATTCATGGAAACCTTCCAACTTCACTTCTGGATATTCATCACCATCAGCACTTCAAATCAATCTTTAATACACCAGAACCCTCCAATAAGCTTTCATCTCAAATACTTCCAACCTCTTCAACCATCTTCCATAACCTCCTCTTTCCATTCTCTCTTCTCTTCCTTTATCTTTTTCATTCTCTTCATTTTCATCCAATCTCTCCAGGAGCACTATCATCATAAACCCAGCCCAAGGAAGAATCCCCCTCAGTCCCTTTTAAATACCCTCCAATCCTCTCCAACCCCCTTCAAGTCAAAATTCAAAGTCAAACCAGTCAAACTTCAAAGTCAAACCAGTCAAACTTCAAAGTCAAACCAGTCAAAATTCAAAGTCAAACCAGTCAAACTTTGAAGTCAAACCAGTCAAACCAGTCAAACTTCAAAGTTGAACCAGTCAAACTTCAAAGTTGAACCAGTCAAACTTCAAAGTCAAACCAGTCAAACTTCAAAGTTGAACCAGTTGAACTTCAAAGTCAAACCAGTCAAACTTTGAAGTCAAACCAGTCAAACTTTGAAGTCAAACTTTGAACTTTGAGCCTCAAACCAGTCAAACTTGCGGAACATAGAATTTTGAACTAGTCAACTTGCCTAACTTCTCAAACTTCTCAAACTTCAAATATCCAACTTCCAACTTCAACCTTTCAAACTCCCATTCTAACCTCAGACTTTGAGTCCCAGACACTGTGCAATACTTCACATGCTTCAAGCTATTTAACCTTGCTTCCAAGCCTGCCAGCTTCCAACCAGAAAGTACAGCAGACCTCAATCCTCACCCCCAGCACATCCTTTTTTGGGCATCAGGAGCTTCCCCTTCCCTTTCAGGGGGGGTACTGTCATAACCGTAGTTCTGACACTCCTTCAACTAACCCAATCCAACCTCTTCATCAAACTCACCCTCATATCAAACCCAACTTCACTACTCCTGAACCTTCCACCGGATAGTACTACCTCTGCATCTCTTGCTGCCTCCATCCTCTTCCACCAGCTTCACCCTCTCCCTGTATGGTATAAGCTCTATTTCCATGTACACCTCACCTGTCATGTGATTCAGCCAACCTTCTCAGGACCTCTCCCTCTCTCCATGGCTTGGTACAACCTTCATCACTCCTCAACCCAATTGGTATATGACCCATACTCCCAGGACTCCAGATCAGTACATGTCAAACCTTCCTGGATAGGCCCATCACCCAATTAGTCAACTGCAGCCTCCAGCCCAAAAATTCAACATGTAATACCATGGGAACTCCAACCTGCAACACCAGCCACTCATACCTCAAGGCCTCCTTCTCAGCTCTCACATATACTGGCCTCTCCTTCCCTCCTGGACTAATTCCCCCCAAGGAATTAGTATACTACTTCTTACTGGTTAGCCCCTCTGCCAGTAGGTGTCATCTCAGCACAAGACAACCTTCACCCAGCCTGCTTAACTCATATCACCTTGCCCCTTCCTGGTGTTACTCTTATAGGATTCAACAACTCTCTCTTCAACAACCTCCTAGACTGGTCTTCTCATCCTTCCTCTTCTCATCACTTGTACTCCTCCTTTCATCTCCTTCATTGAAATCCAATCAAACATCCTTGATTTCTATGAGTAGTAGTGCCTGTGCCTTCAGCCCCTTGAACGCCAGGGGCAGTTTTGACACTAAATTTAAAACTCAAAGATTTCTCTTCTTATAGAAACAAGAGATTTTTTGAAAGTTTTCTGGTTTGAAGTAATTCCTACAAGGTGCAATTGGGGGATTTTGTACTTATTTGTCTTGTAAGTACAATCCATCATGGATATATGATGGAATTGCTTGCAAAGCTTTAATGACTATGGGTGAGCAAAGAATAGGGCCTCTAAGAGACCCTTTCCACTGAAGTTTTCTCCATGAACCCAACCTGAATTACAAAGCTGTTCAAAGAGGACCACCATAACACTTTTTACCTTCAGTTCTTCAAGCTCTACCTTAAGCTTAGTTTCATCAATTTTTTGTTCATCAAAATATTTGCCACCATTGATCTTGCTCAATTTTCTTTTTAGTTGAATGGTATTCAGCCCATTATTCATGCCTTGTTTTAGATTGTCTAAGGCTACCCCAAAGATTCTCCTCAGGTGAGGATGCACTGAGGGGTGTGGAGATGGTTCATGGTTATGTTGATCATTATTTTAGGAGATTTGCCACAAGGGATCCACCTTTGTGTGACTAGCACAGATTAAAAACTTGCACCCAACCTTCCTTGTGTGAGTTTTCCTTGAAAATTTGGTGAACAATTTCCCAGAGTACAAACCATTTCTATCACAGACTAAATACACATATTTATCAAGCTTTGAGTTGAAAACTGTTGAAGCGTAACAATGCTTCATTTCCCATGTTTGAAAATAGGTTTGTGGCTCTTCCCTACTAGGAAAAGCTCTCAAAGGAGGTGGGGAAAATGGATATGTCATAGTTACATAGTTATATTGATGGCATACACTCCATCGGTTTCAATAAAATTAAATACGGCAAAGACCAGTAACATAAAATTTTACTCACAACCAGCAGTCATGTCCATTTGTGAAACATTTTGTTCCTCAATTGTCACCCTTGATGAGGATGCATTTGAGGCTTCCAATGATTCATTACCCAAATCCTTCTTTTCCGCAGCTTTGTTCATTGAACCAATGTAGTCCTTGAAGGAAGACATGTTAAAAGGAAGGCTTGCCACTGTTCCCATAATGCAAAGAAAATGCAATTCTACTTCAGTATTCAATCAAACTTTCAATTGAACAAATACCAAGTTTGCTCACTTTCAATTTGAGAAAGATAAATTATTTGGATGTTTTATTTGCAGTTTCCTATAGTGTCACTTTAATACCACTTTCATTTCACTTTAATTTCACTTTAGTGTCACTTCATGACTGCTAGATTCTGAAGAACAGTCCCATGTAGAAATTGTTGATCCCATATTTTGGTTGATGCAACCCAAATGTGGTCCAGGGGGGCCCAAAAAGTTTGGCACAACCCCCAGGCAGTGGAGCACCCCCAAAAACCGCTCAAAACTGCAATTTACGGGGTTAAAGGCCTCAAATACGCCATGTAAGGGGTGTATAATGTTATAATTATGGCCAGCAATTAGCTTAGGCAAATGAGCAGTATTTAAAGCAAAAGAAATGCTGGACACTGTGTGTCAATAATGGCTAATGGGGCTCTCACAATGGGGCAATATGTTGGATGAATTCGATTGGATGATGAATGAATGATGGAAAACAGCAGGGAGAAGAGCTCCTTAAGTACAAAAGATTGGCCTCTTGTGAGCCCATGATACAAAAAGCCAAAGGGAAAATTTTCCGCCCCAAAAGAGCTCTACAGGCTCTACAGGCCTTGTTACTTGGTTTGGACTGCATCAGCCCACATGGCATTAGTCCCTGAACCCTTACAACCAGACTATTCCGGTCCATTCTTGTGTTTCCACCGTTACAGGGCTGAACCAACCAATTGCTGTTCAGTCCCTTAGTTGTTTGTCTATTACAACCGGCCCTGATGGCATCATTACCCCTGTTACGGGCTGGTTGCCTCATGCATCCAGCCCCTGGCCCCTGAAATGGGCCAGGTGGGACCCAGGGCTCACCTGGGTCAGGTTTCAACCTCACATGGGGGGGTGTGACCAGCGGACATGCTGTCCCCCCCTCTATCTCTTACAAATCCCTGGTGGGGGCGGTCAAATCCCCTCACCAGGGGCCCTGGGGGTCAATACCCCCAGGGCGTCGTCATGTAAATTGGCCTGGGAGGTGATCAGGCCCCCCCAGGCCCATCGCTCCTCCCCCTCGGTAAAGGGGGGGGGAGAGCGCCCCTATCTCGTTTGGTCGCATTGACCAATCAATGGTGGGGGGGTGATCAAATCCCCCCCACCTGCCGGTCGCTACTCTTGCGGCCGGCGCCGCCACCTCCTTGGGCAAGGGGGTGGTCAGGTCCCCCCTGCCCTGACCGACCGCCTCGTTGCGGCCGGTCGCTGGCTGGTTCAACCCAGCCAGCCTGCCCCCTCCCCCTCGCGACGGCGAGCGAGGGGAGGGGGAGCGAGCCGGGGCCGCAAGCCCCGGCTCCGCGGCGCTGGTCGCCGGTCGCGACCAGCTGGGCCCGCGCGGCATTGCACCGCGCGGGATCCCTTGGCCGCGCAACAGCCCCGCGCGGGCCGTCGGGCCCCGCGTGGGCCGTGCCGAGGAACACAGGCGGCCTCGAACGGGCCGCGACGCGAGCAGCGGCCCCGAGCGGGCCGCGACACGGGCGGCAACCCTAATGGGCCGCCCCAAGCCCGAATTGTGAGAAAAGACTACTTTTGCGGGCCAGCCCGTCTGGCCAAGTATGTCCAAAATAAACCTTGGGCCCAATTATGCCCATACAAGCCCATCTGGCCGTATTTGCCGATATACCCCATCGGGCCCGTTAGGGCCCGTGTACCAATGGGTCTATTTCACGCGTTTTGAGGCCAGTTTCCCCAACTCTGTTGCATCCACATGGGCCCGTATGGTCCGTGTGTGTGTCCAATGGGCCTCAGAGGCCCATTTGTGCATCCCATTTGGATTACACTTATACGTAGCACCCGCGTAAGTGCGTACGTATTTTAACACACCCCCTTAATCCAAAAGGGGTGACATCCGCATATTAGTCACAAAGCCTTGATGCTTGTTTCTGTCTAATGCCTTAGTCAAGATATCTGCAATCATTGCTCCAGTGGGCATGTACCTCAACACAATCTCATTGCAGTTAACTGCGTCGCGAATATAGTTATAGTGAACATCAATATGTTTTGTTCTTGAATGGAACACTTGGTTTTGTGCCAACGCAATGGCACTCTGGTTATCAGAATACAACAACGCAAACCCTTGTGGTTTATGTGTATCCTCTAAGACTTTTCTCAACCATTTTGCTTCCTGTGAAGCTGCTAAGTAAGCTCTATACTCAGCCTCTGTTGATGAAAGACTTATTGCCGACACCTTCTTGGACATCCATGACACCAGATTCTTACCTAAAAAGAATATAAAACCACTTGTTGATTCCCTAGTGTTACCATCTGCCCAACTTGCATCGGAATAACCAACCAAATCAAAGTTTTCTGACTTTTTAAACAAAAGTCCCAGACTGTGTGTTCCTTTAAGATACCTCATAACTCTCTTAAACGCTGACCAATGCCTCATGCTTGGCTTCTCTAAGTGTTGCGACAAGACCCCAATTGCAAACGCAATATCGGGCCTTGTACACTGCCCCAAATAATTAAGCAATCCAACAGCTGACCTGTAGTCATTCCCTGATTGAACAAACTCCAGATACTCCTCATCTGTAGACTTCTCTAAACGAATGTTTGACTGCATGGGAGTACCAAACTCCTTTGCATCCTCTAAGCCATACTGCTTAAGAAGAGCTTCAACGTAATGGCTTTGGTCTAACTTAATACCATTCTTGCCCTTACTAACTTTCATTCCTAGCACCTGTTGTGCCAGACCAAGATCTTTTATCTTGAACTCCTTTTTGAGTGTCTCCATGACTCTCTCTTTACCATCACCAATAATGATAATGTCATCGACCCATACAAACAAAATTGCATCCTTTCTCACAAAAAGGCAAGGATTGGCCTCAGACGTCTTAAAACCAATCTCTATCAGTTTCTCACTCATGGTGTTATACCATGACCTAGCTGCTTGCTTCAATCCATACAGGGATCTACACAGCTTGAGGACATATTCCCCTTTATCTGCCGAAAGAAAAGTTCTAACACAGATTTTCTTCATGGTTTCTGGTTTAGTCTCTACTAACCATTCACGAAAACCATCAGGGATTGACATATAAACAGTCTCCTCCTCTCCAAGTTTTGCATTCAAGTATGCTGTTACAAAATCAGCTTGTCTGATTTCTTCACCCAACTCCACTGCCAGAGCAATGATGTACCTGAAGGTGGACAGCCTTCCAGTTGGTGAGAAAGTTTCTTGGTAATCAATACCCTCTCTCTGCTTGAAGCCCTGTGCAACACATCTAGCCTTGAACCTTTTCAAAACTCCATTTGTGTCAAACTTCTTGTTTAACACCAATCGAGACCCCACAATGGTCTTTCCTTTTGGAACAGAATCCCGCTTAACCACTTCAAAGACACTATTATTCTCTAGAGAATCAAATTCCTCAAAAATAGCACTCTTCCAGTTGGCTCTCTCATCAGAATTCATAGCTTGGCCAAAGCTATTTGGGTCAACCCTGTTACCCATTTCTGAACTCAACTCCAGGACTTCATTGAGCATACACTGTTCCTGAAATGTATCTTCCTCATATCCTGCGGCAGCATAATGGGATCTCCACTCCCCGTACCTGTCAACCGGTACTCTAACCCTACCACTCCTTCTAACCGGAGGTGGAGACTCATCAGGTTCTGATTCCACAGAATCACCTGGAGCGGGTACTGAACCCTCTTGTGGCACGTCTGCCACCTCTTCATCTTCTGGAACCACATGTTCCACAGCTTTTGCTGGTGAAATAGGTGCTAATTCTATTTCTTGTTGTGGCTTAATCACAACGACATCTTCACTCCTTTTGAGTGGAAAGGTACTTTCGTCGAATTTTACATCCCTGCTACGGATAACCTTTCTTGTCCCTGGACAATAGATCCTATAAGATTTACTTATTAAATCATAGCCTACAAGTGCCCCTGTTCTGGCTCTAGGGTCTAATTTTCCGACCATTTCATTATGGTGGACACTATAATACACCAAGCAACCGATTGTTCTTAGGTGTGATGTTTTGGGGTACAACTTCCAAAACTGATAATGGGGGCACTTCCCATTAACACTTATAATGTTGTGCAACAGACACACCGTGCACATCAACTCAGCCCATAAGAACTTTGGCAGACCAGATTGAGACATAATAGTTCTGACTTTGTTCAGTAAAGTCCTATTCATTCTCTCAACTATTCCATTATTTTGTGGAGTACTTGCAGTAGTGACTATATGAATGATACCATAATCTTTCAACAGCCTCCCAAAATCTTTACTCACGAATTCACCCCCTCCATCGGTAATAACCCTCTTGATCTCCTTCATCAGACCATTCTGTTTCCAGACTTTGAAGATTACAGAAACCTCATCTGTGGTCTGATCCTTAGATCAAATTGGTTTAACCCAAACATAATTAGTTGCAGTATCAACTAAATTGATGAAGTATCTTGCCCCACCAAGGGACTCTGGAGTGAATGGCCCTGCCAAATCAATGGAAAATTCCTCTCTAGGAACATCTGTGTGATCTCTACTCTTAGAGAACACATTTCTAGTCTTAGCCCCCAAGGTAAAACTCTCACAGTTGCTGTCCTTTACCTTATGGCCACTTCTATTGTGAGAAACAGTGCTCAGAGATGAGAATTTGAACAAGCTTGCACACAGAAGCTTATTCCGAACTTGTCCACTAAGAACAGTTCTCCCATTCATATCAATAACAAACCTATCTCCTTCAAGATAACGAATTTGGAAACCTTTTTTCCATAACACCCCAAGAGACACAAGGTTGTAAGGCAACTCTGGTACATAGAACACTTTATCAAAAGTAATTTGGAAACCCAGTTGATTTGCAAGAATAACTTTTCCAATTCCTTTAATCTGAATTGTTCTGCCTTTCTGACCAATATTTACAACCCCATCATAATCACTAAGATTTGAAAATAAATTTGGTTCAAAAAACATGTGATCTGTACAACCAGAATCAATCAAAACAAGAACATCCTCCTTCAATCCTCCTAGTAGGAAAGAAGCTTTATCAGTCACTGATCAGTTCTTATCTTTGAGGTTAAGATTACTCACTTCATAATCAATTAAGTCCATTTCTTGATCCTCATCGATTTTGGCCTTCTTGTTGGGACCTTCTTCCACAACAGCCTCTTCAATTGGAGCATCCAATGCCACCATTGCAACGTTTTCAGTTGTGAGATTGACCTCCTTGTCATTTCCTTTGGACTTCTTCCTTTTCTTGGCCTCCTTGCAGTCCTTAGCATAGTGACCCTTATTCTGACAATTGTAACATAAGACCTTGGACAAATCCTTTTTCGCCTTCTTGCGAGATTTTCCAGTCTTTCCAACTAGGGCTGTTCCAGAACCCCCCTTCATCTTGAATTGAAGGTCATCCTTTTCAATCCTTTTAAGCACATCCTCCTCCCCAGGAAGAGGATCCAATTGAGAAATGATTCTGACTAAGGAATCAAACTCTTTTGGCAGCTTTTGAAGGATTAAGAGTGACAAACACTCTGGATCCATGTTAAGTCCAGATGACTTGAACTTGGCTAAACTAGACCTAGCCTCTGCCACAAACTGTTTACAATTTGAATATTGTAACTTGAATAGTTTATTAAAGGCTATACCCTTCTGGTGAACAGAATCACCAGCATACTTGGACTTAAGCAGCTTCCAAAGGATGCTGCCCCTCCTCCTCTCATCTTCCCTAAGAGTATCAGCAACCCATGTCACATGATTCTCATCAAGATGCCTAAGGATCAGATGGTAAGACTTCTTCTCTACTTCTGAACTGATCAGAGTGTCATCTGCATCCATAATTTCCCCACAGCAGATGTTATCCAGCTCACTATCCATAAGGACAGCCCAAGCATTATAGTTCTGACTATTCAGAACTATTTTGGTAGAGCTAACATCAGGGATATAGGACATCTTCTTGGAAAACTTGAGGTCTTTGAGGTTCTCCAAAGTAAGGTACAAAGGTCTAGATGGCTTGGAAGTAATGATGATGTTGGTACTGATAATGTGTTATAATTATGGCCAGCAATTAGCTTAGGCAAATGAGCAGTATTTAAAGCAAATGAAATGCTGGACACTGTGTGTCAATAATGGCTAATGGGGCTCTCGCAATGGGGCAATATGTTGGATGAATTCGATTGGATGATGAATGAATGATGGAAAACAGCAGGGAGAAGAGCTCCTTAAGTACAAAAGATTGGCCTCTTGTGAGCCCATGATACAACAGGCCAAAGGGCAAATTTTCCGCCCCAAAAGAGCTCTACAGGCTCTACAGGCCTTGTTACTTGGTTTGGACTGCATCAGCCCACATGGCATTAGTCCCTGAACCCTTACAACCAGACTATTCCGGTCCATTCTTGTGTTTCCACCGTTACAGGGCTGAACCAACCAATTGCTGTTCAGTCCCTTAGTTGGTTGTCTATTACAACCGGCCCTGATGGCATCATTACCCCTGTTACGGGCTGGTTGCCTCATGCATCCAGCCCCTGGCCCCTGAAATGGGCCAGGTGGGACCCAGGGCTCACCTGGGTCCGGTTTCAACCTCACATGGGGGGGTGTGACCAGCGGACATGCTGTCCCCCCCTCTATCTCTTACAAATCCCTGGTGGGGGCGGTCAAATCCCCTCACCAGGGGCCCTGGGGGTCAATACCCCCAGGGTGTTGTCATGTAAATTGGCCTGGGAGGTGATCAGGCCCCCCCAGGCCCATCGCTCCTCCCCCTCGGTAAAGGGGGGGGGGAGAGTGCCCCTATCTCGTTTGTTCGCATTGACCAATCAATGGTGGGGGGGTGATGAAATCCCCCCCACCTGCCGGTTGCTACTCTTGCGGCCGGCGCCGCCACCTCCTTGGGCAAGGGGGTGGTCAGGTCCCCCCTGCCCTGACCGACCGCCTCGTTGCGGCCGGTTGCTGGCTGGTTCAACCCAGCCAGCCTGCCCCCTCCCCCTCGCGACGGCGAGCGAGGGGAGGGGGAGCGAGCCGGGGCCGCGAGCCCCGGCTCCGCGGCGCTGGTCGCCGGTCGCAACCAGCCGGGCCCGCGCGGCATCGCACCGCGCGGGATCCCTTGGCCGCGCAACAGCCCCGCGCGGGCCGTTGGGCCCCACGTGGGCCGTGCCGAGGAACACAGGCGGCCCCGAACGGGCCGCAACTCGAGCAGCGGCCCCGAGCGGGCCGCGACACGGGCGGCAACCCTAATGGGCCGCCCCAAGCCCGAATTGAGAGAAAAGACTACTTTTGCGGGCCAGCCCGTCTGGCCAAGTATGTCCAAAATAAACCTTGGGCCCAATTATGCCCATACAAGCCCATCTGGCCGTATTTGCCCATATACCCCATCGGGCCCGTTAGGGCCCGTGTACCAATGGGTCTATTTCACGCGTTTTGAGGCCAGTTTCCCCCACTCTGTTGCATCCACATGGGCCCGTATGGTCCGTGTGTGTGTCCAATGGGCCTCAGAGGCCCATTTGTGCATCCCATTTGGATTACACTTATACGTAGCACCCGCGTAAGTGCGTACGTATTTTAACATATAAAACCCCCTGGGGATCACACGTGTTTGAGAAAGCCCCTTGGGCCCATCTAGACAGGTTTTCAGGTCCACACGGGCATCTTGGACGCGTTTATGGGCCCCCAGGCGTCCATTGGGCTGTGTAGGGCCCTACACAACTCCCACACAACTGCGAGTTGTGAATTTAACATCTCCCAACAAATATTAAAAAGAAGTGGGAAATTCATAAATATTATTTCAGAAATTGATTACTCACTCAAAATAAGGTAGGGTCACTGACTGACCCCACCCTTGAAATATACCTCCTTCACATTTTAAATAATTAAATAATTATTGACGAAAAGGTTGCGGCATCAATATGAAACCTTTTGGCCAATTTAATATTTCACAAATATTTTCATGTATAGGTTTCACACCTTAAATTCAGTCATAATTGAGGTGTTGTGTATATTTTAGGAGTTACACACGTAAATGTGTTAAGTCACAATTCCCGCACGCAGTCCCGCATCCCTACACAACCCCTACGTACCTGTAGCATCACATTCCCCCGTATAGAAGTCCCGCGTGCAGCAAATTTTGCCAGGCAGGCAGCAGATGCTACCCCCCGGGCATCTGAATGGACTGATCCCCGCGTCAGGATCAGTCATGACAAATCTGACAGAAGGTACCGCTCATAGGAGCTAAAACATAGTAGGGTTTACCTGGCATATGTAATTATGTGATATATGCGTTAAAAATGATCTAAAAATCTTAAAAACTAAATAAAATATTATATAATCAATTTGAAAGTGTTTTAAATAATAAATCAAATATTGAAGGTTACTACAAAACAGACAGATCCTAATCTTTGAAGACCACAAAACACTACAGTGAGTGGCTGTAAAAATGATAAATTATTACCTACATCATCAGCAGATGATGGAAAATCAATAAACATCCACATCTGTCTAATTTAAACCAATAATAATAGTCAAAATGAAGGATAAGTTCAGAATGATCAAAATTAGGCCATTGATGGATTAACCAATCCTGTTGCTGTCATAGTATGTAAATCCAGAAGATCTGAGGACAGCTGATTGAATGAACCAAGTGGAAGTGATAAACCTGCCCTGAATGGCTTTCCAACCTCAGCCAATGAGAAGAGCCCTCTCTATGTGCCCTGAGAAGCTCATTATCACCCCAAAAGGTATTTATGCAGACCTCTTTGGATACATTTTTCCCCATCTGTTTTACCAGGAATTTATTATTATCAATCAGACCCTGTGTCATTTTTAGTAAAGTGCTTATAAAGAGATAAGAAAGTGATTCATGAACTAGTCTGCAGACTTATTATTAATTCCAAAAACCAATCAACCTGATTAATTGAAGTTTAGTCTGGCAATAAATCTCATCTGCCCTGAAAACCTTTACCTTATTCTTTGCAGGGTTTTCTGTGGATTATTGACTCAGATTGAGTTTTTCCCTTCCTGGCTTGGCCATTGTGCTGTTTTTCCTGGCCATATCAGTGGATAGTTACTTAAAAGGCATGCATTATTCATTGAAAGGCTCTTAAACTTCCTAAGGAGGCCCCTTGAAGAGAGGCAGTCTGTCTGTAAAGATTCCCAGAAGTATGATACTGTGGCCCCTCTTTTTATAAAACATTTAAAACCTTTTTTAACCAAACCAAACAAACCTTACACCAGCTATTAAGCATATTTATTATTTGAGATTTTTAAGTTTTTATCATTGGAATATTATTATTATTATTATTCCAGTATTTTTATCACTCTCTGTACCTAAAGGACCGCAAGGTTCCTGGTATTAGAGAGCCTGCAATGAGCGCTTTTGGGGTTTCTAATTTAAATTGAAACTCTGCCATTGCACTTTTCTCTCTCTCTCTCAATCCGATTATCTTCTCATCCTCCAAACCATCAAACCCAATTCAATTCTGAGAACTGAGCCTGACAGAGTTCATCCCATTTCTAAGCATTTTACCCATCAATGCTTTCTTCCATTTTGGTTTGTTGGTTTGTAATATCAAACTCACGTCATACCCCTTTCTTCTACTTATAATCATCACAATCAAACCCTCACCTCCCAAAATTTATTCTCTGGATTGCCTACCTCCTCCCTCCTCCCATGCCTTCCCCCCTCTCTCTTTAGGTTCCATCATCAGTTGTAAGACTTGGATAAGTTCTTTATGTACTTCTTCTTCTTCATCTTCTTTTTTTTTCTTGAGAGAACAAATAAAAGGAAAAAAATTAAATAAATAAATAAAAATACCAGGGGGGTGAGGGGACAATTCACACAGACATGCAATCTGTTCTCCAAAAATCAGAATAACAGGTTGCCCCCTCTCCCCTTCCCCCCCCCACTTGGACTGAGGAACCAACACACATATTGTTTATCTAACCCCTACCACCAACCCTTCATCACCACTGAATCATGCAGGTCTGTCTCCCCACTGATTATGGTTCATCTGGCAAACTGCTGAGGTGTCTTTGCTGAGCTTGAATTGCAATGGTGGAAGTGAGAAAGCTATCTATTGTTCTTTTCTGACTGAATGCAGGGAAGAAAAAAGAACTAGAATCAAAAGACACAAAAAAATTTGATGCAAAGGCCAATGGATATCATGGTGGCCTGGAAGCAAGCCTTGTGCTTGGAATTCTCAGTCAACCAAGTGCTTGCTTGCACCAGGATCATACATATTCCCACTGTACAATGGTTGGTTACTGGGATAGTGATCCAATGATTCTCAAACTTTTATCTTCACACAGTCCACATATGCAGAACTGTTTCCCCAGTCTACAGCCACAGGAACTGGAAGATTGATGAAAGGTCAAGGCTAAATTCATTTCTTAAGCAGAAGCCAATCTTGGCCCTGAATTATCTTGACCAAGACCATGGGAAAGCTTTAAAAAACCATAGAAAATTTTTTCCGTTCAAAAATTTGCAAGCTTTCCTCTATTTATCTAATGTATCTTGCTAGATAAATAAAAAAAATTATTTTTTATCCAAGAGTTTTGTCAATTGCTCAATGTACTTCCCAGGACTCACAGAAAATGGACCGCGGACAGGGAAGAGGTTGATTTATTGAGAAATCACAGGCTCATCATTGATTACTTAGGTTGCATCATCTTGGGTGGCTTTAAAGGTACAAAAAGTATCAAATCAGGTGCTAAAAGATGTTAGGGTTGTACTGTTTTTGGGAAAGTGGTGCCTAGTCTCTGATTGGGATTTAGATAGAATATTTTGGGTTGCTATAGATGAGCTAGTTGGATGCACTGGATGATTGATCAAGGAAGAGGAGTTTTGGGATGATCCAGTTGATATTGAGTTGTGAATGGAAGATTGATCTGATGGTTCATGATCCTTGTAGAGATTTGGATAATCCTCTTTGACAAGAGGTTTGATCACCTTGTTGTTCTTGACTGTTTTTGGAGTGAGAGTTGGTCAAGTGAAAGTTAGAGATTAGTTTATTGAATCCTATACTCAACGTGAGAACATCTGATATGACTGGAGGATAGCAGGAGGGATTGCAAGCTTTCCAAGTTAAGGTTGATCCTTCAGGGTTATGTGAGGGATGGGGTTTTGAAGGTTGGAGAAGCAATTGGCAAGAGGCTTGGATTATAAGGTGTGAAAGGGGGTGCTTGAGAATAAATGTTGAGCAAAATTCTGATACAAATAATTGTAAATCAGCATGAAATAATCAATTGGGGTACTTTCTGATTATAGTGGATATCATTCAAGCTGTTTCTCACTTGAAAGTTTGATAGAATATCTTTTTGGAAGCTTCTTTATCTTCTTGTTGATGTGCAGTATAAATTATGGGAGGTAGGTGTAATGGGGGGGGTGGTTTACCTGTTAACCATTTTTTTTAAAAAAAAGAAGAAGTTAAATCAATTCAGAACAAGCTCAACATGATTTTTATCATGTTTGGGTGAAAAGATCATGAGGATTACACAAAAGGTAGATTGAGGATTAAGGGGGTTCTTCCATCAGCATCCTTAGATGAAAGGATAAAGTAGGTCAAAAACCAATTCAAAATTCAAGATTTGCATGGAAAGCTAAGTAACAAGAGACAAGAAGGAAAATATCAAAAGGGGTGGTTATAGGCATTAGAGCCTGGTTGAGGAGGAGGGATTGGATTTGGTGCTCAAAGAAGGAGTAGGAGTGGAAGAATAACTGGCATGGAATTTCAAGATGGGTGGTTGGGTTGAAGATGATGATGGGTTTGCTGGTGGTTAGCTTGGTTTCAAAGTGAGGATTGTTCCCAACATAGACACCAAAGAAGTTCCATTATCCGTGTCTTCCTGATATGCTCAAATCATTTCTACTCTATTTCTATTATTCTATTTCTATTCTCTTTTTTTTCTTCATTTTTTTTTATTATTTTATTCTTGTTTTCAACTCCTCACCTCATCTACAACTCCTTGCGCTAGACCCGCTGCAAGTACTCCAAACTCAAGTCTTCCACACTATGAAGCAGCTCTCCTGGCTCAGATTCTGGGGAAGGTTTTCTTCATGCAACCACAAGATTCCACCTCTAACCCCAGGATTCTGAGTCAGGTAAGCACCACAGTAAAATTTTCCAGCTGATCCTGATTCTTCAGCTTATCATAATCACCGCTATAATCAATCCTGCTGCTCAAAAAACCTACTCCTATTCAAACCTGGCCTGTGTTGACTGCGTT